>SKCR01020765.1:0-101166 GCA_019454045.1 Zanthoxylum bungeanum
CATCGCCTACTATGGGTACATATAAGTCTTTCGTGTAGAGCAAATCCTCCATCTTAGACTTCCAAATACTGTAATTCCATGACTTCAATTTAATTATGCAAGCCTAAGACTCCTCCATCTCAATCCACACAAATAATGAAATCACATACACAACCCGAAAGCTCTGATACCACTTGTTAGGAAAGGAACTCAATACAATAGAAACAACTATTTCCCTCTATGTGATTAAAATGGATTGTGTGTCACAAAATAAATTATTGAAAACTAAACAACCACAATTAAAGCAATAAATAAACACAAACAACCACAAAATAATACACTGATATTTTTACGTGAAAACCCAAATTGGGAAAAACCACGAGACCGTAGTCCGATATAAACTTCCACTATCAATTAATGAGATTACAACACAAGTTCTTCTCTATCAATTCAGAATCTCAACAATCTTAATTCCCACCAACAATATGTATTTATAAGTGGGTATCTCAAATATCAATAAAAGAGAGGCTAAAACTGAAATCAAAACCTATGGTATTGTAGAGTACGATGTCGGGAACTTATCCTCCGAATATGGGAGAAAACATAATAGATTTCACCATCCGATCATCAAGCTGAAGTTTTGAGATATTGTCCCTAAAAATATGGAAGCTCCCGGCTCTTCTCTCTTTCCCCTTTTGCTTTCTTTTCTGCCTAACCTTTTCTTTTGCAAACAACACTAATAAAAGTAAATTTGATAAATGAATGCACTCTAGTGTGTGCATGTGATATAAGAATCAAAAAATCAAAGAAAAATTACATGGATAATATCATCCAAGTCCATTAGTTTATAATAAATGCATAATTTATAAACTTTGGGTGACTTGGTCTTTTGGGTCTCTAACATGGATTGGACCCAACAACAACTCAACTCAACACTGATTTCAAATTGCCCGTCAATAACTATGGATTTGTATTATATTAGCTTTTGATTATTCATTAATGCGTGGTGCATATTGGTAGATATTGTTTAAAGGAAGATCATATACTAGAACCATTAGTCTTTTCCTTGGTTCGGTTTTCAAATCATTCGGTTTGGAAGTTTGGAATTGGAACCATTCGATTTTTATCAAATTTTGATTTGGTTTGGTTCAGTTTGATATTCGGTTCAGTTGGGTTATATTTGGATATTATAATCGATTATATCAAATGATAAAATAATACACAATATATTAATACACAATGTTCAAATGCCATTTTGAGATGTCATCATATATTTGTGAAGAATCATGCATGTATAATTGTACATCTACATGAAATTATATTGATTAATCACTTTTATATCTTTTATTTAATTTAATCATCTCAACTTAAATATATTTTTGTTAAGGGAGTAAGAGTATGAGAACATAATAATTTTATTATGGTATAGAATTTGTGAATATTCTTATATACAAAGAAATCATAAAAAATACTAACAATTGCCAAATTTCAGTTCATTTTTGTCAAATTTTGATTTGGTTTCTGTTTGATTTCGGAACAATTCGGTTTGTAGAAACATTCGATTTTTTGATAAAATTTTGATTAGGTTTGGTTTAGTTCGGTTCGATTCAAATCAAACCATTTGCCCACCTCTACTATTAGTATTATCAGCATCTTTTATGAATCGCTTGGAGATATTTTAGGAGAGGATATTAAACTTGACGCACATGAGAGATATTTTAACATGCAATTGGTAGCAATGAAGAGATAAAATAGGCCACGTGTAATATATGTGGGACCAGTTTAAAGAGTTCTAATTTAAAAAGATTATTATAAAGAATAATGACACCATCTCTTCGATGAATTATGATCATCTCTTTATTTTTTTTCCTCTCTCTACTTTAAGAGATTTGATCCGGAATGAACACAAAAAAGAAAAATGAGTCAATATCTTTCAATAAAGAGAGTCTCAGATTCGTAAGATGGAGTTTTAACAAATTTTAAACCATTCAAAGAGGGGGAGAGACTACAAAATAAGGCAAAAAAAATAAAACTCATTTTCATCACTGAAATAATTTACATAGCGTGTGCATTTCGTGTAAATCTTTTATGGGAAAGTAACCTTTTTTTTTCTCCTAGAATTTGTAAAATTAGGAATATAAAGAATCTTATCTTATCAAAAGATTGTGTATTGTATATTGCCAATGCCAACAGCATCTATCAGAATAGTTTATGAGAACAAATTAATTGTGCAGCCATTGTTTACCAAAAGCATCCCAATCTAAACAAATGGGTGGCTAACTCTTTAGACATAACTCCATCAATTTATTCCTTTTATACTTCTATTTATACATTTATTTATTTAAAATCTAAAATTTTAAGTTTTGTTTAAATTATTGCTTATACAAACAATCGATTCGGTTTCAATGTTGTTATGGAGTAATTTTTCTCATGGAAGTATGGATGAAATGATATCATTAACTAATAGGTATATGACATGTGTGACGTATTAAATATAATTAATATTTATTTGGTAGTTTTTAATATTTTAACACATGTGACAATATAATATTTGATTATTGCATGAGTGATATAATACGTCAAATTTTTCATTGTTGTATTGTGTGTGAGCTTCTTATAAAATTATGATTAGTAGTTGTCTAAATATATATATATATTATATATATAGCCCAAGAAATCAAAACTCAGGGCTGATTTGGTAAATAACAATTCGGATATACCCACATTGAGTATTTGCCAACCCGTCATTCTCTTATTTTATTTAATTTTTTTCTATTATATTATTATTATTAAATTTAGGATGAATTTAGCAATACAATAATATGACCAAGGAGTTGTTAAAAGTATAACTATTTTGGAACCCTCCTACTACATATTTTTCGTTTAGTAATGATTTTTTTTGTTGTTGAAATTTTGGAAATCTTGCCGCCAAATCACCCAACTCGGGCTTAAACGGAGCAAGTAAATCCCTCGGCTGCCTCATGTTCTTATAAAAAATGTACCTCATAAACTCGAACTCAGGACCTGACAACCAAGTCCTAAGCCATTTGCCACCAAACACACCCACTGGGGGCCATTTAGTAATGATACTAAACATAATTGAGGATTAAGTTATTAGAAAATTTAGATCCAATATTCAGTTGATTTATGTTGAATTTTTTATAATCATATAATATCACACATGCATTTATAATTATAATGAATTATTGAGATTTAATTATTTATAAATTCTTATTTAATAAATATTCATCAAAATTTATTAAAAAAAATTAACACAAAACTGCAACGCATCCAAATCTATTATTGGAACCTCCTTAAATGAGTTCTGTTATAATTAATTTGAATATATGAGTTTAAAATTTACTGAATCTTACTTCAGAATAATTGTTAAAAACTATTCACCATGTGATAGTTTTCAATGAAGAGTTTCTGACCATAACTTTATAGAAGACATGAAACTTTTGGTAATCAATTTCAGGTTACTGTGATAACTGTACATAGAGGAGCCAAATGCAGTGGATATTATACTGTCGTCGTGGTGGTGGTGGTGGTGGTAAAGATGGTCACCATGACAAGGACATTAATAAGAGAAAAAAGAAAAATTAAGAGACCCAATGGTCGTGAAAGATAGGCATTGTAATAGCAAAATTAATTTCGTATATGTCACATTTATTCACAATATTAATAACTTTCTAATAAGAGTGATGTAATTGTAGATTGAGCTTAATTAAATAAAAAAAATAAGTCAAATTGATAGGATTGTCCAATCCGCATATAAACACTTCTTCACAATTAAACTTATCTTATGTGGGGATGTGAGATGACTTATAACATCATTCTCACCCTCTACAAAGAACATGCATCTCATACGGATTCGACAAATTTGGATTTTGATACAAATTGATGTAGATTATGCCTAACTAATCAACAAAATAAGTTTATTCTTAAAAAAAAAAATCAAAAGACAAAACTTATGGATAAGATTGTCTAGCTCACATATAAATACTTCATCACAATTATATTTATCGGATGTGGGATATGGGATAACCTCTGGCATCATTCCCGCCCTCTACAAAGAATCATGCATCCTGTATGCCCCACACATCTCACATGAGCACAAATCTCACATGACCGTGCATCACACCGAAAAATTTGGGCTACAATACCAGTTGATGTAGATTAGACCTAAGTAACTAAAGGATAAATCCAATAGATAAGATTGCTTAACTCACATATAAACACTTCCTCACAATTACACCTATAGGATGTGGGATATGGAATGACCTATGGCATTATTATAACCCTCTACGAAGGACATGTATCACATATGACCCACACATGAGCATGAGCATGCTTCTCACATGGATCCGATAAATTTAGGCTCTGATATCAATTGATGTAGATTATACTTAACTAACTAAAAGATAAGTCTAATTGATAAGATTATCAAACCCACATATCAATACTTCCCCAATTACAGTTATTTGATGTGGGATATGTAGGGGTAGGCGCGGTTCGGTTTGATTGAACCAAACCATATTTTTAAGGTCTTGTTTTTTTACCTCTCAAACCAAACCATTAAATAACGGTTTGGTTCAGATTAAAAAATTTTTAAACTAGAGATTTACGGATTGGTTCGGTTCGGTTTACAGATTATTCTGCTTAAAAAAAATTCATCCACTTAAATGAAGACAAGAAAAAAAAAAAATCAGTCTAGCGAACAAATACTATGAAGTGTTACAGTGTAAGCTGTGACTCCAGAGAACACATGCACTCAATAGAGGATTGAAAAATGAGACACAATTAATTCTTGTATTTTTTAAAATTACCTCGAATAATGATGCTACCATCATTCTAATTAAGAGACAAATCCAACAGCTTACTTTCAAGAATAAACCATAAAATAAAAAATTAAGAATAAAATTATTAACAATAAAATTAAGAATAAAAGTATTAACAAAAAAATTAAGAATAAAAGTATTAACATACTAATAAAAAGAAAACATAAAGTAAAATTAAAAGAAAAATGCAAATCTTTTTATAAAAATATATAATTTTTTAATTATAACGGTTCGGTTCGGTTTAACATGTGCGGTTCGGTTTAACATCTGAACCGAACCGTAAATCGTTTGGGGTGGACCAATCCGAACCGCAAACTGAACCGTTAGAAAAAAAAACCGTAAATTCGGTCCGGTTTGGTTCGGTTTGCTGTTTGGTTCGGTTCGGTCGGTTTTTTTGCCCACCCCTAGGGATATGGAATGACCCCTACATCAAAGAAATCGTAAACACGATCTAATACAGTGTGTTTGGTTTAACTATCTTTCATTTTATTAAAATAAGTGATGCCTCGTTAGAAGGAGACTAGTCGCAATATTTGATAAATAAATAAAGTGAAATGCTAACGAGTGTCCTCGTTAAAAATCTATTTTAAGAAAATTTTAATGGGAAAAAAAAATTCATTAATATTTGGACAGTTTTTTCATTACCTATAAAAATGATGTTAAAATTTTTCTAAAATATATTGTTAATGAATTCTAACCCATAAATAAAAAGAAAGAAAGCACAGCATAGCATTAGGTTATGTTCCTACAACTTTATCATCAATAACTTTTTATCAACTAACCAATACACATTCAACACCCCACAAACACACAACTCTAAAAAGTAAAAAAAACAAATCTCAAAAGCACTATTTTTAATGGCTTTTTCAATTCCCCATTCCTCACAGCCAACCTCTACAGAAAAGATATAATAAAAGTAGGAAAAATTATATTATATTTCGGATGTATATGTCATTTCTCTCATAATAATTGGGTTTCACACGAAACATAATATATTATCTCTAAAAGTAGAGTCATGAAAGGCAGGGGAAAAAAATAGAGAATCAATCAATCAATTTCTAGTCAAAAGATACCGCACCACATATCTAGTTCCTTACCTTAGTTGTGAAGGAATTAAAATAACAAAAGCAACTCTTTCTTTCAGTGTGAGAGAGAGAACATGCAATCAACATAATATATTCTTTGGTACATTTTTTTAACATAAGCTCCTTATTATTTGCATATCACTAATTTAAATTAGAAAATGTTAACGAATGTCTTTAATAATTTATTTTAGGAAAATTATAAAGGAACGGAACTAATAAATTTGAGGTAACTAAATAGAAATGAACAAAGGAATAAAATAGTAGTTTGTTCAAAGGGATTTTTCCATTGCACATTCCTCCAATATCAAGAGTGTAGTCAAGTGGAGAATCTGGGTGATTATGATTTTATATGACTAAATTCTAATGATCTATACTGAAGAGGGAAAAAAAAAAAGAGAAAAATATATTCTAAAACCATTTGTGCAAAGCTTATTGGGTTGGAGTTAATTAAGTGCAAGGGAACATGAAAGGGTGTTTCCTTGATTCCATTAATTGTGCGGAGAAATGATGCTTAATTAATTGTGTATGAGAATATAATTAAAATATTGATTAATTTAGCATTTCAAAAATTGCTATCATCATCTCCTAAAAAAATATTCTTATCTTCTAGGGATAAGTGAAATCCATTCCTTTTAGCTATTTTCTTTTTTTCTTTATATTTTTTTTTCTCATTTTAAATGGGTGATTATGAGTAAGGAATGGCAATGACTCAGTTATGGTACGCATATGTTAATATTAATATCTGTCTCGTTCAATCAACAGATATGAAAATTATTTATTTGTCTGCTTTTAACATACCGAGTCATATGGGCTCTATGTGAATCACTCTTCATACGAGGAGTTTGTGTCTCTATTTGAACGAGGAAGCCAATTAGTCGTGGCAATTGGTCGGGTCGGATCCGGGCTTTGATAAGCCCGCCCCGAGCCCAGTAAGTATTTTTTTTGCCCGAGCTCGGGCCGAGCTTTATCCGGTCCAGTTTTTAATAATAAAAATTAAATATATTTTTAATTTATTATATAAATATATATATATAATTTATTATATAAATATAAATATAAATAATATTTTTTAAGCCTGGGCCGGGCTTAATGTGCTAGGCCCGACTCGGGATTTTTTACCCTCGGGTGGGCCTGACCGGGCCCAAGCTTTTTTGTCATCCTTAAAGCCAATACCTGCACCTGACCCTTCCAACCAACCAACATAGAAAATTGTACATTTACTTAGCCCTAAGGTACATGCCCATATCCCAATGAGAATTTTTATCATCCTTAAGTATGATAGATGTTCATACATATAAAGCTAGCCAGTGAGGTTCAGATGATGGTCTTTTAACTTATTCAATTAAGAGACACAGTATAAGACATAGAAATCACATATTTCAATACAGTGTTATTTGTTTTTTACTATATTGAAATATTTTTTTTGTCTTCTAATGTGTCTCTTAACTTAATAAGTTTCAAGATTTCTGATTAGAACCTCAATAAAAATAGATATTTTTCAAATTAATAGTAGAAGTTATTGAGATAGGTAAACCAAGGGACTCATCTCGGAGAACCATTGTGGTATTTTACAATTGAAATAATTTTAAAAAGCATTAAAGTTATGGATTTTTCAATTGGTAATATTGTTCTAATACCCAAGCCTAAGGCCAATGCAGTACCAATCAAAAAGGCACTCCAGTCACCAGTCCTGGGCACCCCCTTCTTGCAATTAAGATAATGACTTCAAGAATAACAAGCTCTCATAGTGTGATTAGATCACCTCGGCACGCCAACCCGAGTACCGAGGTTGGGCCACAAGGCATCTAGTACTTAAAAGTACATGACACATGCCCTACATGAAAGTTTGGGCCTCTGGAAGACTGATGTGACGAGGGTAGGTCAAAAACTTTCCCTCTAGCACACGGAACAATGTTGGAGTGGTTGAGTTGCAGGCTGTCGTGTGGGCATAATGTGTAGCAGAGGACAAAAGGTGGGAATTATGGCTTTTCTGTTGGCAAAGTGGTTGAGTCAGAAGTGTTGGGGTTTTAGGGGTAAATACGGGTAAACGCAATGGAACGCGGAAAATCAAAATTTTCTGATTTCAATAATTTTTCTTGGGCAATTAAAATAAACTTATTTATTTTAATTGCTCAATTCTTAAAAAACTGAATTTGTACCCAAGAAATCATATTTCTTCATAATTGCCGAATAACCCTCAAAGTTTATATTTTGATCATTTTAGTCCTAATTTGTCAAATACAAATTCAAGTGATTTCAAATCAGTACCAAAATGATTTATACATGTCTTATACATCAAAAACAAGTTGCAACAAAAATTTCCAATTTTTTTATAATTGCCGAGAGCACCCAGAATTTCCAAATTTGATCCAATTTGTTCAAAACAAGTTAGAATGATATCCAATCAATACCAAATTAAATATACATCATAATACAACACATAGACCGGGCCGGCGGTTCGGTTCGGTTCCGGTTCCACACTATAGTGGAATCGGAACCGGAACCGGAACCGAACCGTTCGGTTCCGGTTCCGGTTCCATTCGGTTTTTTTTTTTTTTTTTTTTCTTTTTTGAAAATAAAAAATTGAGATTGATAAATTAATATAATTTAAATTATGAATTTGAATTTATATAACACACTTACATTATATAATTACATTAAATTACAAATAAAATTCTTATCTAAAAAATTATAAAAAAACCATATTATTACAAAATTCAAACCGGTTCCGGTTGGAACCGTGGGAACCGAACGGTTCCAACGGTTCCTACCGGTTCGGCTAGGGGAGGAACCCTAACCGAACCGGTTTGGTTCCGGTTCGGTTCCGGAACCGGTTGGAACCGGAACCGTCCGGTTCGGTTTCGGTTCGGTTCCGATTTCGAACCGGAACCTTGGCCGGGTCTCAACACATATATGAAAATCCCTAAATTTGGATTAGGTATGAACCCTAATTTCTCAAATTAGTCTAATTGATCAATTTACACCAAATTGAATAAATCCAACACTTCAATCAATTCTCTACCACATAAAACAAGCCTCACCACTTTGAAATAACACAAGAACAATTCTAGGTTATCAATGAGTGGCCTAACAACTATAGAATGACAACTTGATTATTAAATAATCAAAAGAAAGCTTATAAACTCATTTCAAGCTTACTTTGTTAATCATACATGCAAACATCTTTCAAACAAGTTCCCAACTATTCAATTACATATTTAAAGAGTAGAGAAAATTTTAAGCAACACATGTTGAAGCCTAGAAACATAGAAATAATTTTATAGTTGAAAAAAATTAGAAAAAACTTACAAAATTCCCAACTTTGCTCAAGGTTTTTCTTTTTGTTCTTCAACTTTCTCTCAAACTTTTCTTTGTAATATTTTGATAACTAGGACTTATGAAATAAAAATGAAACAAAACACTTATATATTTTCCCTTTGATTGCCGAAAATGTAAGGAAAATAATACTAGATATTTTTCATTTTTTTGTTTCAATTTAATTAAATGATAAATAATTAGTTAACTTGTTCCATAAGCTCACTACAACATTTAACCAAATGCAACAAGTGGCTGTCAGAAGTCCATATCTACTTTTGCAGTGGCTGTCAGAAGGCTATTGTTTGCAGAACAGTTGGGGGAAATGAGCATGTGCGACTATGACAGATGACATGAGGTGACGTCACGAATTGGTGGAACATTAGATTTGTGAGCCTATATAAGGAGTCGAAGATTCAGTTTCGGGGGTTGTTTTTTTTTAGTTAGTAATTTTTACATTTTACTACTTGTAAAGAGAGCCCAAAAGCTTAGTGATGGAGAGGGAAAACTGGTCGGTCTTGACCCGAGTTCGTAATAAAATTTCATTTCTTTGCCCCCGTTGACGTAGGTTGGAGTCACTTTCCACCGAATCATATTAATCTTTTGTTTCCTCTGTGATTTTTTATTTGCTTGCCAAGCTTACTTTGGTTCCAAACTAACTAAACAAATTCACTATTTGGGAAGATTTGTTGAAGATGTCAAATTTCCAAATCGCCATTGGAACGAAAAACAATCATCAACAGTGTATATAGGCAAATTGTTGCTGCAATTTTCTTGGGGGTCTAACACAATATCTCATACTCTTCTTTTTTTCCCCTTTATTTCATCAAATAGTGATAAATGCTAAGTGAGTCGGAAAATATTTAAATAAGTATTTAGATTTTACAATGATTTCATATAGAAAACAATAATTCAAAAAAATTAATATAATTGATCTCATTTAATAAAAAAAAAATACTTTTTATTTAGTTTGATTGATTATCAAAGTAACCCGTATGTATCTCTAAATATAATCAGTCGTCTTCATACCATTCAAAAAAATTTCCCCCTCATTCAAAATGGTTCTGTTGCATGAATATTAAATTGGTAAATTTGATGGAGGATTGCACAAGCAACTTGGAGACTCGGCCAGCTAATAAGATTCAAGCAAAGTGGAAGCACATGATGTGGAAGCACTTTCATTCAAAGTTGCTTATGCTTGCACCATGCATTATGGTTCACTATATTTATTTTATAGTAATATTATCTCTCTCTTTTTTCTTTTTTTTTTTATTTTTCTAAGTACTCTCCCATGAAAAAAAAAATTAAATAAATGAACCAAAAATCCTTATCATAGCTTCATGTACAATTTGCATCAAAAAGTAAGAATGATGCTAGATAGCTGATTTTTTTTTTTTTTTTTTGAAATATTAGAAACTATGTCGTTAAATCATTAGATTTAGGCTTAAGAGGAGTAGGTAAAACTTCCGACTGTCTCAAGCTCTCATAAGAAACTCACAACTTGATTCGAATTCAGGACCTGAAAATCAAATCATAAACCCTACACCATCAAGTCACGCTTTTTGGGAACAATTAAACATTTTAAAAGCTTATATGTTCTGCTTATAATGTTTTTTTCGTGTGAACTTTGATTAGTAGGTAAACACTTACAAATATTCATTTATTTGTAATTCAGTCCCAGCTATAATCGGGTTAAGCGGCTCACTTATAATCTTAATTTATATTAAAAAAAAAACTAATGACTATGGTTTTAAGTTTTTTTTTTTAATTATGATATAATACTATAAATAAGAGATTTAAAATGTAAAAAATTACATTGGATCCTCAAAATACTAAAGTCGACCTACTTATATTATCTTAAGTATTACAGTACTGTGTTTTCTATTTAATTAAATGGCCAGAAAATAATTACTTAATTTTGTAGCATCATGTCCTTTATATCCCTGTGATACATTAATTATTGAAAGAATGCAACCCCAAATTTTGGAGAAAATATTTGGTGTAATAGTGGTACCACGTCATTCATGTAATAAGCCAATCATCCATTGGCATGCGTGCTAAAAATTAAAAAACAACTAAAAAATAAGTAAAAAAATTCTATATGTCATTTTTTAATTTGGTTGCGATACCACATCACCCATAACACTATTGTACCAAAGAATCTCTCCAAATTTTGCTATTTTCCCCAATTATTTGCTCGATAGAAACAAGGCAGCACATAGCAAATCGTAACCGTTGACCGCAAGCCCAGATTAATTAAAAGTCAACAAGATCCGACAATCACCCGACCGCAAAGCATGGTAACTGATTTAACACTCTGGCACACAAAACTATACACATCATTACCACACACCTGTTGTTCAATTAGGGGCAATTTTGAGATTTTGGAGACCTAAATAAATTTGTAAATTAGTTGATTTTTTATCGATAAATTTTAGATTTTAATTTTCTTAATTTTGGAGCTTTTAATTTTAACCTAAATTTAAAGACTCAACCGGTTGTTTGTGTCGGTCGTCGACCAGCCCTGTGTCGCACAAATCTAACGATCCAGATCAATTTGTTCACCACGCACCTCCACTGCGCAAGTTAGTGAACCCCACCAGCAAAACCTACCTCCACTCAAAGTCCACTCTCATATCCAATTCCAAATTGCCAATCTCATATTTACCAAATCACCCCCAACTTCGCAAAAGCAACAAACCACAACATGCAAGGGTATTAGAGTCATTTCGTAACGTAAACATGAATATAAAATGCGGTCGTGTTCCTCTCTTGAAACTTTAGTTGCAAAAAAACACATAGAAACGACACAACAGCAAACAAAAGTCACAAAACTCTCTCATTCTTGTCACCGGAACTTGAAAAAGCCGGTAAAATTTTTGGCTTTTAAAATATCTTTGAGCTGGGTAAAATTGGCGGCGGTGTGATGGGATTTTGCATCTGTCCATTAGAGACTCCGGCGAGGTTACTGTGGACCACTAGCTTCTTTCGCCACAAGCTTATGATTTTCTAGCTCATACTTAAAAACCTTTTCACAGTGTCAAATATTGACGGCGGAGAGTCGCCGGAGATCTGACACGAACAAAAAACACACCAAAAAAAACATATTAATTGAAAAAATAATTAATTGCAAAAGAGAGACTGAGAGAGTGAAGTGAGTCATAATGGAGTCTGGACGTTTGTTCTTCGATCCATCAGCTTGCCAAGGGAACATGTCGTTCCTTGGAAATGGTGATCCACTTTTTCGAGGTAAGATTTTCATTATTTTGTTTGTTTAATTTCTTGTTTTAATTGATTGATTGGTTGGTTACTGATTTTTTTTATTTTTTGTTTGGTGATGATAAAGGAGCGAGATCAGTGATGATGAGCATGGAGGAAACCTCAAAGAGGCGACCTTTTTTCAGCTCGCCGGATGACTTGTTTGAGGACGTCTATTACGATGAACAGTTGCCGGAGAAAAAACGCCGCCTGACCTCAGAGCAGGTTTGATGCGATCGAATCTTTCATTATATTCCTTTAAGATTAAGTCTTATCAGTATCAAGTTCGTTTCATTTCTATATATTCTCTTTTAAAGAGAAAACAAATTGATCTACGCATGTATTAGCTTTATTCAAGGTGCTGGATTTTCTTTTAGAGGTGGTTAAATTTATTTTATTTTTTAAAAGAAATTATTAGAAATTCTGATATCAGAACTTTATTTTATAGAAAAAGTTATTCGAAACTATTTTTGAACTGGATTGACCTTTAGTTTTTTTTTTTTTGGAATATCAAATATTAATTTCTTTTTTATTTATTCACGAATTCGAATTCTGAAAACACTCGGAAAAAAATTAAAAAAAATTCTCAGACCATATTTATTGTGGGAGCTTAATCCCATTAGATTTGTTGATAGTTTGACTTAAAGGTAAAACTTAGAGATAATTAATTAAAAATTTTGATAAATTGAAGGTGAATCTGCTGGAGAAAAGCTTTGAAGCAGAGAACAAGCTGGAGCCGGAGAGAAAAAGCCAGTTGGCAAAGAAGGTGGGATTGCAGCCAAGACAGGTGGCTGTGTGGTTCCAGAATCGCCGTGCTCGGTGGAGGACCAAGCAACTTGAAAGGGATTATGATATCCTCAAATCTTCTTTTGATGCTCTCCTTTCTAACTATGACACTCTTGTCCAAGAGAATGGGAAGCTCAAATCTGAGGTAATATTAATGATATTACTTCTATCTATTATTTTTTAGTAATGTTTATATGATGATCATCCTCTAATTATTGAAAATTTTAGTAGTCTTTTGAGCTTTTGGGATTAATTGTAGAGTTTTCTAATAGAGGTGTGGTATTGAGGTCCTCAAATTTTGGGTCAAAATTAGGAGTATCCAAAGAGCACATAAAAATATGAGTA
This sequence comes from Zanthoxylum bungeanum, assembly GCA_019454045.1. Classification (NCBI taxonomy): domain Eukaryota; kingdom Viridiplantae; phylum Streptophyta; class Magnoliopsida; order Sapindales; family Rutaceae; genus Zanthoxylum; species Zanthoxylum bungeanum. The sequence continues at coordinate 13,610 of SKCR01020765.1, forward strand.
ATAATACACTAACATACACTCATATTTAAAGTTTTACTAACTCTCTCATTTAGTAAATCACTGTAGCTACAGTGAGAGAGTTAATAAAACTTTAAGTAGGAGTATGTGTGAGTGTATCATTTTTGTAAAAATATAAATAGAATTTTTAATCTTTTTGTAGTTTTGTGTTATTTTTTTGTCCACATATTATTTACTCACGGTTTTAAGGTACATATTAAATTTTTCCTATAAATACAAAAAAAAAAAAATAGCACAAAAAATTACGCAAAAAACACTAAAAAAGACAAATAATTGAATAAATGTTTTTTTTGTTTTTTGATTAAAAATTATTTACCTTTTAATATTTTTGTGTTATTTTTTGTACACATATCATTTCTCCTTTATATATATATATATTAGATATTGTCCGTGCCTACGGCACGATATTAAAAAATTTATCGCATGATTTACCATTATCATTTTCAGAGAGATTTTAGAATTCTGTCATTTAATTTATTTGGTAATCTACAATTGATATTTTCAGAGAGATTTTATAATGAAAAGAATTTTGTTATTTGATTTGTTTGGTAAACTATAATTACCAATTTTATAGAGATTTTATAATGAAAAAATTCTTTATTAGTCATTAAATTATAATAAAATGATCTGAGCCGCCAATTAAGCCACATAAAGATAACATTTGATACATTATCTCTCTTAATCCTAACCATTGGTCATATTCTCTTTCACCCACACCATTGTGCTTTATAATATATATATATATATATATATATATATTGATCTAAATTAATTTGCACTATATAGGTGGTTTCATTGAAAGAGAAACTTGAAGCCAAAGAAGAGAACAAAGAATCAAAATCAGACAAAAACGCAGAGCCAACAGTAGAAATGACAAATATTTGTGACCTCCACCTCCAGCAACAATTGAGAAGCAATAATAATAATAATAATAATAATAATAAGAAGAAGACTGAGGATGGGTTAAGTGGTGGCAGCGTTGGAAGTGCAGTGGTGGATGAAGGAGATGGCCCCCACCACCTGGTGGTGGATTCTTACTTTGGTGGATGGGTGGGCCCAGTCGACACCGAGGAGGAAGACGGCAGTGATGATGGCCGGAGCTATTTCTCTGATGTGTTGGTGGTAGCACCAGATCATCAACACCATGAGGAGCCTTTGATGACTTGGTGGGAATCGTGGGATATTGTTGATTGAATTGATTACACGTAACAAACGTAGTAATTAATAATAAGAGCCTTTGTGAATCATATATAATTTACTAAACTCTTTTTTTTTCCTGTGTTTAATTATGTAACGTGTCGTAACATTTTCATTATGTGATGTACTACTGGGCTTAGTATATGAATAAAATTGTTTTTTTTTTTAATCTATGTGACGTTTACAGTATTTATGTTGTGATTGTTTATTTTATTGCTCATTTATGTTTTTTTTTTTTTTTTGCATATTAATTGTCATATTCCCTTGCAAAAAGGGCAATAAAAATTGTCATATTCATTCATTATTTGTCGTGTATTAACTAAGATAATTTGTTTCTCTTGGAAAAATGTTTTTTTTGTTACGCAAAATAATTATCACATTTTAAATGTTTTTTTTTTTTTTAAAAAAAAAATAGTGTAATAGCAACTCAATTATCTATCCATTATATTTGGTAAAAAAATCCTGAATCCCAATCGGAATCTCGTCCCATTTGGTCTATGATTTGGATTATTTTTGATCCCGAATGAAAATTTCGATCATGATTTGGGTCGATATGTCATCCTGAATAAAAAATCAAGTCAAAATTTATGACGATTTTTTTTTTAGCTCGGATCCCAAATTTTAGCCCAAAAAATCCAAAATCCCGATCAAAATTCTAGATCCCATACCATTCGATCGATAATTATAGACGATTTTGTTGGACAATTATGACCCATAGCGTCACTATTTGTACAGATCATGGAGTTGTTGTACAAATTAACTATGTGACAAGAAGATTGCACTCTTATTATTTGTGATTAGATCACCTGGATGTATAAATGATAGGAGGTCCTTATGCTTAGTTCCTGGATTGAGATGATATGAGACATTATCAGTCCTCGAAGGATTAATCATTAAATATACATAGTCGTAGTATTATCGAGACTGGACATCGATAATGCGGAATAGACTAGTATTACACTTGTGCGTGTTATGGAAGCGTAACAATATAGTTCTCATATATTTGGGTATTGGATACTCATGCAAGTGTAATAGGAGGTGTGTTTTTACCGATGGTATGGAAACAGCTTCGCTCTGGATAGACCCCTCGGAATTCTATTGGTAGTATGACTACGTGTCTATGGAAGTCCGAAATCAGGGTATGTGTATTTGGTCTTAACCTGAGACTTGCACCGCTAATACTTGCGACAATCAATATGCTTTGGTTTTGGTCGTCCAGGGCTTTAACCGGTTATGTGTACGCCTCTACTGGGTATTGTTGGAACAATTTTGCACAAATAAGAAATATATTATGAGTTACAGAACAATGTTACCGTACACCTGGAAATTAAGAATTCAACTGGGTTGAGTCGCGGGTCAGTACGCTCTCTTTAAGACGTTTCGCGGCTCTGCCCGGTATTTGTGCTAGCAGTATGTCAGCCCCGCCGTCCCCAGGATAAAACAAGCCCAGAAAAACACTGTCTCAATCGATTTTGCACAAAACCGATTGGTATACTCACACCCAACACAAAACTATTATGCTCGGTATCAAACGAAAACAAGAAAATAGTAACCACGAAAATTCAAGTCTTATGATGCTCGGTTTTTCAAGAAAACAGAAAGAGTTTTGATTGTTCTCGCAAAGGTCATACACGAAAACAGTGACTTGAAAGTAGCAAAAATATTACTCATTTTTTTGTTTTTTTTTTCGTCTCTCTCCTCTACCTTTTCAAAAAAGGAAAAAACTGTGTATATAAAAATTTGACGTTGGCAATAATGCTTTTGAATGTATGTTAAATATGACCTTCAATTTTTTAATAACGTTGGGGCAATAATTTTAAGGTTGAAATTAAAGAGAAAACCGTTTACATATTAAAGAATCAGTTTAATTCCAAACATTAGATAGACATGTAATTAAAATAAACTAAACAAAAAAAAACATGTTTGAATAAAAATTAATGAATAAACTGTTAAGTATTAAAAGGAATTAAAACTTTTTATTTACTTATAACTCCCCAACTTAAAAATTCTAATAACTATTTTTTTTTTAAAATTCCAAAACATGTAGCTCCATTTTTATTTAAATTCACATTTACAACAATCCCCCACTTGAATTTTAATAAAATATTTTCATCGAGCAATATATATAAGGTCGTGCATAAATAAAAGTGTCTTTCGACTTGAACTTTTACATAGTGTTGACGATTCAGATTATACTAGAGTAACTCGTAGTTTTGAACTCTATCTCTGACAACGTTACACACACAAACCTTTCAGGGTGTAGTCAAAAGCCCGAGCATTACGGCCGTGCTCGTATATCCCAGTATAGTGAATGCTCTAGAAATTTTTGCCTAAAATTTCATAAGAAGCGGCCACACTTCTACATTCACATAGGTGTGTCTATCAAGAGTACTCTTGTAGCTAGGTACTCCACTCCACATAGAGTATAGAACACATTAAGAGTTAAACTCATTCTGTCATCGCTTCAGGATATCATGCTCTCAGAATGGAACTCACAAATAAAAATAATAGCATGATTCATCATCACTTCATGACTTGTTATTACCCATTGAACCTATTTCTTGGGATCTCCAGTCATTAAGGTCGGATTACCATCATAAGTGACTGTCTAATGGCAATAGTTCCATTCTTTTCTAGGTATTGGATACCTTCTCTTTTGCTAGTCCTTTTATCAAAGGATCAGCTAAATCATCATCAGTCCATACATGATCCATTCTTACAGCACCAGAAGAGAGATATTCTCTATCTGTACTGTGTATCTACAATCTCTTACTGTTATAATAACAGTTCTGAATATTTGTAATAGCCGCGGTACTATTACAATGGATCAAGACAACTGGTATCAGTCTTTCCCATAAAGGGTATCTCATAGCAAGCTTCATAGTCAAGCTATTTCTTCACAAGCTGATGCTAGTGGTATCATCTCATACTCAAGGAAATATATCCCTTGGTAACCTTGGAATCATCCGAAAAGATGTTCCAATTAACATCGCTATATTCTTCAAGGATAGCGGAAAACCTCTAAAAATATAACTCTAGGTTCATGGTCCTTTTCAGGTACCTTATAACCTTCTCAATAGCATGTCAATACTCATACCAGGTCTGCTAATAAATCTACATAGTAATCATACGACATATGCAATGTCAGATATAGTGTAATTAAAATATAACGTTAGTTACCAGTGTTGTTCGCATACTCAGATTATCTAACACTGTCACAAATGTTCTTGAACAACTTTTACACTATAGTCATAAAGAGTACATGTAAATTTATTATTAAATTCTATTTTTTTCTGACCTAGTAATTTAATTCCGAGAATTTACTAGTTTCTTCTAAGTTTTTTTTAATAACAATTTAGAAGACCACATCAAATTGAACAGAATTAACAATATGTATATTAAAAAAAATATATCAATATACAAACATTTCTCATGTTGTTTTCAAACAGTATTTGTCAATTTTATTCACTTTAAAAACATGAGTAAAATATCCACTATTTCCAATTTATCATTGGAGGTCGAGCCCCCACTATTTCTTAATATCAAAGAAATATTTTTGTCATAGAAACAAGATGCTCATCAATCATAAATTTATATGTTTCTATTAATATTATACCCAAAGTTTTAGGTTCTCAACCTTCCATATTTCATAAAATAAAATTTAAATTTCACAGCTTATACAAATAACTCGAACATAGCAAAATCATATCAGACATGACGGAAAACGACAATGCCTACCCATCATCCCTCGAATCTACCAACATGTTGATCTAAAGGATCGTAGTAACAAGTTGGTCTTCGGTAAAGTTTGCTTTTGGAGCAGAACTCTTTAACCGGTAGTTCCGGGCAAGATGCCATAGTTTGCTACAGTTGTAGCATTGGAACTAACTATCATCATTTCTTGAGGGAGGTTAGTGTCCATCCAGATTGTTTCATTTTCGGTGATTATGATTCTTGTTATTCCTAAGGTCATAATCATTCATATTGAAACAAAGACTATATATGCATGTATTTAGGACAGCTTTAACTTTCTATTATTCTTTTGCAGTAAATTCATCATGATAAATATCAAATAATGCATCAAACATACCGTTGAGTATTTGATTCCCACATATTTCATCATCGTTGTTTTATTAGTTTCAGCAATTGATTCATCTTCATTACCTTCTGCTTAGCAATATTATGATTCCCAGCTCTTGTATGTGAGGCCGGTGAGAATATACGCATATAAGCCTCCAGGAAAAACAATGTCAGGAATCATTGCTATACTTAGCAATGCCAACCTCCATGTTCTCACTAACATCATGTTGAACAAGAAGAGTATCCGTTGAAACGTTGTCTCTTTCCAGTGTACATTCAACAAGCAATCGCATTATAGGAAGAAAAACACACAATGAGAACAATCATACTTGTCAGCAAAAGAGTTAGAAAAATAATTAGCAAGCTTTACTATTCTTATTCTCTGCCTTAGGTGGCAATATCTTTGCTGCTTCAGCAGTTGGCTCAGCTATTATATATACAACAAAATGGGAACAAGCTTCAAGTCTCAATTGAGATCAGGCACAAAAAGATCTAAACTGATTAAATCATTGACACATGAAATATCCAAACACCATTTTGAACTAACAAGTAACAATAAAGTTAAAAGTGTTCAATTATTTCTAGAACGAATCGATGAAAGCCATTTATGTTAGGAAAAATGAACTATATGATTGTATGAAAAATCAAGAAATTTTTATTAAATTTTTTTTTTTACCACACGTGCTCTTGGTTTTCCAACATCATCTTGAGCTGATACTATTTTCTCATCATCCATAAAAATATGTAACTTTATTACTATAACAATCAACCATAGCTAGAAAATTAGATGACCAGATTCTCATCAAACTGAAATATATGTATCACCATTTATGATGATCCCCACTACTACCCTACGAGTCTCATATCCTAGTCCACTAGCAAATTTTGGCATAATCCTTGGTTAAATAAAGGCCACAAGATCAGCACAGAAGTTCAAACATGGAACATGGTCAAGCCAATCCTAGTCAATGAAGTCATTGCAATTTCTACATATTTAAACCATATAAATAAGCCACATACAGGGACTGTTCGACTTCCAAGAAATCATAAAAATCATGATTTCAATAACAACATATTTTAATCCAAAATCATTCAAATCGATAAACACATGTTCAATTCATTATAGGCAATATATTCCAAATAATTTCTCAAATAAAACTCACAGGATAAGTATAAAAATTTCAGAATATGACATCAGACTATCAACATCAATAATCTATATATCCACTCATATTCTTGCAAGCATTGAAAAAATTTCAATAAACAGTTAATAGTCATCAATTAAATTATAAATGTATTTAAATATTTTCCTGCAGCTTCTTGAAATTGTTGACAATTCTAAATAATCCTCTCTATATATTAACAGCCATTTCATCATTGCCTATTCTAAAAGTTCAACAGCTTCATCAATCTTATAGTCTCATCCGCACTTATTTTTAGCATAAATGATATTATCAAAATTATTTACTCAAACATGTATATTCAAATACTGTAGATACATGACAAAATAAAATAAGTCATGCAACATATACACCAAATGTTTTTTTTTAAAAAAATCAATTCCAAAACATCAGCATGACTGTTACCACATGAAAGTTGTTACTTCATGAATGTGCTTATAAAACTACAGCAAAAGAGCAGAGATATAAGGAATATCATAAGCATACCAATAGAAAATCTATTAAAATATACAATCTCACAAGGTTGAACATCTAAAGAATAACCATGTATATATTTTTTTCATGTAAAAGCTTAATTCAAAACAACTCTGCAGGATGCAAACATCGAATATTCTAATTTCATGAAGTATGAATATTTGTCGGAACTCAGGATATAAAATATGTTAAAGCCAATTATCTCACAAGCCTATCAATTCCCTTAAAATTCATTTCATACATAATTTACTTATAATTGCATCATGAAAACAGTAACAAATAATCATAAGTAAATATGGCAGATTGAACATTCGTCTTAAAATTGTTGGAACAATTTTGCACAAATAAGAAATATATTATGAGTTACAGAACAATGTTACCGTACACCTGGAAATTAAGAATTCAACTGGGTTGAGTCGCGGGTCAGTACGCTCTCTTTAAGACGTTTCGCGGCTCTGCCCGGTAATTTGTGCTAGCAGTATGTCAGCCCCGCGTCCCCAGGATAAAACAAGCCCAGAAAAACACTGTCTCAATCGATTTTGCACAAAACCGATTGGTATACTCACACCCAACACAAAACATTATGCTCGGTATCAAACGAAAACAAGAAAATAGTAACCACGAAAATTCAAGTCTTATGATGCTCGGTTTTCAAGAAAACAGAAAGAAGTTTTGATTGTTCTCGCAAAGGTCATACACGAAAACAGTGACTTGAAAGTAGCAAAAATTGCTCATTTTTTTGTTTTTTTTTTCGTCTCTCTCCTCTACCTTTTCAAAAAAGGAAAAAATTGTGTATATAAAAATTTGACGTTGGCAATAATGCTTTTGAATGTATGTAATCAATATGACCTTCAATTTTTTAATAACGTTGGGGCAATAATTTTAAGGTTGAAATTAAAGAGAAAACCGTTTACATATTAAAGAATCAGTTTAATTCCAAACATTAGATAGACATGTAATTAAAATAAACTAAACAAAAAAAAAACATGTTTTGAATAAAAATTAATGAATAAACTGTTAAGTATTAAAAGGAATTAAAACTTTTTATTTACTCTTATAACTCCCCAACTTAAAACATTCTAATAACTATTTTTTTTTTAAATTCCAAAACATGTAACTCTATTTTTATTTAAATTCACATTTACAACAGGTATATTGAGAATCGTAGTGTATTGGGTGTGATGTCAAGACGTAAGTATCACTCCAGTCATAGTGGAGATGATGTCACGTAGGATATGGAACTAGTACTCTTAAGTATTGCAGTCATCGGGATGATATGACTAGGTCATGTTCATCCGATTATAGAGACTAGTTACCAGATATCCGACATGTGCTTCGTACGGGGCAGACACAATTCCAGCCCCAGGCCTAGCACATGACACCTGATATTGGATCGCTATACGAAATACTTGGTATGCTACACGCCTACACCTGACATAGATTATATATTCCAGTAAGAATATTTCTGGAGAATTGGGTAGGCACGGTGCTTTGCTAGAAGCCAACGATGTCTTGTAAATCGGTAAGCACGTGGTACTTTGTATGCACGTATTCAGATAATCCGATGACCGTACTTACTGCCAACATATCCAGGGATCTCTTGGGTCGCTTCCCAAAGATTCACCGATGACAGTTGATTTAAATTAGAATTAATCCGGGATTAATTAAGATGGAGAAAATTAATCTGGGATTAATTGAGGTATTATTTAATCTGGGATTAAATGTGTTCAGAAGAGAGAGAACGCGATTAATTTGGAATTAATCGGTAAAATAAATTTAATAATTAAATTTTAGTATGGGCTAAAATTAATATATCGAATATATTAATATGAATTGGATTTCATTACGAAATTAAAGTCGGACTTTAATACGAACGAACGAATTAATTTAGAATTAATTTGTAAACGACATTCGTAATGTATTTGCGAGACATCGTTATTAATTAAATTAGATTTAATTATTTAGCGACGAAAGTTCGTTTAATCGGATTAAACGGATCCGAGCCGCGGCAAATGTTCGTAGAAATATTTTGAATTTTGAATTCAAAATGGTGGGGCCCACTTCACACATGTCACACATGTGAAGTGGTGGTGGGAAAGTGGTTGGCATTTATGCCAAAACCACTTACTTTCCAACAACTTGGTTTAGGTGAAACCAAAAACCTCAACTATATGGTTTTGGTGAAAAGGGTAAAAACCCTTTAACAAAACCAAAGCCCTCTCTCTTCACTTTAGTAACACAACACAAAACCCTAATACACTAAGCATTTTGGGCGTGAGCTTCATCTTCTTTCTCTTTGATTTTGTGGCAAAATCAACAAAGCTAGCAATTCAAAAAATCAACTAAGGTGATAGGGAAACCAACTCAAAGCTTGGAATCAACAAAGGAAGGATCTTGGAGATCATCTTCTCAAAATTTTAAAAGCTCAAATCCATTCAATGTAAGTAATTCCGTAACTTATAATGAATTTTTGAACACATTTTTCTTGCTTATTAGATCCTTGGCATGTTCTAGGAACACCTATAATGGTATCAGAGCCAATTTTAAGCATGAAAATTTTAGGGTTCATGAGTATAAAATTTGGAGCTTTTGTATTTTGAATATGATTTCTTCAAATTGATGCTTTGAGCATGCTTAGATTATGTTAACTTAGAGTTGTGCATGATTAGATTTGAGAAAAAATGATTGGATCAAATTTTTTAAAATTCCTTAGTGTGGCAGAATCTTCACTAGTGGACTGCACTTTGATTTTTCAATTTTTACACCATTGGATGTGTTTAAATGCATGATAAAATGTTGATTGCTGGTTTGATTAGATTCGAATCAAATTCAATAATATTTATGTTAAATCAAAGAGCATGTTGAGCATAAAATGATGTGTTTTGGATTCAATTTGTGTTGAGCATGAAATGATGTGTTTTGGCTTCAATTTGTGTTGAGCATAAATTGATGGATTAAGCATGATTAATTAAGTTAATTGGTATTTTGGAAATATTGAGTTTAATTAATTAATCATGGCTAATACACTTTAATTAAAATAATTGTGATATTTGGAATATTATAATTATGTTAATAAGCCTTTAATTATGCTATTGGGCTAAAAGTGTGTATTTGGGCTTAATGGGCTTGGTTTGACCAAGTTTGGTTTTGGACTTTTGGATTGGATCCAATTGGGCCCAAAACCAATTACATAAAGTCCAAATACATCACTTGGCCCTTTAAAGAATTTAATTGGGTCAAATGGGCCTAAATTGATTTGTTGGCAATAGGGTGATTCCTATTGGGCCTTGACATTTTGGGTTTGATCCATTATGGCCAAAGCCCATGCCTTAAGAATTAATTAAAAGCCCATTGGACTTTAATTCAAATGACATTGGATGTTATTAGGCCTTTGAGACCCATTAAGATTGGATTTGGAATCCAAGTCTTTAAGGCTTATAAGTAAGTGTAAATATTAAATTTGGAATTAAATTTGGAATTAGTATTGAATACAAATAAATTAGATTTAAAGTTGTAGCTCAATATAATTCAAGAATACTTACTTTGAGTATTTATTCTTAAACGAGTTTGACTCACGCAAATCAAATCGTTGTTTGAACATTGGATGGTCATTAATTCAAAGATTAATTAATTGGATTAGATTGATTGAATAACATGATTTGTATGAATACATGAATGTGTTGTATGAATGATACGAAACCGAATATGAAAAGACGAAATCTGATCCAAGATCCCGTAGACCCCCAAAGAACCAGTCCTTGAAAACCCTTGGAGATAGTCTCAGACGAATTTTGCCAGCAAATAGGACGCCACAAAGGATGCCAACCCTTTGATAAGTCTTTATTCAATCATTGAACGATGATAAAATTTTCTCAATCTCAAGAAAATAGGTTACTATTCACGCACAAAATAATGGGTCATTCATTAAGAGGTGTTTTTGAGTTTAAATAGTACTCAAACCCTAAGAGAGCTGAAAGACTAATATAGCCATAAACTACACATTATCAACTAAAAGCCCATAATTCCTAATTTCTAGCCATTTTGAACCCATAACTAAATAAAATAAACTAACCCAATAATAAATAAAAACGGTAATCCCCGTTGGTTGCATACATGCAAATAAATAATAAATATGCCTAAATAACTGAAAACAATCCATGCTGCTCCCCGATGACTTGGGTCAAGTGATAACTCTTGAACCCTCGTCCTTGAAGTCCAATAGGTCTCGAACATGCTTATTCAACTCAGCTATATAGCGTTGGGCCAGGCCTGCCATAGCGTCCTTGATCTTCCGAGCCCTGTGTCTTGTAATTGGTCTAACTGGTACATGGATTGGATCGACTGTGGGCTGGATCGAACCAGGTGCAGCAAGGATCACATCTTTCCCCTCCCTCTTGAAAAGGATTCGACCTCGAATCGACACCTGCATCAAAATGGGACAAATCAGAAACATTAAATGAAGTAGAAACATTATACTCACCAGGCAGTTCAAGCTTATATGCATTATCATTAATCCTTTCGACGACTTGAAAATGACCATCTCCCCGAGGTTGAAGCTTGGATCTCCGCTGAGCCGGAAACCGTTCCTTACACATGTGTAACCAAACCCAATCACCAGGCTCAAACACCACGCGTTTACGGCCTTTATTCGCATGAGAAGCGTACTGCTCATTTTTTTGTAATATGTGTTCACGTGCTTTCCCATGTATTTGTTTCACCAATTCTGCTTTCTTTTTCCCATCCAAACCTAATTTTTCCTCAACAGGCAAAGGCAATAAATCCAATGGCGTTAGTGGGTTAAATCCATATACAATTTCAAAAGGTGAATATGAAGTAGAAGAATGAATGCACCTATTGTATGCAAACTCTATAAATGGCAAACACTCTTCCCATGATTTTAGATTCTTAGTGACTATGGTGCGCAGTAATTGAGTCAAGGTCCTATTGACCACCTCTGTCTGTCCATCTGTTTGAGGGTGACATGTAGTAGAATAAAGTAATTTAGTCCCTAGCTTACCCCACAAAACCTTCCAGAAATGACTCAAGAATTTAACATCTCTATTAGAAACTATACTCATAGGAATCCCATGTAGTCGTACTACTTCCCTAAAGAATAAGTCTGATAAATTAGTGGCATCATCGGTTTTATAGCATGCTATAAAGTGTGCCATTTTGCTAAATCTATCAACCACTACAAAATGGAATCTTACCTCGTTTAGTCCTAGGTAAACCCAACACAAAATCCGTCGAAATATCTACCCATGGTTCACTAGGTACAGGTAATGGAGTATATAATCCATGAGGCTTCACCCTAGATTTGGCCTTCCTACAAATGAGACACCGATCACAAATTCGCTCTACATCGCACTTCATCTTAGGCTAGTAAAAATGCTCCTTTAAGGTTTCTAGGGTCTTACTTATTCCAAAATGTCCCATTAGTCCACCTCCATGAGCCTCTCTCACTAATAGCTCACACATACTACAAGAAGGAATGCACAACTTATTTTCTCTAAATAGAAATCCCTCATGCTGGTAGAATTTACTAAATGCAGATTTAATACATGCAACATATATATCACAAAAATCCACATCACATGCATAAAGCTCTTTAATAAATTCAAAACCTAACATTTTAGCACTTAAAGAAGTAAGTAAAACATACCTGCGTGACAAGGCATCTGCAACTACATTTTCCTTACCTTGTTTGTAGCGAATGACGTACGGGAATGTCTCTACAAACTCCATCCATTTAGCATGCCTCTTGTTCAGTTTTCCTTGCCCTTTAAGGTGTTTCAAACTCTCATGATCTGTGTGTATCACGAACTCTTTAGGCCATAGGTAATGCTTCCAATTCTCCAGTGCTCGAACAAGTGCATACAACTCCTTATCGTACGTAGGATACCTCAACACTGCGCCGTTCAACTTTTCACTGAAGTACGCAATAGGTCTTTTTCTCTTGCATCAATACTGCCCCAATACCTATTCCACTTGCATCACACTCTATCTCAAATGTGCTCTCAAAGTTAGGTAGTGCGAGAACTGGTGCACTGCATAACCTTTCCTTGAGAGTCTGAAATGCACTCTCTTGAGCTTCACCCCACTGAAATCCAACAGTTTTCTTGACTACCTCAGTTAATGGTGCGGCTATGCTACTGAAATCCTTCACAAAATGCCTGTAGAAACTCGCTAATCCATGAAAACTTCTAACCTCAGACACTGTAGTAGGTGTTGGCCAATCCCTAATCCCTTTAACTTTCTCCTTGTCCATCTCTATGCCATCTACAGTCACTACAAAACCAAGAAAAACGACTCTATCCATGCAGAATGTGCATTTCTTATAATTAGCAAATAATTTTTCTTTTCTTAAAATATCAAGCACATATTTCAAATGACCTACATGTTCATCTAAAGATTTACTGTAGACCAATATATCATCAAAGTAGACCGCTACAAACTTCCCTATACATGCACGCAACACATGGTTCATAAGTCTCATAAAAGTACTAGGGGCGTTTGTTAAACCAAAAGGCATTACTAACCACTCATATAGCCCATACTTAGTTTTAAAAGCGGTCTTCCACTCGTCACCTTCTCTCATACGAATCTGGTGATATCCACTCTTAAGGTCAATTTTACTAAAAATCTTAGATCCATGTAGTTCATCTAACATATCATCTAGCCTAGGAATGGGATGTCGATACTTTACCGTGATATTATTGATGGCATGACAATCCACGCACATAAGCCACGTCCCATCCTTCTTAGGCACTAATAACACTGGTACTGCGCACATGCTCATACTCTCTCGTACGTAACCCTTCTCCATCAGCTCCTCAACTTGCCTTTGAAGTTCCTTGGTCTCCTCAGGATTACTCCTATATGCGGGTCTATTAGGAATGACAGATCCAGACACGAAATCAATCTGATGTTATATCCCTCGAATGAGTGGAAGCCCATTAGGAATGTCCTCTGTGAGTACGTCTTCAAATTCCTGCAAAAGAGAAGAAATAGAAACAGAAAGTGAATTGTTAGTGTTAGTAAGTAAAGAAAAGTGTGTTGTGTCTTTAGACACTAGCAGCAACATGAGTTTGCTAGCTTTGTAGGCTCTCCTCACTTCTCCATCACCAAGATAAAAACTCTTTTTCACTCTCTCTTTCTTCTCACTCTCTCCCTCAGTCCCATTTCCCTTGGGTTTACTCTCAATTCTAATCCCAGTGTTTCCCTCACTCTCGTGTTTAGATCTCGTTTTCTCACTATTATCACTCTTACCCCCCAAGGATGTGGCTTCTCTCTCTCTCTTTTTTTCTTTTCCAACTGTAATTTGACTTGATCATCATGGACCTGTTTTGGTGTCAAAGGGTATAATGTAATGGGCTTGCCCTTATGTTGGAAAGAATATTTGTTTCGAAACCCATCATATATCACCTTCCTATCGAATTGCCATGACCTCCCCAAAAGTATGTGACCTGCTTGCATTGGTACCACATCACACAACACCTCATCCGTGTAAGGTCAAATTGTAAAAGTCAACAATACCTGCTTGGTCACCCTGACCTCACCACATTCATTAAGCCACTGTAGCCTATATGGCTTAGGATGTGCTAAACATGACAATCCCAATCTTACCACCAATGCTGTGCTAGCCACGTTGGTGCAACTACCCACATCTACGATCATACTACATGACTTCCCATTCACACTACAACTAGTATGAAAAATATTCTCTCTCCGTTGCTCGGTCTCCTCTCGACTATCTGTGCTGTCAATGCTCTCCTAGACACAAGCGACAAGTTATCTAGTGGGTATGCTGCTCCCTCATCATCAGTAGCATCCTCTAACGCAGACATCTCATCTTCCACCTCCTCATATGTGGAATCAATATTACCATCATCTTTCATTATTAGTATTCGCTTGTTGGGGCACTGTGATGCATAATGTCCCATACCCAAGCACTTAAAACACTTTACCTCCTTAGATTTTGGAATTACCACTTCAGAATTAACCTTAAACCTACCTGCCTCCACTTCTTTTCCCTTACCACTATCAGCCCTGGGCTTATTGAAACCCTCATCTCTCTGCTCATTACTAGGCCACTTCCTCTTCCAAGTAGAAGTTCACTGTGTATGTATCTAGATGCAGATTTCTTCCTCAACTGTCTTTCTACCTTGATCGCCATATGTAGCATATCCTCCAACTTCACATAATGATGCAACTCAACCACATTGGCAATCTCCTTATTTAACCCTCCTAAAAACCGAGCCATTGTGGCTTCTCTATCCTCTACCACATTCGCCCTAATCATCGCTACCTCCATCTCTGTATGATAGTCCTCAACACTCTTCGAACCCTGATACAAGTGTTGTAGCTTCTTATATAACTCTCTGTAATAGTGGCTTAGAATGAACCTCTTACGCATAAGAGCCTTTAACTCCTCCCAAGTCTCAATTGGCCTCTCGTGGTTCCTCCTCCTATTAGTTACCAATTGATCCCACCAAATCACCACATAGTCTGTAAACTCAATGGTAGCTAACTTCACTTTCTTCTCATCAGAATACCTATGACAATTAAAGATAAGCTCAATCTTCGTTTCCCAATCCAAGTATGCCTCTGGATCATTTCTGTCGTGGAAAGATGGAATTTTCATCTTGATACTGCCTAGGTCACCATCAATATCATCTCTCCTATCACGATCTCTCCTGTCAGGCTCCCTCCGATAGTCATAATTATGCTCATCATACGCATCTCTCCCATATCTATCTCCAAATCTGTCACCAAATCTCCCACCAAATCCATCACCAAGTCGTCTATTTTCTCCCCCATAGGCCATTCTATCTCCTCTCTGAAAACCTCTCCGCTCATCAAACATCATATCCCACCTGTCATATCTCCTCTCATACCGCCTATCCCGCGGCCTATTCATATCCTCCTTATCTTCGAACTCATCCAACTCCTCCATATCATCCAGATTATTCTCTGCCTCAAACTCATGTATAGGTGCCCTATGTGATTGTTGCTCTGCCTGTTCCTGCCTAGATTGTTGTGGCCCCTCAACCTCCTTCTGACCACCAGAGAATTGAAGACTAGTAACCTCCCTCGACAACCTCTCTATCGCCGCATTCATAGTTCCAAACATCTCTCGGAACTCAGCCGTATTCTGCTCCATGGTTTTAAACCTCCATCAACGTCCATATCTTTCTTTGCCATCTTACTTAACAAAAAAATTAGTAATAACAAGAAATAAATAAATTAAATAAAGAAAACCTCACGAGCTCTCGTGTTTCACTCTCTCTCAAACACTCTCTTCGAAAAATTACCTCCATTCAATGTCGAACGCTAACCACCAATGGATTGCACAATTCGTGTGTAGTCCAAAAGTCAGCAAAATCCACAAGGAATAAAAGGAATAAGGGTATCAAGTAATATAAGATATGACTCGAGAAGCAACGACGATACTCGATCAAGGAAACCTAAAAACTAGAGTGCAAAAAGAAATAAAATAAACAAGATCTGTGTGTTTTTTTTTTATTTGTTTTTTTTCCTTACAAGATCTTGTTGAAATTGCACTAACGAAATAGAATAATCACAGTAGTGATATGATATTTGTATACCAGGACAGAATTAAACAACAATAGCCAATGTCACCCAAATGTAAGATGAAGAAAAATACCAAAGAAGACGAGCCCAGAATACAATTTCAGTAAAAAAATGACAAACAAAAACAAAAGAATAAAATAAGATAAAATGAAGTAAAGAAGAAGCTAATGAATTGCCTTTTTTTTGTTTTTTTTTGGTGTTCACAACCACAGGCGTGAACTTTGTGGTTTTTTTTTTTTGACTCAAACAAAAACAAAAGAAAAAAATTAATAATAATAATCAAAGCAAACAGGACCAACGAATTAAGTAATGGAACAGAAAGAGAAACCAATTGAAAATTTAAGCAAGAGTTGACTGAATTTTCAAGAATTGACTGTATCAGAATTTTGCTTTCTTTTTTTTTTTGATCAGACACACAGTAAAGAAATGGAGACAAAATTGAGAAACAGAAAGAAAACAAATAAGAAACGGAAAAAAAATCAGACCTGAGATCTGGCTCTGAATACCAATTGATACGAAACCGGATATGAAAAGACGAAATCCGATCCAAGATCCCGTAGACCCCCAAAGAACCTGTCTTTGAAAACCCTTGGAGATAGCCTCAGATGAATTTTGCCAGTAAATAGGACGCCACAAAGGATGCCAACCATTTGATAAGTCTTTGTTCAATCACTGAACGATGATAAAAATTTCTCAATCTCAAGAAATTAGGTTACTATTCACACACAAAATAATGGGTCATTCATTAAGAGGTGTTTTTGAGTTTAAATAGTAACATACTCAAACCCTAAGAGAGCTAAAAGACTAATATAGCCATAAACTACCCACTATCAACTAAAAGCCCATAATTTCTAGTTTCTAGCCCATTTTGAACCCATAACTAAATAAAATAAACTAACCCAAATAATAAATAAAAACGGTAATCCCCGTTGGTTCCATACATGCAAATAAATAATAAATATGCCTAAATAATTGAAAATGATTCATGCTGCTCCCCGATGACTTGGGTCAAGTGTATAACTCTTGAACCCTCGTCATTGAAGTCCAATAGGTCTCGAACATGCTTGTTCAACTCAGCTACATAGCGTTGGGCCAGGCCTGCCATATCGTCCTTGATCTTCCGAGCCCTGTATCTTGTAATTGGTCCAACTGGTACATGGATTGGATCGACTGTGGGCTGGATCGAACCAGGTGCAGCTAGGATCACATCAATGAATAATGCATATCGGATGGATATTAGAATGGTGAGGGCAATTTTGGAAATTGTAATAAATTTAGAATTTATTAAATTGGACATGCGTATCCAGCCTTTTATCTCTTTACTCTTTGTAATTCTCTTCTCACCAATTCCCCTCAATGTAAATGAGGTTTCTTTATTGTATTATGTAATTGGGTAGAAGTTAGAATAGTTCTAGCCGGGGAGAGGAAATGGAGTGATTTGTTCTAGGAACAATTTGTGAGATATCCATCTGCATATCATTATTAATTTATTTATTTATCGCGCCTTATTATGCTTTTAGAATGCATGCTTAAGGGTATATGATGAGACATAATCAAGATAATTAATTGGTTTCCAATTTACGCGAAAAACCCTCAAAATATATTAAGCGTTTTTCCTTCCGTTGAGTGATTCTTACTCAAGATCCAAAGTTGGCATTGTTTTTTTTTGCCAAAGTCAAGACCTTTGTCAATTACGGATGTGTTTGAATCATGAGAGTTTTGTTCCATATCGGTGTCTTGTCCAAGTCGTGATTTGTTGGCCAAAGTCAAGATCACTTCTTGTCCATCGACATTGATTACGAAGCTTTCCATGTCAATGGGTTCCGCTTAACTGGGATCATTAAGTTTGTTGTGCCAAAGCCAATGCTTAGATGATTCAGAGGAAAAAGGTTAGGCAATATATTGGATATATTGGCATATATAAGATATATGTTTCAGACTTGGATGTCCACCTACTGGATCTAGGAATTGGATTACAGTAATCAATATATTTGAATTTTACCAATCATTTATAGTTGATTATATAATTGGATTATAGTAATCAATATATATTTGATTTTAACCAATAAAATTATAATTAGTTATATAGTTAGACTATAGTAATCATTACATTAGATTGTACCTGAAATCGTTGATTAAATAGTTGGACTATTAGAATCAAGATAAATTGAAAGATTAATGTTTAAAACATAATCCTAAGGAAAATGTATTTAAACGAATTTAATTTTCAAATTGGGATAAAATTTCAGGATGGTCCTGGAAACTAATAAGTTACTTTATTTGATAAAATAACATATTAGGCCTAAGCCAAGAGTTAAGCAAATAGTAGAGCATGATATTTGGAAGATTCATGTGATGATAACTTTAGTGCTTAATCCATTATACTTGTCAAAAGGGCTCCTTAATTTCCTAATCAGAACTAAGGATTAGATCATTAAAGTATGATGAAGAAATTGAAGGATCTTCATAGATATATTCTTAGATCTTGGAAGTATTAAATTGCAATTAATAACTCTTGGAGAGTTAATGGCTATTCTCAATGAGATAAAGCCAAAGTTTGCAATAAGGCAAGTAGCGCAAGGCGCACCTTACTTCGATATTCTAGAAACCCAAGGATTGGCCAAAGGCTTCTGGGATATAAAAAGGGGCAAAGGCAAAATCATTATTGTCTTCTAGGAAGACAAATGACATATCCCAAGATGTCTGCTTAAACTGTGGCAAATGGGATCATTGAAGCATGACTGCCGTATAGACAAAGCAGACATGAAGGAATTGAAGATGAGCAATGCTCTTACTTCAAATATGTTTGTCATAAATATGTTCATTACTAGTATTAAAATTGGATTTTAAATACTAAGTGTGATACATAAATATGCATCGATATGCAGAATCTGCTATGAGCAGGATACTGACTTCAATTGAGATTAATCTGCGAATCGGAAACGGGACGAAAGTGCTGTTTTACCGTAGATACCTAAGTTTAGGAACTACCCTTCCGGTGTGTACTTAAATTAGGAAACTGTTATAATGTAACTAGTTTGACTAGAAACATTATCTCTATATCGAGTATAACTCGTTGTGAGTATACCTTTATATTCTAGAACACTAAAGTGTTTTATTATATAAAGATGATATTGAGATAAACACATTAGATGTGAATAACAGAATTTATATTTTGAATATAAATAAATCTCAAACATATAATATGACAAACAAGTAGCTCAAACTGATTTGATCAGATAAAACTTAATTGTGGCAGTGTTGTCTAGGACACATTAAACAAGACTCGTATATCCACACTTTCGAAGAGTGAGTATTAGGACAAATTTGATTCCATTCAAATGATGTCTACGAATCTAGTTTATTAGGTAAAATACCTAAAATACCTTTTACTTGGTAAAAGTGTAAGTGCCATCGATTTGTTACCCCTCGTTCATAGTGACGTAAGTGGGCCCATGTCTAGCTAGGCTAGATGTGGATATGAACATTTCATGACATTTACGGATGTGGCATCGCGTTATGGTTATGTGTTTCTTGTGAAACACGAATCGGAAACTTTTAGAGTTTCGACACGAAATGGACAAACAGATCAGCTAAAGTATTAAAATCGTCACGGTAAGACCGAGATGGAAATTACTTAAGCAATAAGTTTCTCGAATAATTGAAAGATTATAGTATTCTTTCAATGAGGACTCCTCCCGAAACACGTCAGTTTGACGGTGTGTCCGAACGGAGAAACCGAATTTTGTTTGACATAATAAGGTTAATCCTGAGTCGCTCTGAGCTACCATTTCCTTCAAAGGATAAGCATTAACATTGCAATACTTATTTTGAATAAGGTTCCATGAAAATCTGTTGGACAGAAATCATATTAGATATGAACAGGAAAGAAATCAGATTTTCTCACTCCTAAAGATTTGGGAATGCTAGGCATACGTTTGGATGGTACTAAACTAGAACCCAAATTGGATAAGTGTCTAATGTAATTGGTTATCCTAAGGAAACCAAAGTATAATACTTATACAACCCACTTGAGAACAATGTAATTGTTGCTCACCATGCGGTTTTCTTAAGAGGAATACCGATATGCAGTGGTAAGTGGGAGGATAGTAAAACTCGATGAAAATTGGAGTTATACTGTTCAAGACACCAAGTCTTTAATGGAACACAAACAGTTCATCAAGGATGAAATTGTACCAGTAATATTCGAATACACAAGAACCGCGTAAGTCGGAGAGAGTCAGAAAATAACCTGGGTATGGGTTTCTGATCTCACCTCATAAAGATGTCAATCTTATTGAGGAATACGAACTGACTACGTATGAGGAAGTGATACAAGGTATCGACTCCATATTATGGCAAAGTGCCATGAGTCCGAAATGGATTTCATGTATATCAACTATGTTTGGACACTAGTTATTGTACCGCAAGGCATTGTGCCTATTGGTACTATATAAGTCTTCAAGAAAGACATACGTGGATGGCAGCATACCAACGTACTAAGCTAGGCTTGTAGCGGAAAGATATCGTTATCAATATTGTGTTGATTACAACGAAATCTTTTACCTGTTGCCACGTTAAATCCATTTGGATAATGCTTGCTGATGCTGCATGTTTCATTTATGAAATATGGCAGCTGAACGGGAAAATCGCTTTCCTGAAAAGGAAACCTTTTGGAGGATGTTACGGTTTTGTCGTACCAAAACTAGCAAACAAGGTTTGCGGGTTATTCGATCCATAGAGGGATTGAAACAAGCATTAGGTTCTTGAAATTATCATTTTGATGTAATCATAATGGTTTATGATTTAATTCAAAACGAGAAAAATAATTCTTGTGTATATAAGAGGGTTAGTGGGAGAGCACTGACACTGAATGTCCTAAATAATGATGATATGTCATTTCTTGGAAATGATATTCCCATATTACAATCGGTGAAAGCTTGGCTTTCATGAAAATTATCTGTAGAATTCTTGGGAGAAACAATCTTTATTCTAGGAATAAATATCTACTGGGATAGATTTAAAGTTGTTAACACTCTCTGGGAACTCGTACATTGAAAAATGTACGTGACCTAGTGTCTCATACGCTTTGAGCATATGGAGTCACAAACAGGTTAATACAAGTGATAGTCACTGGATTGATATTAAGAACATCCGTTAGTATCTTAGAGAACTAAGGATACTGCCTTAAACTATGGAGAATGAGAACTTGAAGTGACTGGGATCACTGCTGCAAGTTTCATAACCGATGAAAACAACGGTACTATACAGTTTGAATAACGAAACAGTCCGAATAAACAACAAATGCGGGTTATTGCTGCAGCTGAGGCAGCAATAGAAGCCATTTGGGTCGATAATAAATCTAATTAGATTAGAAATGGTTCTATTAGCAGCTGAGCTAGGCTTCAGCTCAGGCTAAAGAATTAATGGTCTCATCAACGATCCAGATATATACTTCGACTATTCATCTGATTCATTCGGATCATACATCGTGGCGATGTGATGATCGTATAAATTGCATCAGACGATAATCATGCAAATACGCTGACGAAAGCCTTTCCTCAGCAGTTGAGCGAACCGTACATAGTTCGGGTGTAAGACACTCGAGTGACTGGCTATAGGCCAAGTGGGAGATTGTTGGACAATTATGACCCATAACGTCACTATTTGTACAGATCACGGTGTTGTTGTACAAATTAACTATGTGACAAGAAGATTGCACTCTTATCATTTGTGATTAGATCACCTAGATGTATAAATGACAGGAGGTCCTTATGATTAGTTCCTGGATTGAGATGATATGAGACAGTATCAGTCCTCGAAGGATTAATCATTAAATATCCATAGTCGTAGTATTATCGAGACTGGACATCGATAATGTGGAATAGACTAGTATTACACTTGTGCGTGTTATGGAAGCGTAACAACATAGTTCTCATATATTTGGGTATTGGATACTCATGCAAGTGTAATAGGAGGTTGTGTTTACCGATGGTACGGAAACAGCTTCGCTCTAGATAGACCCCTCGGAATTCCATTGCTAGTATGACTACGTGTCTATGGAAGTCCGAAATCAGGGTAGGTGTATTTGGTCTTAACCTGAGACTTGCACCGCTAATACTTGCAACAATCAATATGCTTTGGTTTTGGTCGTCCAGGGCTTTAACCGGTTCTGTGTACGCCTCTACTAGGTATATTAAGAATCGTAGTGTATTAGGTGTGATGTCAAGACGGAAGTATCACTCCAGTCATAGTGGAGATGATGTCACGTAGGATATGGAACTAGTACTCTTAAGTACTACAGTCATCGGGATGATATGACTAGGTCATGTTCATCCGATTATAGAGACTAGTTACCAGACATCCGACATGTGCTTCGTACGGGGCAGACACAATTCCAGCCTCAGACCTAGCACGTGACACCTGATACTGGATCGCTATACGCAATACTTGGTATGCTACGCCTGGCATAGATTATATATTCCAGTAAGAATATTTCTGGAGAATTGGGTAGACACGATGCTTTGCTAGAAGCCAATCATGTCTTGTAAATCGGTAAGCACGTGGTACGAGGTACATACATATTCGGATAATCTGATGACCGTACTTACTGCCAACATATCCATGAATCTCTTGGGTCGCTTCCCAAAGATTCACCGATGACAGGTGATTTAAATTAGAATTAATCTGAGATTAATTAAGATGGAGAAAATTAATCTGGGATTAATTGAGGTATTATTTAATCTGTGATTAAATGTGTTCAGAAGAGAGAGAACACGATTAATTTGGAATTAATCGGTGAAAAAAATTTAATAGTTAAATTTTAGTATGTGCTAAAATTAATATATCAGATATATTAATATGGATTGGATTTCATTACGAAATTAAAGTCGGACTTTAATACGAACGAACGAATTAATTTAGAATTAATTCGTAAACTACATTCGTAATGTATTTGCGAGACATCGTTATTTAATTAAATTAGATTTAATTATTTAGCGACGAAAGTTCGTTTAATCGGATTAAATGGATCCGAGCAGCGGTAAATGTTCGTAGAAACATTTTGAATTTTGAATTTTGAATTCAAAATGATGGGGCCCACTTCACACATGTCACACATGTGAAGTGGTGGTTGAAAGTGGTTGGGATTTATGCCAAAACCACTTACTTTCCAACCACTTGGTTTAGGTGAAACCAAAAACCCCAACTATATGGTTTTGGTGAAAAGGGTAAAAACCTTTAACAAAACCCAAGCCCTATCTCTTCACTTTAGTAACACAACACAAAACCCTAATACACTAAGCATTTTGGGCGTGAGCTTCATCTTCTTTCTCTTTGATTTTATGGCAAAATCAACAAAGCTAGCAGTTCAAGAAATCAACTTAGGTGATAGGGAAACCAACTCAAAGCTTGGAATCAACAAAGGAAGGATCTTGGAGATCATCTTCTCAAAATTTTAAAAGCTCAAATCCATTCAATGTAAGTAATTCCGCAACTTATAATGAATTTATGAACACATTTTTCTTGTTTATTAGATCATTGGCATGTTCTAAGAACACCTATAGATTTGTTGTATGAATTCAAACTGCCAGTTGAAATTCATGATGATTTCTTCATTCTAAATGGTAATCGAGATGGGACCGGATGAAAATCAATCATGATGTTACGTTCTGATTAACATCCCTACCTCCGCCTATGTGAGCGAGATTCGAACACGATGTTACGTTATGATTATCATCCCTACTCTCCACCTATGTGAGCGAGATTCGAATCCTAGATATCTTATTTTCAAGAAGAGATTTTACCCACTCAAATAGAAGACACCGACACATTTTAAATGCACTTAAATGTATTGCATTAATGTGTTGGCTCGATTGGGGGTTGTGGTGTTTTCAATTAGTTTAATTCGGTTTAAACAGATAAAAGTACGAATATAAAACTAATTCTGATATTAGCATAAAACCTCAAGACAACCAGAATTTCCATTCTTCACTATTCTATATGAAGAATATCAATCAACAGCAAAATAGCAAAACTTAGTGAGATGAGGGAGAGACGAATTAACGAATGAAATATTGCCACACATGCTTAGCTTTGACTCTAATCTGACCTTTTTTTTTTCCAGTCATTTTCTCTCTGCATATGGATCATGCTCTTACAAGAAAGTTGGCCTTCAATCACCAGCCATTCCAAAAACAACTATCAATACTCTGACTCGAGCAATGATCAGCCAAAACTGGAAGCATTCACATTCAGTGATTGTGCTGGTGCATATGATATAACCCTCAGAGAAGGTCCCTTCAGGACTGCTTCCAAATCCAAGTTAGAATTGTAAACTTCATATATACACAGACCTGAAGCTGTATCTGCAGTGGCTGCATTGACTTTTGTGTTCATGCAAGCATTGGACCACTTTTCATTTTTCGCCAAATTCTGTTGGCATCGGATCAACAGGGTCTGGAGTGATTTTACCCCTAAACTTTAAATGCCATCAATCTCCGAATCAACCCTCTGGCTCTTTCCGCTTCCTGTTGGACTTTCGGCTTACCTTTGTCTTTTCAGCCAGTTCCACGCTGGCAAGTGACTTGTGCTCTGGTATGCTGCTGTCAAGCTTCGAATTGTCAGCTGGATTTAAATTTGTTAGGGACTTATTGTAAACAATGGCTGCATCAAGGGAGTATACACGCAAGGCAAGAGACGATATGGTTGAAGTTTTGGCAGCAGCTGAGAGTGATGACCAATACCACCATTCATTCCTCAAGTACTCCGTCTTAATCATGTCTTCCAATATAATTGTTGCCTGGACCATCTGAAACAACATAAACCATCTATATTACTAGTATGTTCAAACAGCAAAAAAAAAAAAAAGAAGACAAGGATCAACGTCCATTACATTTAAAAAACATTTAAGAAATTTTCAGAGACAAGTAACCATATTGAATTCACACCAATTGTCTTGCAAGTATTGGTTATGCAGGATAACTTGGTATATGCAGCCTATGCAGTAATTTTATCTTAATCCTATGCACAGCACATGCACAAAACATGTTTTGACCAGAAGCGAGTCTCAATGTGGTTACCTCTCCTAGAAAAAGAAATCAGTTCTAATATATACCCCTGGAATATAGATTTAGATTGGGGTAGACTTTCAGGTGTTTTCCAGTTGAAATGGAAGAAATACTATGATGCCTATTGAAAAAGTATCATACATTAAAAAAAATTTGGGTCGAGTCATTTCCGCATCTGACCTCTTAACCCGAATGGTATTTCTTTCTCGTAATTCAAATAAAGGATTATAAATGCACTGTGAGACAACAAACCCCAAGAAATATCAAGGAAATGAACCAAACCTCATATATAGTCTCTGCAGATTTAACAAATGCACGCCACGCCCACCTCCTTTCCAACTGTGCTTTTGAAGGTCTCAAAGCATCTTCGGGGAGTGCAGCATCCATATCAAGCAAATTAACCTTGAGCCGCCTTTTTATCTGTGACGTTCTACCAATTAATGGCCTCAATGAAGACTGAGGAACTACACAACAGTGTTTGATCCCCACTTTTGTAATAGGACTATGTAGAGAGAATTTTCTATCCCTTTGTTCAGAACATCCCAAGGCTGGTTTCTTACTTTTTAGAACTTCATCTATCCCATTTGTAGCAGATTTTCTAGAAGTATCATCAACCACGCTGTCATTGCCAGCATTAGTCACCCCCTGGTTTCCTTGATAAGATAACAATGTCTCAGCAGCCTTTAACCGACCATCTGGAATGATTCCCTCTTTCTGAGAATAAATCAACATGAGTGTAGAGTCACAGAGAAAAGGAGATACAGATGGAATAAATGACGGGATCCCCTTTGAACCAAGAAGACCAATCTCCTGTACTAATTCTTTGTTAGAATCTTTTGTCATAAACTTGGAACTTATTTCATTCAAGTCAAAAGGACACCCCTCATTTTGAAATTTTATCAATCTAGACGGCATCTCAGAGACAAGATCCACATCTGCAGTGCATGCTGCCCGAGATAAATCAGATTTCATATTCCCCTTCCCTTTCAAAGAATTACTTGCTTCTTTGCTCTTCTTGTAGGTTGGTGGAGCTGACTTGCACTTATCATTATGCTCCTCAAATTCAACATCAGCGGAAAATGTTCTATGGCAAGAAAGACAATGGTTTCTGGAAGGCCAGACAGGCTCTAAACAATCGCAACGGTACAGTTTCCCTTGACTTGTTACTTTTACCCGTTTTCCTCCCTTCAAGATTTCAGAGGTTTCTAACTCAAAGCAAGGACCATACTTCTTCTCCAGCAACGCGGCCGCCTTTGTAAGAAGACAATGAGAAAAAGCAGCTTTATCACTGTTTGTTGAGGTTGATAATGCACTTTGGAAGTCATCCCGGCTTTGCTTTTTAGTATGTTGAGAATCCTGGAATCTTAATTTTTTCCAGTTCAGAATAGACTCTTTCAGTTCTCTTTCTTTTGGGTCATTATCTCTCAACCAATTAACTAGTTCTCCAATTTCTGCATCAGTTTGGTAAAAAATCCATTGCGAACTCATGGTAATAGCAACATTGGGGTCATACTGAAACGGACAAGAAGCTTTTGAGCCCTCTGAATTTGAGTAAGCATCCGACCCAGATGAAGTTGAATTCAGTAGCACAAAGTCGTTGTCCACCCGGCCTCGGGAATCAAGTGTTTTTCTTTTCTGCTGCAATGTCAGACTCCCATCAACAATAATGCGAGGATGCATGCTAGGCATAGCTGAAACCCAATATAATCGACCACCAGAATCAGAGCCCAAAAACTCCCTACGCACAGATAGCTTCAAAAGCTGTTGTTCTAAGGTGGTAATGGACTCCTGCACAAGAAGCATGTCATTCTTGATGTTTTTCAACTCAAGGTTGTAAGCCTGTGGCTCATTCATGGAAACAGAACACGTATCCTCAGAGGGAACGACAAGTCCCTGGTTATTTGAAGGTGGCGATGGAGTAGCAGAATCCCTTGCCAACTCTTGTAAGTTATCCTGAGAATGGTCTTCTCCACTCAACTTATCAATTTCTTGGGGTAAAGAATTTGCTAAAGGAAGTTCACCAGGCCTAAATGACTTATCAATCTTTTGAGAAGGTATTTTACTGTTGTCACCGTGAGGATGTTCTATTTGATCTTCAGTATCTGTGGGATTCATAAACCCAGATTCCTCCAGACCTCCCTCTCTTGTAGGTGCATCATCAGAGAAAGCAACATAGCAGTTACTTCTACTGCTTGAGTTTAATGGCTGTCCTACACATTTATCATTGTTTCTAATTGCTGTAGCAGGCCCTTCCTTCAAGCAAACTTCTCCAACAGAATTCATCATACTAGCCTCTACCTTGGCAGCTCTTGCAGCCAAAGTTTCTTCTCTAGACTTTAAGTTTTTGAATTCTACAGAAAAAGAACGCAATTTCTGCTGCAACTCAGCTGTTGTTTCAGCACACTGCTCAAGGTGTTGACGAAGGAGAGCTGAGTTAAGCAACTCATCGCATAAAAACTTGAGGAGGAAAGTTCTCTGCATCCACAATATAGAAGGGAAAAAAAGAGCTTTCTTAGCTAACTTGACAAGATAAGCATAATGGCAAGTTCAACTAACACAGACAACCCCTGCAACAGACTATTTAGCCACTTATGCACAGACTTCATTATATACTCATACTGCATTATGAAATCCATCTTCATTGATACGTTCCAGCTCAGAATCTTGCCAAATGACTAGGTATATCCCATTCCCTTTCCCAAAGACAAGCAGCCACACATTTATTTGCATCAGTGCAAGAAATTAAGTGACAGAAGACAAGCAGCCACACATTTATTTGTATCAGTGCAAGAAATTAAGAGTGACAGAATAGTATATGAAACACGCTAGACTTAGTTTCCAGATAAAGGAAATAAACATTATAATTCAAGGTGGAAGATAAAGTTATTACAATTTTAAACAAAAACAACGGCATGGCAAAAAGCAAGAAGAACAGCAGAAAAACAACAGCATGGTTTACTCCATGGCAATCCACACACCATAAATGCATTTTGTGTAGCATATAAAATGAGATGACAATGCAATTTTTTTGTCAGCTTAGAATGGATGAGCACAAGCTTTAAATTATAAGCAAAAGCCAGATAGTCGTTGGCCAAGTTGGCAACAAATCAATGCAACCCATACAAAATGCAATGTAAAAAGCAGTTCAAAATCATCTAAAAGAATAAGACTGGAATAAATAACAAGGCTCAACAAGCAAACCTCATGTACATTAAACTCCCAATACTCTCTTTCTTCCATAACAGTTGTTAGTTGCATGAGTGCCTCCAAGCACAGACGAGTAATTTCGCCCTGATATTTTTTCCCTTTAGGTCGACCGCCAACTTGAGAATGTTCCGATGTATCCTGAACCATACGGTTACCGATAACACAAGATGGACAATACCAATTTCCTTCAGGAATCCTTGCAAGAGGAGGATCCAAGCAATAAGTATGATACTCAGCATCACAAGTATCACATAGAAGAACACTATCATCATTTTTATCAACCCCGCAAACTTTGCAAACACCCTCATCCCAAGGAGCTTTAGGGATCTCACTAGTTTGAACAAGAATATCATTTATTTCTTTCTTTGTTTCTTCACTTATGCTTTCCAATCTAGCATAACCCACAAATTTCTGAACTAGGGTCACAACCTACATCAAAAAAAAAGAATTAGACATTTAAACCTCTAACGAAAGTTAACCAAGATCAATGTGCAGTGAGCAGAGCAGTTCATTGAAATACGGATTAACCTTATAGGTCAAGTGAAATACTGATTAACCTTATATGCCATGTAAAACCCCTAGGCAAATTACAAAACTTTGAAATACTGCACTCATACTTTTATTCAATGGCTTGCTCTGTAAGTATTTCATTAAGATCTGAAGGAAACATATCAAGTGAACTGCATAAACAAACACGTGTCTGTCTGACTTCTGTATTGTTTTGCTGGAAGATTCATTCATTAATCAAATTGGTGGAGGTATTGGTGATTCATTGACTGATAAAATGGGATTCAGGCGAAGAGAAAGGGGGAGATACAGACCTCATTTTCATACAATGACTCAAAGTTTCGGGATAATTTTTCAGCCAAATCAACAAAATCAGGTTGCTCTCCAAATGCTGAGCGTACATTATTCCATAACTGCAACATAAAAACTACAATCAATTCATTTACGGGTCAACATATCAAAATAATCGGTATAAGAAAGACCTGTAACTACAACAGCGTAGACAAGTCTAGTATAATACTATAATGTAAAAGTAATGTGATTAAGGCAAGAATAAAAAACATACACATAAGCCTGTAAACTAGAACAGTGTATACAAGTTTAGCATCATAATAAAACAGTAATATACTAGAGGCCATAGTTGTTAAAGGCGCAAAGAGCACCGAGGTGCCAAGGTCCTCCTGGGGATTAGGTACAAAACGCAAGATGAGGCGTATGCTTGATCGAAGTGAGGCGCATGGCGCATCCCGTATTTTTTTATATTAATTTCTCAATTGGAATAATTCATATAAATTATATTTAATAAATTTATCCTATAAATTTCAACTCAGTAAGTAAAATTAACAATTATATCACATGAGTTTTTAATGTTTCACATTTTAATTTTTTTAATGGATTCAATGAGGCGCAACACCTCCAACGCGCCTCGCCAAATAGGTGCAGTGGGGCACTGCAGGAGCGCCTAAATATGCGCCTAGGCACGCCTTTAATAACTATGCTAAAGCACAAAAAGTAAACATGTATATAAAGATTTAGCTCCAAGTAGTGGTTGAAAATATGACGAGGAACTAATGTTACTCATACCACAATTTCAGAACTATCTCAAAACATTTATGGGCAAAATATAAATAACCAAACTTAGAGTATTGGTACAGTAAGCAAATAGGAACTCATACAAAATTTAGCATATTGCACTAAAAAAATTTTGAGAAGCTAAAAGCAGAGGGAAAAGTAGAGTCATAATCAGACCTCCCGAACATCTTCAATAAAAGCATCATGCGATCCATCATAAGCCCCAACAGCCAACCTCAAATCAATAGTTCGAAAATCCAGAGGACGAGATACCATGGCAGGAGATCCAAGAAATCCCTCATCGTCATTATCAGTGGAACTCAATAGTTTTCTTCCAAGTAAATTGCAAAAAACCTTTGCATCATCTGCAGCAGCAGCTTGACGTAACACAATACGACATTGCTTCATAATGATACTAGATATAGATATGACAGTCTTCCTCTTACATCCCTTCTCAGAGTTTTGAGGCAACCTTTCCCCAACATCTGCTAGCACCGAAAGAACAGCTTTCTGCATTCCATCAACAATTACAAATCACACAACTAGGGATCATGCTTGTTGGGCTAATTAATAGATAAATGACTCTAAAAGTAACAGAACCAAGATAAACAATTAACAGCAAAGATGCCATATCAAAGATTATAAAGGAAAACAACCAAATTCCAATAGAAACCTCTACTTCAGACATCATATTCAAAATTTAAAATTTACTGCAGACAGACCTTTTTTTTTAGATAATGAGTTATGACAAGGTATATGTAGAAATTAAGGGGAAAAGTATTGAATTTGAAAGTACAAAACAGTCTCCTTAACAGGAAGCAGTTTATACAGAAAGGTAGCAGATACGAAGCTTAAACAAACGTGATTCCCCATGTGGGTTGGTGGCTACAAAAGCATTTCAAAAAGGCGCATGGAGATTCATATGGATAAGACATACATACAGAGTGAGATATGCAGGAGGGTGGAAGAGAAACTACACAGTGCACAAAGCCAGAGAACAGCATACTCAGTAAAGCACAAAAAAAACAGATCAACCAACAAGCTTTCAATCTGAATGTACAGAAGACAAAAGGTTATAGCAAATAGCACCTTTGTTGGTCCTGAAGCATTGCCCTTATAAACTTCCTTACTGATTGAGTGTTCCAATCTTTTTTTGGCCCAATCCGGCGGGTTTTTTTCCAGAGCGTCATAAATACACTTCCTAATTCTGGTTCCCACATTTGTCGGTAATTTCCTAACAGGTTCCAGAATCTTTGCCCACTCTGGCAGAGTACCGTCGCTCGCAATATTCTTTTCGCTATTACCAGATGCATCAGACACTTCATCTTCAAAGGTCAGCACATCATTTTCTATGTTCAAAGAACCAAAGATTTTCTTTGTAGCCTCAGCAAGCAACTGTAGATCATATGGTCAAAGCATCACTGCATCAGTATAAATCCTTCTCTCATCTCTCTATCGATTTTTTGGTTATTATTTATTTATATTTCTTGACACCAGGAACGAACAAAGACCAAAAAATGAAAGTGATTTGAACTGTATTGTTAATCATGATCAAAAATAAAAGTTCAACAAAACACATATGTTTGACAGAAACCATAATACCAAAATGATAACCAGGAAGGAAAAATGGGGAAAGAACCCTCTTCAAACAGTTTTAGTATATAGCAAACATTTAAAAGATAAACTAAAGAAGTGAGAAAGCGAGGAGGGAGGGAGAAAGCACCCCAGTTGCAAAATTCATCCCCAAGGGGCGTGGCTTGGTGGTGTAGGGTTCAGAATCTCACATTGAGGTCTTGGGTTCGAATCCACGAAGTGCGTTTCTTGTAAGAGTCTGGGACAGCGGGGGGTTTTACCTGCTCCACTTAAGCCCTGAAGGGGTGGTTTAGCGGCGGGGTTTCCAACGATTCCAAAATAGCCAAGTTCTGATAGATGGTTTCTATTCTAGAACTAAATGCAAAACCCATCCCAGTTACAAAATCCATCCCCAAGGGGCGTGGCTTGGTGGTGTAGGGTTCAGAATCTCACATTAAGGTCTTGGGTTCGAATACAGAAAGTGCGTTTCTTGTAAGAGCCTGGGACAGCGGGGGGTTTTACCTGCTGCGCTTAAGCCCAGAAGGGGTGGTTTGGCGGCGGGGTTTCCAACGATTCCAAAAAAAAAAAATGTGTGTATATCCAAGTTCTGATAGATGGTTTCTATTCTAGAACTAAATTGCAGTACTTTCAGTACCCCTCTTGAGCTAAAAGTTCAAACTTTGCTCCTCCTTGTTATTCTTTTATCACAATTGAAAATATAGAAGCATAATTTTGAAACAGCAAAACAAAAATCCATACAAAAGTTGTTGCAACCCAAAAATGGTTTGACACATGCAAATTAGAATTTGAACAGTGTCTTCCAAAACTCAAGCTAAAAGTTTGGGTGAAATAAAGAGCATATAAAACCAATAAAAGGAACAAAGTCCAAATTTACCAAGGCATCTGCTTCCATCCCAGACACTCCAGTTAGAGAACCACAGAGCACCCCGCCATCACCTTGTAAGCAGCGAAACACTCTACCACTTTCACGAGCAGTAATCTCAGGTGAATCAAGGATACCATCCATGGATAAGAAAGCCAAGACGTACCTCCGAGCTAATTCTGGCCAAGTCAATTCATTAATAGGGAGCATATTGGGCTTTCCTCTTTTATGAGGAATTGAGATGTCTGCGTCTTTCTTCCTTCCACGTCTTGGTTTTGATTCTCCAAAATCAAAATTTGAATTAACGAGTGCTGCAACCTTGGATTGCAGCTCAGCTATTAGCACTTCCAGCAGTGAGCTGTGAGCCTTTGTCAAAACCACACCAGAGCATCTGCTGTAGGTAACATGAGCCATTCCAACCTGGGCTGCTTCCTTCGCCGCTCCAGTTTCCAACTGTATAAATGAATGAGGATTCTCCCTAGAAACTTCCTGATGAGATTCATTGCTCACAGATAATATTTGTCCACCCATAACATCACTTTCGTCTAAGCTCAAGGGTACAGTTCCTTGGATTGTCTTTTCACATTTTTCAGGAGGACTTGAGCTGTCAATCCACGGGTTGATAAGCTCCTCCTCCAGTTCCTCCCAAGAAAAAGATTCCTTCAGATCCAAAACTTCATGAAAACGCAATAAAAACTCCCATGCCTGTATAGGAGAAAAGAACATGAGACCTCATATTCTGGACTTAATTGTGGTACCCAGAAAGCATAACTATGTTCTTTCCATAAATTACAACACTTAAAATTGTAAACATATACCTGATAAAAGTCGCCAACAATTTGAGGAGGAAGCCTTGAGCACAATGCTTTCCCAGGAGGCGGACAATGATCATGGTCTTCAACCAACCTAGGTTTCTTGGATCTTCCAAATGAACCATCTAAGCCTTCGTCCGTGCTTCCCAATCCACCTTTCATTTTTGCGATTAAGGATCCATTTCCAACCGTTAAAAATGCTGAAGAACAACTTCTATCCATCAGAAATTCATACTGTGAACATCCTTTGACACCAGGAAGCTGTTCAATGGCTTCTTGCACAAATTCAGCATCTAGCCCAAATCTATCCTGATCCAGCCATTTCGACAGTACATCAACTAGCGTGTCAAGCTCATTGTCACCACGAAACTCGGATGGGATACTAATGGAAACAGAAGAACCACAAAATTTTGTGAGAGAAGTAAATCTC
Organism: Zanthoxylum bungeanum; assembly: GCA_019454045.1. Lineage (NCBI taxonomy): Eukaryota > Viridiplantae > Streptophyta > Magnoliopsida > Sapindales > Rutaceae > Zanthoxylum > Zanthoxylum bungeanum. The sequence continues at coordinate 47,704 of SKCR01020765.1, forward strand.
ATTTTCTTGTCATCCATCATATCCCAGTTTGCTGACTCCCTACTATTTTCAATATGCTTGCAGAAAAGCTTTAAAACACCTTTTTGTTTACATATTTTAGAGCAAGCATCAACCAACTTTTGAGACATCCTTCTCCAAGCAAAAGATGGCGAACAATCTTCCACTGAAATCTCACCAATTTCATCATCACAAGTTTCATCAGAATTACTTCCAAGACAAGTTAAGATATCGTTCTCCATAGGAGGGCAAGGATCTGAAAGAATTGTCTGAATGTTGACATCATTGTCATAATCTTTACTATATGAAGTAATGTCACCATTTCGCCTAAAGAGAATGGTTGATCCTTCTGGAATTGGCAATGCAGAGCATGAAGACCTTGCAACCTTGAAAATAGGACCAGAATAACCACCGTCCAACACTTCACAGATAAAAAGAGACCCAGTAATCTTATCATGCCAACAGGATGTAAAACCAACAGGATAAATCATGCTGACATTATGATATGAAGGTCTTTCATCAACATGCCCCGTAGAAAGAATAAAAAAATCATCAAACTGGACAGGAAGTCCATCCTGAAAATAACATGCAGAAGAAATTAAGGCATGAAGGGGAAGATGAAAGAATACAACATTCAAAAATCACTGAAGTCAAGTTTCATAGAATGGGACAATCCTAAAGAAATAGTAAAGAGGAAAAAAGCTAAAAGATAGAAGATGAAGCATAAAAAAACATGCACACTTACATTATTCTGCTGAAACCCAGTGCAACAATTTTCCCCTCTTCTGGATCCAGTAACCTCTATTGTGCTATTAGATCTACTAGAGAAATTCCCCATATGTTGACAATCGGATGAAAACTCGTTACCACTAAAACTTATCAAACCTTTGTTATCAGCAAAACCATTGGCAATCGGATACTTTGTTGGCTTCCGTTTTTTGGATAGACGTACTCTCTCATATAGAGAAGATTCCTCTGTTTTTACTTTTGTGTCCATGGAATTGTGGCTAGACATCAACCCAAGATGAGAAGCAACTTCAGACACTGAATCAAAAGTCCTCCCATCAGGGGCACAGTAAACAGCATACAGTTCATAACTGTTTGTTGAGTGTCTTAATTCAACACTCCAACCTTCCTCCAGAACACCATGCCTTTCTAAAACGAATTCTCTAAGAGCCTGCAACAATATCTCACTTGGATTCTGAGATGGAAATCCAATAGCTGGATTGAAACTACTATTAAGCTTTCCAAGAGGAAATCTCAACTCTACCTCTGGGAAACTTCTGTCTGTACTTTTTGTATGAAATTCAAAACCAGTTTTGCCAGTATTTGTTGCAATCCCAGAAGCTTTCTGATACCCAAATCCATTCCCCGCATGCAAAAACTTTGAATAGGTCACTGGGGCAACAAATGCATTGCCACCGAAAGGATTATCACCCGGACCGTGCTTTCTAAAACCAAATAAATGTAACCGGTAACTACGAATGATAACTTTCAATTCAAGAAATTTATTCAGAATTTTTTAAATCAATAAATGCAGATGCAGATATTTATTAACCAGACTAAGCTTTCTAAAACCTAGTAAATGTAACTGGTAAGCTATTTATAAATCAATAAATGCACATACAGCAAACAATAGGAAATGACTAAAAAAAGGAGGAAAAAACTGAATGGATAAGGCATGTGAAAGATAGTGCAAGCTAAATCCTACCAACTATAACTTGCTTAAATAGGTATGATACAACCCTTGCTCGAGAAAGCATTCACTCTCCTTCAATGCTTGCATCCGTTATATTTTTGCTAATGCCAGTTCTCTTTCATTACCAAAAGTCAAGCCTTATTTTAACACAAAAAACCAAATGCGTTTTCACTGCTTTTAGTTTCGTATACTAGTTTTAAAACAAACTATCAAACAGATTTTCGACTATAAAAACATCACATCAAAAAACCAATTTTCTACTATAAAACAAGTATTAAAAAACACCATTTAGAAAACAATACCAAATGCAACCTAATGGTTTTAGTGGCTTTGCACTACTTTTCTCTCTAAAATCCCTTCTAGGATTCCTTACAATTACCATTACAACTTTCCAATAAAAATTATGCATTTTCTTGTGTCCTTTCATATGCTCTTCTCAAAAGTTTTAACAGTCGAATTGTTAAAAAAATGACCCAAATTCTTTCTTGGCTTGGGCTTATCTTTTTCTGACTTGGTGTTTGTTAATTTGTCGAAATGTAATGCTTCTTTTAAAAAATGAACATGAGTTTTTCTTTAATATAAGAAATTCGACCTTAGATTTTCATTGGTTTTGACCCTAGCTTTATGACCTTAATGAGGACATAAAACTAGAAAGATATCTTTCCAAAATGGTTAATTATCACTATTCTTTCCCCCTATAATAATAAGAAGAAAGTATGATTCACGTGAGAATAAACAAGTTGTCCACGCAAAAATCGAAGGACAAGCAAACAAAAATGCCGAAACTCTCAACAACAACTAAAGCCCCCACATCAAGGCCAGAACAAGACCTAAATTGAAATCCACAAAATCAAAAAGAGCTCCAAAAAACAGCTCAAATCAGCTCATTGCGGCTTCCTATTCTGAATGACAGAATGACATCTTCAAAATCGGAAAATATCGAAGCCCAATATATGACTTTGTCCTATAACAAATTGGCTTCCTCTCTGACGATATCATCAGATACCCCTTTTGTACAATACAAATAACATGGGAATGACTATTTCTTTCATCAAATAGCATTAGTCTTCAAAGAAATTCTATATACCACACCACATTACCACCTCATATCTTTAAACTTTTCTTTTATGTTTGCCAATAAATGTAACTTTAAATCCAGTATTGTTTTTCGACGGCCTAACTAGTCAGATATTGTTCGCTTTGACAGCCCAGAGATTGGCCCAACAACCTGGCCCCTCACGGTTTTGTTTTTGGCATGGGCCCAAGCCCACCCAAAAAACCTCCAACTAGTTGAGGGAATCTCTTACTTATAAGCACATGCCCAAGATCCCTCTCAAGCAATGTGGGATACTACAATCCACCATCATTGGGTCTTAACGTCCTTGTTGACACATTTCTGGTTGAGATATGGATTTGATACCATTAATAAGGTCCGATCTAACTAGTCAGATGACAGATATTGTCTGCTTTGGCAGTCCAGAGATTGGCCCAGCAACCTGACCTCTCACGGTTTTGTTTTTGGCATGGGCCCAATCCCACCTATAATGCCTCTGTTTCTCCTTTCGACGCATCGTTCACCAGGAAATTGCCAAAAACAACCAATTCTCTCTTGGCTCGGTTTTTTGGAAAACGACCACTTCCGGGCTCCGACAACAATACCACAACCAAAATACTCCTAATGATGTCCTCTATCATTTTCCCATTCTCAAATCGCCAGAAAATGGCCCTCATTCGCCGGATTTCCCTCTCTCTCTTCTTTCTTTTCACTCTCCTCGCCCTCATCTCACATTTTTGGCTTGTTGGAGATGATTTGGGCTTATATACTAGCATGGCTTTTATCATTTGGACCCCTAAAATTTGGGATTAATCACATGAGAGATAAAATTTTAAAACTCTATCAATTTAGTCCTAATGTTGAAAAAATTCGAAATTTGCCCTTTGACCCATTTTTTACCAAGACCTAGGGTGAAAATACAAGAATGCCCCTTAAAAATAGGGCCATTACATCCTTCCCTCCTTTGAAGAATTTCCTTCCGAAATTCAAAATATAAAATGGATCAAGGTGAAACATCATGCATGGAGGTTAAAAATATGAGTATTTTCCAAACACTTTAGTCTTGAGCCCGAAAGCATGATACCATGTCTCACAACTGGACCCACTACCATAATATTGTTCACTTGGACCTCACAATTGGGATGGATCTCGAGCGCAAAACTCTGAACTCTAATGTGATTAATCCCAAATTTAAGGGGTCTAAATGATAAAAGTTAGGCTAGTATATAAGCCCAACTCATCTTCTCCAAGAGGCCAAACCATGAGATGAAGGTGAGGAAAGAGAGGGAAATATGACGAGTGAGGGCCGTTTTTCGACGATTTGAGGTGGGGAATGATAGAGGACGTCATAAGGAGTATTTATAGTAGTCGGAGCCAAGAGAGAAGTGGCTATTTTTGGCGATTTCCCGATGGACTGCGTCGAATGGAGAACAGAGGCCTTTTAGGTGAGCTTGGGCCCATGCCAAAAACAAAACCATGAAGGGCCAACGGATCAAGTTGTTGGGCCAATCCCTGGACTGTCAAAGCGGACAATATCTGAATTAGTTGGGTCAAACCTTACAAATATTATCAGAGTCGGATCCCAACAAAAAATGTGCCAACGAGGACATTAGGCCCCAAGGGGTGGATTTTAGTATCTCACATTATTTGGTAAGGATCTTGAGTATATGCCTATAAGTAAGCGATTCTCTCAACTAATTAAAGGCCTTTTAGGTGGACTTGGGCTCATGTCAAAAACAAAACCGTGGGAGGCCAGGTTGCTGGGCCAATACCTGGACTGCCAAAGCGGATAATATCTAACTAATTGAGTCAGACCTTACAAATGGTATCAGAGGTAATCCCTAGTGTTCAGACATCATCTGATGACAAAATCACACATCGAGATGCATACTCCGTGACATCACGTTTCATTTCCTTATCACCAGTATTGCCTCTTTAAAGTCTTTATACAGCTTGGAGACTTCTAGATGTACCATGGGTCTAGACTAGGGGTGTCAAAAAGATTCGGACCCGGCCCGGATCCGGACGACCCGGGTCCGGTAAGACCCGGATCCGCAAATTTTTTTTGCGGATACGGGTCCGGGTGATTCCGGACTTGGGTACCCGGGACCCGGTTAAATTAAAAAAAAAAACGAAGTATAAAAGAAAATGAAAATCCCTAATTCTCTAATCAGTTCATCATTCTTCACGCTCTCACCTCGCCTCTCAGCCACCACCCACCATCAATCTTCAACTTCACGGTCACGGATCATCTTCACGATCACGACTTCATCATCTTCACAGTTCCACCTACCACAGGCAGCTCCAGTCACCGATTCATCTTCACGACTTCACCCACCATCTTCACGACTTCACAGTTCCAGGCTTCAGCCACTACATCTCCATCTTCACAGTTAGGTTGTTGTTTCATCTCCCAACTATTTATTTTTTGTTCCTCTTCGTGAGTTGAATTCAATTGAGTGCTAGGTCTTCGGTTACTGTTGTTTCTGGGTTGAATTCGGTGTTGTTCGGTTATTTAGGGGTTGATTTTGTAATATTTAATTCAAAATAAAATTAAACAGTGGAGGAACGAGGAAGATGCAGATCCCGGGTATACCCGGGTCCGGACCCGGATGAGTTTTCCCGGGTCCGGATGCGGACCCGGAACATCTGAAATGTTTGCGGATCCGGATCCGGATCCGGTTCCAGGTCCGTCCGGATCGGGATTTTGTCATCCCTAGTCTAGACCGATGCACTTCTGACAAAGAAATCTCTCCAAGCTCAGTCTTTCGATACAACTAAGTTGTACTTCCCACATGAAGGAACACATATGTACTTGTACCTCAGTCCTCCAATTGTTCACCATTAAGCAACAATACACGACCTAATTTAGTGCGATAACCAACTAAATAAATTATGCATAGTTCGTCAGTATTAAGACTAGACCCGGCCACGGTTCTGGTTCGGAACTAAATCGGTTCCAGTTCCAACCCGGTTTCGACCGGAACCAGAGCCGGAATTTTTCGGTTCGGTAAGGGTTCACCTCTGACCAAACCGAACGACACCGCTGGAACCGTCCGATTTCCGGTTGGAACTGTAGAAGCCCAGGCTGGCAGGGAGCTGTTCCCTAAAATAGTAAAATTAAAAAAATAAATAAATATTAAGGGTAAAAAACGGCTAGTTTTAGGGGCATTTTAGTTATCACAAAAATATTCCAAAAATGTATAAATATGGGTCATTTTTCATTTTTTTCAACACACCAATTCTCAATTCTCTCAATTTCTACAATTGTCTCATTCTCAATTCTCTCATCTACAATTTCTTATTCTCAATTCTCTCATTCTTTAAGATTTCTTTAACAAAAAATGGCAAGCTCATCTGAGAACACCATGTCCAATGTGTCAATCCAAGAGAGCGGCCCTAGTATCGGTACACGGAGAAAATAAGTTAAGTCTCGTTCATCCGATATTTTCAAAATTCATTTTATTTTAGCAAGACTGAAAATGAAGGTCCAAGAGCAATATGCAACTATTGTGGGATTTCTTACAAATTTACTGGTGGCTATAGTGGCTATGGCAATATGAACAAGCACTTGGATACACATCATGCTGCTGAAATTGGACTTGATACAACGCAAACTCAAATGGCCAGGTACGCATCATCTAGTAGAGGTACGAGTTCTTTAGATTTATTAAAATATTTTGATGCTAAAAATATAGAAGAATTTGCTAAATTTACTTGTATGGCACATCTTTCTTTAAATTTTGGTGAAAAATATTTTTACTGATTACATTCAGAATGCTTTAAATCCTACTGCTTGTAGAATTACTAGAAATACAACAAGGCGTCAAATTTTTAAATTATACAAAGATGGTAAATTATTTTAAATGAAATATTTAAAGATATTAAAGCTCGTCTTTCTATTTGTTCTTATATTTGGAGTGACCATTGACAAACACACTCATACATGGGTGTGACTTGTCATTGGATTGATGCATCATGGAACATGCAAAAACGAATTATTGAATTTAGAGTTTTTGATGAGCAACATACTGCACAAAATATTTATAGAATGATGAAAGTATTTTTTGATGAATTTGGTTTATTAGGTAAAATTTTAACAATTGATTTTGACAATGCATCCGCAAATACCGCATCAATTAGAGATTTAAAAGAAATATGCGAACCAAATTTGGGGGGTCGATTTTTTCATGTTCGTTGCACATGTCATGTCCTTAATTTATGTGTTCAAGATGGTCTGACTTGTTTAACACCTTTCATTGATCCTATTAAGATTGCACTTAATTGTATTTGGTCATATTCTCAAGTTAGGAGAGTAAAGACCAAGTTTTGTAAATTAAATAGTATTAAAGCGATAAAATTTTCACGAGATGTTCCAACACGTTGGAATTCAACTTATTTTCTTTTATGTCAAGATACAAAGATGCATTATGTAGTTTTTTTCTCAACATGTTCAACAGATCACATTTTTTCCTAGTCAATGAGATATTTGTGAAAAAAATTAGAAATTTTAAAAGTTTATAATGATGCTACAAATATTTTTAGCGGTGTTTATTATCCCACAACACATTTATTTCTTATTGAAAGTTTGAATATTGTTGGTACTCTACTGAGCATGCTGAAAGTTCTGATCTTAATGATATTTTTTTTAATTGAAGCTAATTCTGTTATGAAACGAAAATGGTTGAATTATTTTAAAGACATTACATTACTTTATCTTATTGCCACGGTTTTTTTTCCTAGGTTTAAATTAGAAGGTTTGTATAGTGTCTTACAAGCTTACTATGGATATTTAGAAAAAGCTAATGAAATTAATATTACAAGAATAATAGATAGAATAAAAATTGATTTAATAGATTTATTTAATGATTATGTTAGTATATATAAAAAACTTACAATCAGTAGGACAATCTAGTAGTAGCGAACCCATAATACATTCAAGACTTAGCGTAGGTGATCGTTGGTTACTACAACGAAATAAAAAACTTAGGGATAACACGACTAACAACCCGAAATTAGATAATTATTTATCTACCAATTTCGACTTTCCTACTGAAAGTTTAATGAGTAAAAATTTTCAAGTACTTGACTGGTGGAACCGACATCAAAATGTATTTCCTGTATTATCAATTATTGCTAAAGAGGTGTTGGCAGAGCCTGTTTCTACCGTTGCGGTTGAGCAAGCCTTTAGCTTAGGAGGCAATATATTGGAAGCGAGACGGTCTTCATTACATCCAAGCACTTTAAAAGCAATAACATGTGTGGATGATTGGACCCGAGCTGACCTGAGACAACAAGAAGATGTCCCCCATGACTTTCAAGACTTGTTCGACAATACATTTGCAAGTGCAAACGGAACTGACGCTGAAGGATCAACAAGCACTGATAATGATGATGATTGATCAGTAAATAATTATAAATTGTAATGGGGAACTATCTTAAAAACGTAATGGAACTACGTGAGCTTTGATTCCTCTGACCCCTGGAGGATACGTATGGAACTTGAGTTTTTAAAAATTTAAGTTCATGGAACCGGGTACCAACCGATCAGTTCCAGTTTGGAACCGAACTGGACAGGTGGCCAAGTCTAATTGAGAAAGTGTTCGAAAAATCCGCCTAGGCGATCCTAGCCCGTCCTGAATATGGAGAAAATCGGTCATCTAGGCGTTCTGGAAATTAGGCGGATTCGAGGTAGGTCTAGGTGGGCATTAGGCGGTTTGACCAATTAAAATGATCCTAGGCGGGCAAGTCAAAAAATTGGATTATTGGTATGGTATTTGATCCAGATCCAATTTTAAATTTTATTTTATGACAAAATCGAAAATATAAAAACAAAATAACAAAAAAATTAGCCCCACACCCACACAAATACAATTCGACTAAAGTAAAGAAGAAACCCCAATCACCCAAACCCTCAAAATCTTCAATCAATCTTCAAAAATCCCTAACCCTAGATGCCGAAAATGGAAAAATCCCTAACTCAATCATGAATCACCTAAATCCCTAACCTTAAATTGCCAAAAAAAAAAAAATCTCTAACCCTAAAATAGCGAAAAACCCCCAAAATCACTAACCCTAAACACCGTCGCTACTGGTCATCACATAACCTATTGACTTGTATGTCACTTTAACACGTGTTGGATTTAACAGTGAATTTTTATAAGATTTATAATTAATGTGATTGTTTTAGAAAGACCTTAAATGCAGTTGAAACCACAACAGATAATTTTTGTGATTATTTCTCTATTCTGCTTAAGATATGGTACAGTTACTTGAAATACTTCTATTACAGGGAGCTGCTTCTAGACTTCTACCGAACAAGCAAGCAACGCAAGCCACAACATATTATTTTCTTCAGGTATTATTGCATGAAGTAGGGAGCTTTTCAGTTACATTTATTGATCATGGACAAAATTTTATACATGGATTTTAATTACAGTGTTTTAAAAATCGGTCGAGGCGGCCGCCTCGAGGCGCCGCGTCGCCGCCTCGCGATGAAGGCGCTTCGAGGAAGCCGCCTCTTTCGGGTTTTTAGAGGCGGCCGCCTCATTGCGATTGAGGCGGCCGCCTCAGGCCGCCTCACGCCAAATCGGTGTGAGGCGGCCGCCTCAATCGCAATTGGTTTTTTTTTTATTTAATTTTTTTTAGGTTAAACGACGACGTTTTGGCTATTCCAAAACGTCGTCGTTTTGGTTCACTATATAAAACCTAAATCGCAGCCTCTTCTCTTCGGCTTGTAGGGTTAAAGCTTCTGCAACCTCAAATCCAGCTGTTACGGCTTCTGCAACCTCCTCTTCACTTCTGCAACCTCTTCTTTTCGGCTGCTGCAATCTTCTTTTCGGCTGTTGCAGTCTCCTCTTCAGCTTCTTGAGGTCCTTCTGCTCGTCTCTTTTTTCTTTTCGGCTTCTGCAATGTCATCATTTCTGAATTTGTTTTCTTCTTGGCTTCTGCTATTTGTGTTTGAAACAGAATCAGTTCATCTCATTTATAATTATGATTATATTAATCATGTTGTGGGTATTTTGTTCATATAATTTTTTCTTGTAAAATTGATATAGCATTCACAGTAATTACATAAGCAATGATCAAATGAGAACAAACTTGCATAATATCCATAAGATTCTTAATTAACGTCTAGAAAAATTAAGAAGTAATCTTAATTTGTAATCTTGTTGCAAAATGGCATTGTGCAAAAGTACCAAAATTAAGAAGTAATTTTATACAGAAAATATTATTATGCCTTTTTCTTAATTTAAAATTGGAATCACAACATGATGTAATTACAAAAATTTGCCCATAATTAACAGGAAACAGAATCAGTTCCGCCAGACACAAACTTCATGCCGCTAGACACAAACTTCATGCCGCTAGACACAAGTGATAGCTTAAGGATTAGTTATCAATAGTTTGTTGAATATATTATGAATTATAAAGAAATGAATGTATTTTGGATTTAACATGTTTTTATTCTTATGATATTACAATTTTTATTATTTTTCCTCATTTCGGATCGAGGCGCCCGCCTCGCCGCCTCGAGGCGCCGCCACGTATTTTTAAACATTGTTTAATTATGTACAGAAAAGGATTAGAAAATATTCAATATAATGTACTTTGTATGTTATGAAGCATGAATTGTCAAATTCAAAACATCAGAATGTGGATGATCCTGCTAGCCTAATAGTTATCTTTTATTGCATTTCGTTCTTATAAAAACATTGAATTATGTGTGGAGAACATTGGTGGAATGGTCGTACTTCTGTTGTTCTTGTTACAACACTTGAAATATGAAAGAAACTTACTGAACCTTATTGTTATTAAGTCTTGCTTCTTTGGACATTGTTATAATATGAATTATGTGTGAATTTCTTATATTGATTCATTCAGGAATTTAGAAGTGCCAACATGAATTTTTACACACAGATTGCATTTGACAAATTCAATATATTATCAATATGAAAATTGTTATAATATCACATTTGCCATAGGTCATCTTTTTCTTAATGAAACTAAAGTACAATATGGACAAACTCTTTTACTTTTGATCATGTATTGCTCCACTTGTTTATAGGTTGTCCCAAGGTACAATGCTATTGTAAAAAATCACACAAGATAAGAAAGATTACATGATTACAGTTTTTTTCCAATAATCCATTACATAGTTACAAAAATAATTACAATTTTTTTGAAAAAAATAATAAAACTGCCTAGCACAGCCTAGTCTGTCCGTTTAGACGCCGCCTAGAAGGCCTAGGCACTAGGCGCTACCCCACCGCCCAATTAGCGCCTAGCTCTCTTTAGAACATTGATTGAGAACTACAATTACTGATGTGCTTGTCACTCTTGTCAATGGCATAGCCATTGGGAGAAGCTCTTGACAAAATGTTGGTAGAAATCCGCCAATAAAAGGAAACTCTATACCTCTGTCATATTATGAGGTATTTTCCCAAAGGAGTACAACCTTTAAATTAGCTGTAACACCAATATACTTTCGTGGAAAGAAAGTTGCAAGAATTTGACTTCTGACATCCATAAATCACCTTACTCCCTAGCATACAGTTGATGGACTCTCAAAAGTCCATAAGAAAAACTCCAAGGGTATCTCATGTTCCTTCCAAGTCTTGGAATATTCCTGAATATCCTCAATAATCACAACAGTAAATTGATCCAAATAAGGTCTAAAGACCTTGTTCAAAAGGCTCATAAAAGATGCTAGAGCAAAGGTTAACCAAAATGGCATAACCAGAAACTCGAAGTGAACACATCGAGTTCTGAATGCCGACTTCGGTATGTCACATTCCATATGATAATCTGATTCAAAGTCAAAATTTGAGAAACACTCAAAACCACCAACTGGTCCAATAAGTCATCAATTTGTGGCACATATACTTATTATAGAACTTAGCTTGGCTCAACTAACGAAAACCAATACATAATTGCAATAAACTATCAAGCTCCTTATCAAACAACACTAAAGTTTCCCAAATGGAAACACTATGACATAAAGTCATATGCTAAATAGTTATTGCATCTGATTTCGCAATTCTGACAATTCAATCAGTGCAGTACTGTATGGAGGTATAGAAACTGGGTACGTGCTTGGAACTAAATCAAAACAAATTAAACTCCCTTACCTGGTGGTAATCCAGACAAACCATCTGGAAGCACATGAGGGAATTTATTCACTTTGGTACAAAGGGGTTTGACTAGTGGTTGCGAACAATGCCCCGAAAACCCAAAGGTTCCTCCGCAATGTTTATCCACGAAGGGTCCCCTTGAGCTGAACAACAAAATAATCCATTGAATTGAACCCCACTTCCCTCCTAGAAAGCCATTTTCCTAATTGCCTATTGAACTGATGGAATACTGATAAGAGGCAAAGCAAGAGGCAAAGTATAGGCGTCTCTATCTGTATGGGGGAATTAGTGGATTGTTCAAGCTACGGATAACGCCTCGAGGCGGTCGGCTGTTGAGGCGCAAGGCGGGCGCCTCAATCCGAACATCAAAACAAAAATTTAAATCATAAAATAAGCATAATAAAAACATCAACCAAGTCCAAAACACATTCATTTATCAATCATTCATAGTATGTTCAGAATACAACGATTGTTAATCCCTAAATATGCTATCATTTGTGTCTAGCGGCATGAAACTTGGGTCAAATTAAAAGAAACACAAATGACCTAATTTTAATACACAACATTGACCTAATTTTAATACACAACATTCACCTAATTTCATACACATGCTTGCTGAGAGAGAAAGCTTAGATTCGTGTGTGTGAGGGAGAGAGGCAAAGATAGCCGCAGAGAGATGCGAGAGAGACAGAGTGAGAGCCGTAGAGAGGCAGAGAGACAAAGAGTGAGAGAGAGGGAGAGAGGGAGAGAGATTGAGAGAGGGGCAGAGAGATGCGAGAGAGGCAGATCTACTTTTTTTGGTTTATATTCACCTTCAAACGACGACGTTTTGGGGGTTTCAAATTACCTCCAAATGTCGTCGTTTTGGAGGTAAAATAAACAAAAATACCTACTTTTAACGCAATGAATGAGGCGGCCGCCTCACGCCGCTTTTCGCCGTGTCGGTGTGAGGCGGCCGCCGCACTCACTCCGGTGCGGGAAAACACAAAAGGCCACCAGAGGCGAATGCCTTGACACGCCTTTGTCGCGAGGCGGCGACGCGGCGCCTCGAGACGCTACCTCTTACTGCTTTTTAAAACAATGACTATATATATATACACAATGTTTAAAAATACGGTGCGGCGCCTCGAGGCGGCGGCCATTGAGGCGTGAGGCGGACCTCCTCGAGGCGGTGAGGCGGGCGCCTCGATCGTAAATCGGAAAAATAATCCAAAATACATTCATTTCTTCATAATTCATAGTATGTTCAAAAAACTATGGATAACAAATCCAAAATACATTAACTTCTTCATAATTCATAGTATGTTCAAAAAATTATTGATAACTAATCCCTAAATAAGCTATCATTAGTGTCTAGCGACATGAAGCTTGGGTCAAAATCTCTGTCATCATCAGATGGCTCATCATCCAAAGAACCTCCTTCACTTGTATTGTCTTCATCCACTAATTGTGGAGCTTTCCCTTTCCCTAACAAATAACATAAAGTCGTATTATTTTTTTAATTTGTTTTATATAAATTGCATTATTTGTATAAGATTAATTTGTTTTATAAATAAGTCAAAACGACGACGTTTTGGCACCCCCAAAACGTCGTCGTTTCGGTGGGAAAACAAAAAAAATAAAAAAAAAAATGTCTGAACGTGAGGCGGCCGCCTCACGCGGTGAAAGGCGGGAAAATTGACTACAGCGCATTAGGTGGCCGCCTCAAGGCGCCGACGCCGAGAGGCAGTGATTCGGCGCCTCGAAACATATTTTTAAACACTTGTGTGTATGTATGTGTGTATATATATATATATTACAATTTGCACCTCACTTTCATCAGGCACGTATTGCGCCTTGAGGCACGCACCTAGGCCTTAGGACCTTTTGCGCCTTATTGTGTCAGCCTTTAACAATACTGCTTGATGCCACAAATAGGATAGAACGCACATGTTTTGAAAATAAGTTTGTTTTCCTTTTTTTAACATTTAATTATAAGTCTTAAGTTGTTTGCTTTTATAAACAGAAACATCATAAAGCCAGTATGACATATAGTACTATTTTTAATGTTATAAAATTCTACAAGTTAAATGGTACATAAATACATAAATAAAGTTTCTTTAAAATATTAAATACAATGTACGAGCTTTTTTTATTTACAAAAATAACTAAAATAAAAATATGCAATAATAAGTATATGAGTATATGAAGAGTATATGAGTATTTTGAGAAATAAAGTTTAAGCAACTCTTTGAAACTTCAGACATACTTTAGATGATATTTGAAGTAAAGAAAGTTTACCCTAAGGGATAACCTATCACTTGTTATCATACATCCAAATAATCTTTAGTTTACCCTAAGGGATAACCTAAAGATTATTTGGATGTTTGATAACAAGTGATATTCATACTCCATAACAAAAAAGAAGCAGCCCCTAAGTGAGCAAACAACCATCCTAGCTACGAAATTTTTAGCTCAAAATTAATTCCCAAGTCTAAACAAAAAGCTAATAAACCAACTATCACTTAAAAGTTTATGCTCGACACCTAAATGCAAACGATGTTCACAAAACTCAAAAGTAACTACATTTTCAGCTAGCTTAAGCAAATCCAATAGATACTTGCATGCAATGACCAAGATCCTCTCCCACATTTAGATTTCACCTTAACAAACATAAAATCATAATCTTAACCAGACATGGGCTATTGGGCTACAAATACAATGTACAAGTGGCAAAAGACATTTAAAAACTAGAGCTCAGATGACTAAAAGATCATTATCCAGTCTTAAACCTAACAAGAACTTACCCAAACCATTTTGAAACTAAGATAGTATCACTTGCTACTTAAATTAAAACAACCGTCGCCCAAAATTAATTTTTTTTAATAAAAAAGGTACCTGAAATTGAGCGCGTCGGCGGCGGCGTCCCCGTCAACATCACTAGGCGGGGAGGAATTAATATCCAAAATCCGATTTTTCCGGCCTAAAGGCCAGAGTTTACTTTTGGCTCCGTTTTCGACACAGTCAGCACAAACCCACTCAAGCAAATGATCGGTCTGCCAGCACATTCCAGAGCAGTCCAAGTGAAACCCTCGGTCGCATGCGTCGCAGACCACCACGTCTCCCTCCGCCTCCGGCATCCCGCAAGCCCCGCACAAGGAGGAATCAGGTTGTTGCGTATCGGACGACGACGTGGACGGGATCTCGTTTAGATCGATCCCCAGAGGCGAACGAATCGAATCGGAAACTTCCATTATCGGACTCGGGGTTTCGTCGTGTTCGGATTTAATAAGGTTAACAACATTGCTCGCCTGTGGGGGTTTTATTTAATTAGTCAATTCTGCAGGGGGCTATATTTTTTGGGGTGGGGGTTAATAAGGGACAAGAATGGGACCAAAAGAGGGCCGTATCGAAGGGAAACTGACTTTCGTAGTTCGTACAGAAAAAAATATATTCGTATTTGTTGGTTTGGAAGTTGGAGAATTGGGAATTTGGTTTGATTTGTGGGCCTATTTGATATTTATTATACTGGCTTTTGTCTTTAACAAAGGAAACGGATTGGTTGGCGGTCTGATCTCTTCTTATTCTCTTTGATGATGAGAGTCCTCTCCTCGGTTCTTTTCTACTTTTGTCTCTCAGGCCCAACTACGTTGGTTAATGTTGGGAATGTTGGACTTAGGGTTTTTTTTAGAGGAAAATTATAAATAGTGGCTTATTTTAATTTTCTAATATCAAAAATTGGGGGAAACTTTTTTTTTTTCAAAAATTATTTTTGGATAGATTATCCCTCTCACTATTTTCCCATCTCAAATTTCAAAAAATCAAATTATCTGTATTTCTCACAAACTCTTTGTCGAAAGTCCTCTTAAACCATCTCATAGGTCGTCGTTAATGGGCGTAACTTGGAGTTGTAGGATTCAAAATCTGACCTTCAGGTTTTAGGTTTGAATTCATGAAGTACGTTTCTTATAAGAGTATGGGATAATCAGAGATTTTACTTGTTCCGCTTAAGCCCGAAATTGGTGATTTGGTGACAGAATTTTCAATGATTCCAAAAAAAATAAAAAATCTCAGAGGTCGAATCGACTGAAACCTAAATACTTCCATCAGCAGTGACTCCATTCGACAGCACTATCACAACTTCAACTACCAACAAAGCTTTGTTCGTAAAGGTGGCAACGGGTCGGGCCGGGCCCGTGCTTTGAAAAGCTCGGCCCGAGCCCGACCAAAAAAAAAAATTGGCCCGGGCACGGGCTTCTGCCGGGCCGAGCTTGGGCCTGGGCCAAATCCGGCCCGGATTTTTTCCAAAAAAAAATTAAAAACAAATTCAAATACAATTTATATTATATAAATACATCATCAAAATTTAAATGCTACAGACAAATAAAAATGCTACAAACATATTGAAAAATATATATATAATTTATTTATTTTTTTGTTTTGGCCCGATCCGGGCCCGGGCTTTTCTGCCACCCTTATTTGTTCGCAAATATGAGTTTTTTTTTTTTTTGAATTTTGAGAAATAATGATAGATTTAGCTAGATAATTAGTTTTTTTTTTTTTTAGTATGTCAAATTACTTGAAATTATAGATAATAAATTTACAATGTGGATTTGATGTGTTAAAAAGTTGTATAGTTTTTGCAATATTGGTTTTTTAGATGATGGTTTATAGAAGATCATTTTGTGATACATAGGTATCGAAAATCATTGCACCCTTTAAAGTTTGTGATACCATTCTATCTCAAACTGTATCGCAAATTATCGTAAATGGACTGTAATTTGAATTTTTTTAATGTAGTTAAGTAATATATTTTGTTATATTTGTATTAATTAATGTGTATGATTATAGTTTTTAGAGACATGTTAGATATTGAACCCTAGCCATGGGACATAATGTTGCCTCAAGATATACATTTTCGGAGTCAGATGAACGATGACGACCAAGATGTTAATGTCGTATAGTTGATTAAAACTAAAATAATTGTTGCTCAAGTTGAATTTTTTGGAGAGTCAATATTGTGAAATTCATATATAAATGTAGACTATTCATTCATCGGTCAGATTTTGCACAATGAATTATCTGAAAAGATTATGCAATTAGACGATGATATACATTTTATATGGGATGTTACATATTTCTCTTAGTTTTGATGCAAATAGTGTCGAATTATTTATAATTTCATTGTATATCCTAACCTTTATGCATAATTTAAAACATGATTTTTATTGAACAATATACGTTATGTTATAATTAAGGCATTTTAAGATAAAAATGTCTTAAATTTGAGGCGTTATGTGATGGCATATATCGCAAAATATCTCAAACAACATGCATTCTGTTATAATTGAGACAATTTGAAATGCCAATGTGTTTCAAAATGTCTTAAATATGGGAGGCTCTGTGATACGATTCTATCGTCAAACTTCTCAAAGTTAAGACACTTTACGACATGGTCCTTATTGCAAATTATTTCAAGACAATTATAATATGATACAAAATAATATTAAATAACATAAAAGTCACATTATATTACTCCAAATAGTCACATTATCCGCAAATTTATCATTGCGGTAGGGGGATTGGGACATATCTTACTATTATGGCCTAATCCATTGCACTGAGTACATTTTCTTGTTAAACTAGGTACGTCTTTGCCTTGCGAAGGTCTTCATTTTTTTTCCATCGTCTGAGTGCTTCAAAGTGTCTTATATTATACCTGATAAAAATGAAGAAAACTCGATGATTATGATTATAAAATGCCAATGTGTCTCAAAATGTCTTAAATTTGATACATTTTTGTGATAGTCATGTATCGCAAAACGTTTCAAATTTAAAACCAAGTTTGTTCAATCGAGGCACTTAGAGATGTCAATGTATCTCAAAGTATCTTCAATTTGAGACATTTTGCGATGGTCAAGTATCACACAAGTCTCAATTTTGAAATGATTCCTTATCGCAAATCATCACAAAAAATTTCTAAGTTTGATTTCTACATCAGTTCGAGAGTTCTAATTTTTTCTTCATACAATATATTTTCAATCTCTTAACTCGGAAACGTGTTTTATGTATCCACATTATTATAAATTAATAAAATAATCCATTAATTTACAATGACTCACACTAAACAAACAAAAAAAAACACATTGTGTTGACGGTGGATTTTGGTCTCAGGGTAATATTGGAATATCACTCCCGAGGAAATCCTCCTCCAACTGTGAATTTGTTTGGTTATGGGGGACCAAAAGCAAACTTAGCGGAAAACAAGAAAATGCGCCAATCAGACAAGGTGATTTAACGTGGTTCGGTGGATTTTGGGATCCGACCTACGTCCACGGGCAAGAACAGGATGGTGCTTTTTATTACTCAAATATGCTTCTCGGATCTTTTTTATGTTTACAAGTCAGAGCTTGATGATTCTAATCTCTTACTCTTGTGATGATTTTCAGATGTCTTTTACACATGCTCTACCCTCCTATTTATAATAATACATAAATCAGATTCCTATTTGGACTCAATCTTCTCTTCTTGTAGGGTTTCCTGATCCGGTGCTCCCTTCTCCTTCCGTATTCCCTTTTGGATTCTGACTCCTTCTCCTGGCGAGAGTAGGATATCTTTCTTATCTTATCCATAAGAATGGGGTGCTTTTGTCTTGAACACGGCCCGTTGTCTGGTCGGTCTTAATGAGGTCGGCCATGACAATCTTTTATGCTGAGAACGCTCCTGCCGACCTCTATAGTGCTCGGTCATTTGAACCAAAGTGGTCGGTCTTCACATGAACTGGTCGGATCGGCTACATGATTTTAGCCAGACAGAGAATTTACCTTTTTGTCCTTGTCGTGCTGTCTTAAATGTTGTAGCGCCTGAAAACACCATCAACATCTGTCCCCTAGTTCTCGGTTCCAACGAGTATGTGAGTTGGTACCGGGAACTATATGTAGAGGGTGTGCTGATTGTCTTCGCTGGTAGTTGTCCCAGGGTGCAAAAAAGAATTTTCTTGCCGTTCCAATCATCTTTCCTCGAGACGTACAACCGTCATGTCTTCTTAAATGCCTATCAAATCAACCTTTAGGGTTTCTTCTAATGTTCGACACTTGTCGAACATCCGCTGGGTTCCCGCCAAAACCGACGGCGATGTGCATCCTAGTCATGACTATCAGAAGACGAGGGTTCTACTGTTCCATTTTTTCGGCAATCATCTACTTCTCTTCTGTAATTTCTTTGCGATCCATTCAACTCTGTGTTCTCGAAACTCATCCGCGGTCTTCATCTTTTTTCCGTTGCCGAGCACCTAAGGAACGAGCATCACCGCACCGTATAACCTCCTGCCTTTGAGAAGAACAAGTAAGTTTTCTGAGCGATCTTTCTCCTTTCGTTGTGCTGTGGTTCTGTTTGTTTATTTTGCTTAGGGAGAGACTTGTGGTTTTGTTGGGTCTTGCTTTATGGTACTTCTTTAGAGACTCCATATCTAGTTTAGCACGGGTACCGTGGGTAGCTTCTCGTAGATTGATTCTCCCCCCTTCTCTGTTTCTCTGGGTGTCAGGGATGTCTGACAGTAATTCTTCCTCCGAAAGGCCTGCCAAAATCTCAACTCCCCATGCCGAAGAGCTCTCCTCGGGCTCAGGGGCGCCTAGTGTAGAAGATCTCGACACTACCCCCACTCCTTCTGAGATTGAAAATGACTCCTACCATCAGAGAGTTCCTCGGAAGGACCCAGAGCCTGGTGAACTTGGGTCGTCGGCTCTGGATATGAACCGTCCCTCCAAGATAACCGAGGATGATCTCGCCCTTCTCCGTGAGCGGTATAATATTCCGATAGACATCGCCCTTAAGGTTCCCGGCCCTATGGATCGTGCTAGCCAACCTGACGAGGGCTCGGTGGCGCTTCTTCCTGTTTTCTTTGAGTGTGGACTGCGGCTGCCGATTCAACCTTACTTCGCTTGGATGTTGGCTGAGATGGAGATCGCTCCCTGTCAGCTGAGTTTAAACAGTTGGAGAATTCTGGCCGGGTTGTATGTGGCTTGGCATCGAGCAGGGCTCGGCGAGCCTTCTCTCGAAGAGATGAAGAGGTTATACCGGTTGAAAGCCAATCCTAGGTCGTACCACGGATGGTATTACCTTTCAGCTTATGACAGCTCGTCAAATGTTGTTAAGAAACTCCCTGATTCAAATAAGAACTTCAAAGATCTCTGGTTCTGGGCCACTGGAGATTGGGGGCGGACCCTGAGGTCGGATGAAGTGGAGACCTTGGTACCAGATATCTTCAGGCGGGAGGTTAGGAGATTGGCCTCTTTATTTTTCCTTAGTTTCTCTTTTTTCTCTCTTTTTTATGTGGGTTCTTACCCCTCTCCCTCTATTCCTTTTTAGCCTGTTGGAGGGATGCTCCAAAGGTTTCCCATCGGGTGCGGACCCGGGTAGGCTGGGCTCGTCGGTATGCTGCCCACTGGAGGGAATTGGTTAATGACGCGGCCTTTGTTGAATCAGGCCTTACTCGGACCGTTCCTTCAGAAGTCTCGGGTCGGATAGGTGGGTGTCTGATGGCTGTTTTGATGATCTTCCCTGTTTGTTTCATCATGTTTGATATCTTTGTTATATGCTCGGTCCCTGATTTCCTTTCCTTTTTTTGTAGGCATGTCGAAGAGGCCTAAGTTTCTTGAGAAGTTGGCCGGTACCATGAAGAAAGCCGACCGTGCTGATGTTGGAACTTCCCGGGCACAGCCTGACACTGCTGGGGCTGAGCGGGCGTCTCAAGGAGGTGTCCAGCCTGCTGCTCGGAGTCTCTCTTCTCCTGGTGCACAATCATCGGGGTCCGCTCGTCTCATCAGTCCGCCAAAGCCTCTTAGGAAGAGGAGGCGTCAATTTGGGGCCGAGGAGACCGAGCTGGTCCAAGAGGAGGAGGAAGAAACTGCTCCGGTTAAGAGGAAGGATGTTCGTAGGGGGAGGAAGTCCTCTGAAGGCTCCTCCAAAAAACGGAAGGGCCCTGTGGTCCTCGGGGTGGACGACTTGGGGGAAAACATCCGGGAGGCCACTTCCCATTTAGTGCCGGCCTTCAATGAATTGGCCGAGGTGATTCCTCCTGAGGAGGTCTCGAGGTATGAGGATATCTCGCCCGAGGCGGTGATTGCCGAGATGAGCTCTCAGATGGCGAAGGTATTTTTACTTCCCTTCTCGGTTTTTGGGTTTTGGTCCTTTTTATTTTATGTGTTGACTCCTTTCTCCTTTTTTTTTTTTTTTGTGCAGGCCAACTATCTCATGGCCAAGAATAAGGGTCTTCTTCTGACTTTGCTGTCCGAGGGCGGTCAGGCCCAGAGGCTTCAAAATCGTCTCTCCGAAGTGGAGGCAAAATTGGCTGACCGGGAGGGGACGATAGAGAACCTTCAGCTGGCTGCCGTTGAGAACTTCAAAACGAACAAGGCTCTTAAGGCTGCTGCCTCACTGGAAAGAAAGCTTGCTGATAATGCCAGGGAGGACCTGAAGGTTGCCCAATCTGAGATTGGCGTTCTGAAAGGGAAGGTGGCAAGTGTTGAGGCCAAGTTGAAAAACAAGGACGAGGAGGTTGCACGGTCCCGAGATAGTCTTGAGAGGAAGAAGACCGAGCTTGAGGAGAGAGAGGTTGATCTCGAGGAGAGAGAGATCGAGTTTGAGAAGAGGGAGAGCGAGCTTGAGGCCGAGAGGGAGGCTATCCGCCTTGAGGGAGTTGGGGATTGTGCTGATTTAATTCCGATGGTGCTGCCAAGTCTGAACATGGACCCCATCCGTGCGGCCATCAGTTATTGCAAGGGGGATATCTCCGAGGAGGAATTCCAGAAATGGCTCCCTCCACCTGTCGAGGAGGTTATGAATCCTGATCCGATTTCGGTCGTCCCGGCTTCTGGAGTTCCCCTGGAAGGACGATCTGATCTTCCATCCTCCGGCGAGGACTGCCTTGAGGTCCCTCCTCCCGTCCCTGAAGTAGAGGTCTATCCTGCTGTCGAGGTTGAAGCCATAGTCCCTCTTCCCGATGCCGAGCCGCTTCTCCCGCCACCTGAACCTTCTGAGGGAGAAATTTCTGCCCCTGCGCGGGCTGAATGAAAAGGGTAACCCTACCGGGGCCCTATGTACACTTTAACTTTGTGTAATAACATTATAATTTTATATACACACGTATATTTATGTTTATTTATTTCTCTCCCTTTTTTTTTTGTCCGAACAATATGAGACCCTTCAGAGGTCATCATGAACCGGAGGGGTATAACCCGACCCCGAGCTGGGTAACGGTCTTCGATTCTGGGGGAATGTTTCCTCCCCAAATCGAAGGAGTTTGACTCGGTGGGACGTAACCCGACCCCGAGCTGTAAGAATTGCTTGGTCCTGGGGGGATGTTACGTCCCCAGTCGAAAGAGCAGACTCGGTGGGACATCGCCCGACCCCGATCTGTGAGAATCACTTGGTCCTGGGGGAATGTTACGTCCCCAGTCCAAAGACAGACTTGGTGGGACATCGCCCGACCCCGATCTGTAAGAATCACTTGACCCTGGGGGAATGTTACGTCCCCAGTCCAAAGGGCAGACTCGGTGGGACATTGCCCGACCCCGATCTGTTAAGAATTACTTGGCCCTGGGGGAATGTTACGTCCCCAGTCCGAAGGGCAGACTCGGTGGGACATCGCCCGACCCCGAGCTGTGAGAATCACTTGGTCCTGGGGGAATGTTACGTCCCCAGTCCGAAGAGCAGATTCGGTGGGACATCGCCCGACCCCGATCTGTAAGAATCACTTGGCCCTGGGGGAATGTTGCGTCCCCAGTCCAAAGGGCAGACTCGGTGGGACATCGCCCGACCCCGATCTGTAAGAGTCACTTGGCTCTGGGGGAATGTTACGTCCCCAGTCCAAAGGGCAGACTCGGTGGGACATCGCCCGACCCCGATCTGTTAAGAATTACTTGGCCCTTGGGGAATGTTACGTCCCCAGTCCAAATGGCAGACTCGGTGGGACATCGCCCGACCCCGATCTGTTAAGAATTACTTGGCCCTGGGGGAATGTTACGTCCCCAGTCCAAAGGGCAGACTCGGTGGGACATCGCCCGACCCCGATCTGTAAGAGTCACTTGGCCCTGGGGGAATGTTACGTCCCCAGTCCAAAGAGCAGATTCGGTGGGACATCGCCCGACCCCGATCTGTAAGAGTCACTTGGCCCTGAGGGAATGTTACGTCCCCAGTCCAAAGAGCAGATTCGGTGGGACATCGCCCGACCCCGATCTGTAAGAATTACTTGGCCCTGGGGGAATGTTACGTCCCCAGTCCAAAGGGCAGACTCGGTGGGACATCGCCCGACCCCGAGCTGCAAGAATCACTTGGTCCTGGGGGAATGTTATATCCCCAGTCCAAAGGGCAGACTCGGTGGGACATCGCCCGACCCCGAGCTGTAAGAATCACTTGGTCCTGGGGGAATGTTACGTCCCCAGTCCAAAGGGCAGACTCGGTGGGACGTAACCCGACCCCGAGCTGTAACAAACATCGATCTCGACGGTACAAGAGCAGACCCGAGCCGGAAAGAGACATCGGTCTCGGCGGTACAAGAGCAGACCCGAGCCGGAAAGAGGCATCGGTCTCGGCGGTGCAAGAGCAGACCCGAGCCGGAAAGAGACATCGGTCTCGGCGGTACAAGAGCAGACCCGAGCCGGAAAGAGGCATCGGTCTCGGCGGTACAAGAG
This sequence comes from Zanthoxylum bungeanum, assembly GCA_019454045.1. Taxonomy (NCBI): domain Eukaryota; kingdom Viridiplantae; phylum Streptophyta; class Magnoliopsida; order Sapindales; family Rutaceae; genus Zanthoxylum; species Zanthoxylum bungeanum. The sequence goes on from SKCR01020765.1 coordinate 71,257, forward strand.
CATACCCGAGCCGGAAAAACAAATATCAAAATCATTGTGTGAGCCATAACAAACAAGCATAATCAAATGTCAACCTAAGTCAGAAGAGGTTTACTCACCTTTTTGGGATCTGTTGCCTTTCTTGCAACTCTACACTGGTCACTACAAGCAAGACTCTTCTTAATATATCATCTCTGCATCTCAGCATTCCACGCATCCGACCGGATGACTTCCGCTATCAACTTGGTCGACCTAAAAAACCGAATGGTCTATGTACACACCGAGACAGCCGTCTTTTACCAAGTCTTCCACCTGCTCCCGCAGGTCTCTGCGCCCTTTCGTGGTGTTCCCTTACGTTGTGGTCCTTTCTTTAATGGTGTTCCCTCTTCGGGATATTTTCTCCTCGTTTTCTAATATAACGAATTTTCGGGCTACCTCCAGTGCGGTAGCGTAGTCTGGTGTCTCGTGGATCCTCAGGTGGGTCCACAGTTTCCCGACCCTTAGGGCCCCTTTCAGACTTTCCAAGGCTTCTTGGGATTCGTACCCTCCGACTTCGAGTACAGTGTTGTGATACCTTTCAATGAAGTTTTTCAGTGTTTCGTCGTCTCCTTGTTTCATGAGCCTTAGTTCTCCTATTGTTTTTTTTGGGGTACAGGCTCCTTTGAAGTGCCGGATAAACGACTTCTTAAGTTGGGAGAAGCTCTGAATGCTCCTCGGGGCCAGACTTCTATACCATAGGATGGCGGGCCCCCCTAAAGTTAAGGGAAATACTTTGCATATGGCGTCGCCTGTTACTCCCTGTACTTCCATCAGGAGGACAAAGTTTTCGATGTGGGATTTTGGGTCGGAGTGGCCTTTGTATGGTGTCATGGTCGGCATGTTAAATCGCTTCGGGAACTGTGCTGCCTTTATTTCTTCCGTAAGGGGAGACCCCTCTTCCTCGCCTCGGGTATCTCATGCGCCGATCTTCAGGCCTTCTCCCCATCTGGTCATCTCTTTTCTTAACCAAGATTTTATTTCACGGGTTGCGCCCCCGTGCTGCCTTCTGTGTCCTTCTGTTCGCCTGTCGTCCCGGGCGTGGCGTTCTTTAAACCCAGAGGTCTCCTGTACGTCTTCGTTGTATTTTCTATCCTCCCTCTTGGAGTTGAAAAAACTGTCGGAGGAGGGGTCGGGTGATTGTTCCTCCTCTTCTTCTTCCCATGTGTCTTCTGATCTTCCTACCACCGCATATCTTATCCCATAGGGGCCTCTCTTTCTGGGTACCTCGTCTTCGCTCACATCCACTACTCTCTTTCCTCTTTCCCCCTCTTTCCTCCTTTGTCCGGTCTCGGTTTCAGTTTTCTCGTTGTTTGCTCCTTCCATTCTTTCTAGTCGGTCCATCATAGTCTTCATGCCATCTTCCATTTTTTTCATCCAGTCCATTGCCGGACCTCCTGGTTGGTGATTTCCGTCTTCTGCCATTTGTCTTATCACGTGAACTGCTTTTTGTGAAGTTCCCCACAGACGGCGCCAACTGTTGACGGTGGATTTTGGTCTCAGGGTAATATTGGAATATCACTCCCGAGGAAATCCTCCTCCAACTGTGAATTTGTTTGGTTATGGGGGACCAAAAGCAAACTTAGCGGAAAACAAGAAAATGCGCCAATCAGACAAGGTGATTTAACGTGGTTCGGTGGATTTTGGGATCCGACCTACGTCCACGGGCAAGAACATGATGGTGCTTTTTATTACTCAAATATGCTTCTCGGATCTTTTTTATGTTTACAAGTCAGAGCTTGATGATTCTAATCTCTTACTCTTGTGATGATTTTTAGATGTCTTTTACACATGCTCTACCCTCCTATTTATAATAATACAGAAATCAGATTCCTATTTGGACTCAATCTTCTCTTCTTGTAGGGTTTCCTGATCCGGTGCTGCCTTCTCCTTCCGTATTCCCTTTTGGATTCTGACTCCTTCTCCTGGCGAGAGTATGATATCTTTCTTATCTTATCCATAAGAATGAGGTGCTTTTGTCTTGAACACGGCCCGTTGTCTGGTCGGTCTTAATGAGGTCGCCATGACAATCTTTTATACTGAGAACGCTCCTGCCGACCTCTATAGTGCTCGGTCATTTGAACCAAAGTGGTCGGTCTTCACATGAACTGGTCGGATCGACTACATGATTTTAGCCAGACAGAGAATTTACCTTTTTGTCCTTGTCGTGCTGTCTTAAATGTTGTAGCGCCTGAAAACACCATCAACACATTGTTTATAATCAAATTCTAATCTCGATTGTTGATTATGATGCTTGACTTTGATATTGATAACGTATTGTTGTAGAGATATAGTGCGTATTGAGAATTGTTGATTTTGTTTTTGAAATGAAGAGAGAGAAATTAATCGGGTTAGTAAAGAAAATGGGTTGAGACGGAGAATTAGGAGTTTAAGTTTTTGAGATGAGGAAATTATAAGAGAGATAATTTTATTGACAAAATAGTGCGTTTGTGAGCCGAATTTTAATATTTCAAAATAAAAAAAAATGCCCATTTTATAGAATTTTCCTTATTTATGTGATAATAATTAATTTTATTACATTTTAAAAAATAAACTTTATCATTTATTTGTGAAACTGTACAAAGGGATCATGTGTTTTTAATTTTGGTAGGAAGGAAAAGCTTTTTGGTATTTTTATGTTATTTAGTTTTGCACAATAGCAAAAAATTAATCAAATTCTTAGCTTTTATTCCGGCTGTTCTTATTTAATATGCTGAATTTCTTTTTTTTAGCCGTCCCAAATTATAGTCTATTTATTTTATTAAAAATAAAGTTAAAGTGAGTAGTTAGTAGTTAGTAGTTAGTAGTTAGTAATATGCCCTCATTTAATATGTATTTTTATCAATAAAACAACTTTCCATATTATCAATGAATGATACAGTCATACAGTAAGAAAACAATTGATTGAATTTATTATTTTAACCACATTAATTACAGTTTCTTAATTTGTGTGTAAAAAAATAAATAAGGCTATCAAATAAGGAAGAATGGAGTGTAAAATTTGCGCCACTAAATTACAATATATACACACACGTAAAAAATAATAATAATAATAATAAATATTGGTGACAATGTGAATTTCAGAAAACTCAAAAGCAAGCTTAGCCAACAAATCCTCAAGAAGCGTGATTTGATGTTATAGAGTTCAAGATTTCACTTTCAGGTCTTGAGTTTGAATTTAGGAAGTGTGTTTTTTTCTAAGAGTTTATGACCGTCGATGATTTTACCTGCTCCGCTTAAGTTCGAAATTGGTGGTTTAGCGGTGGGATTTCCAACGATTTCAAAAAAAAAAAAGACATAAATTAATGATTTTTAAATAATTCTATTTAATATATGGTCTGGGCTCGAAATTTTTAGAGGTAAGGGAATGTAAAAAATAAAATTTGAATTTATCCAACCCTTGCCTTTTTTAGGGAAAAAATAGAGTTACATAAAGAATATAAGGCCTAGCCACATGCAGAGAATTATGAAAAAACGATTGTAAAATATCATGAATAATTTTGAAGGACATGAGATTTATAAATCCTGATTTGAATTTTTTTTTTTTTTTCAAATAAAATTTCATTTGAATCTCATATTAAATCGTACAATATTTCAAATTTGGATTAGGATTCGAAATTATACCATATCCATAATGAACAACCCAATAAACTTCCCTCATAGAACTTCAAGATTCACAACATTTGGTAATTCTCCCTCGATAATTTTAACAACCTAACCAAGTATGTTTTCATGTCCCTTTCGATTGTAACAATGTAAATAATTGCCACCCATGGCCCATCTAGATGTGGTAGTTGGTTTACATCCAAGTTTATTTATTTATTTATAATATTAGTTTATATTTGGGGAATTATTATTTTTTCATCACATAAATAACGCAAATTCAATTCTTCACTCGAAATTTTGAAATTATTATTTTTTCCACATATAATTTTAAATGTGTTCACTTAAATTTTTTTTTGATGAAAATATGGTAGGGGTTTCATAAAGACTAATGCTAGCAAATACCGTAGCGGATATCCGCTTAACTCGCAATCTTGTTTTTTAATTTAAATCAATAATTTTTTATATCAGAATACATTATTTTGTCTAAGTATTTAACAATGAAAACCTACAACCTAATAGTTCACAGTTGGAATATTTGAACCATGTTTATTAACTATAACTATTTGGTGGTGTTACTGTTTTATTATTGAAATATTTATTACATGTTTATTAATTATTGATAGTGATTTATGTTAGTGTGTTATCAATTGAATCAAAATCCATTAAGAATAAGTTATTTGCTTCTTATTATTTATTTCAGTTCTAATTTAAATTTAAATCATATATATTAAATTAAAAAACCTAAAAGGAAATCAAACCAGTAGGAACCAGCTCGTTCTGGTTCCAACCGATTCCAGAACCGGAATCAAATTTGTTTAGTTCGGTTAGGATTCTATTCTAACCGAACCGGATGTTTCCAACGATTCGAACCAGAACCGTTGGAATCTTCCGGTTTCACGATTCTGATTGGAATTGTTTGTCCCAATGGTTACTAGCCGTTGGGCCCCACAGGCAACAGAGAGTGCTCTATGTTGCCTTAATTTAATTTAATTTATTTTATTGTAAAATGAAAATATGAAATTACTAAATTACCTTAATAACATTAATAAAATGTACTAGTTTTATATACAATTTATGTATCACAAAAATAATTCAAAATATATAAATATAGGTCGTATATTTCATTTTTTCAAATTATAAAATCTCAATCCTCTCAATTTCTCAATTTATTTAATTTTCTCATTCTCGATTCTCTCATTTCAATTTCTCATATTGATTTAGTTTTGCAAATTTTAAATATTAAAAAAAAAATGACAAATTCATCCAAGAATACTATGTCCAACGTATCAACCTAAGAGAGCGGCCAAAGTATCGGTACATTAAGAATATAAGAATACTATGTCCAATGTACCAACCTATTGTGGTGTACCTTACAAAATTACTTGAGGCTCTGGCAATATGTACAAGCATTTGGATAAACATTATACCGCTGAAATTGAACTTTATATAACATAAATTCAAATGGACATATACGCTTCATCTAGTAGAGGTACAAGTTCTTTAGAATTATTTAAATATTATGATGCTAAAAATAGAGAGGAATTTTATAAATTTACTTATATGAGACATATTTATTTAAGTTTTGGTGACAAAATTATTTTTACTAATTACATTCGAAATGTTTTAAATCATATTACATGTAAAATACCTTTAAATACAACAAAACAATAAATTTTTAAATTATATAAAGATGATAAAATTATTTTAAATGAAATATTTAAAGATATTAAATGTGTCTTTCTATTTGTTCTGATATTTGGAGTGACCATTGTCAAACACACTCATACATGAGTGTGAATTGTCATTAGATTGTTGCATAATAGAACATACAAAAATGATTTATTGCATTTATAGTTTTTAATGAACATCATACTGCACAAATATTTATATAATGATTAAAGTAATTTTTTTTATGAATATGATTTATCAGGTAAAATTTTAACAATTGATTTTGACAATGCATCTGCAAATACTGCATCAATTATAGATTTAAAAAAATATGTCAACCAAATTTGAGGAGTTGGTTTTTTCATATTCGTTGCACATGTCATATCATTAATTTATGTGTTTAAGATGATCTGATTTTTTTAGAATACCACATTAATCATATTAAAATTGGACTTAATTATATTTGATCATATTCTAATATAAAGAGATAATGGACCAAGTTTTGTAAATTAAATAGTGTTAAATCGGTAAAATTTTCACAAGATATTTCAACTCGTTGAAATTCAACTTATTTTATTTTAACTCAAGCTGTAACCGATTTAACACTCGAAACCCGGAACCGAATCGGAACCGTCCGGTTCGATTTTGATTCGGTTTCGATTCCCGATTCCACAAACGTGGAACCAGGAACCGAACCGTTCGACTCCGATTTGGAACCGAACCGGTGGGCGAGTCTACCGCATGGTATTAGTACGAGTTTTGATAATATGTGTAAATTCGTTAATGCGAGTTTGATAATGAAAACTAAAAACCACAATGGACATAGTACAAAACTTCGTAATTTATTGAAAAAATGAGTGCAGATTTAATATTAGTACATCCGTTTCAAATTTTATCCGCTGCAATATTACCGCTGCGTAATTGTACCCCCATATAATTATTGGACGGCTGCGATCGATTACGCATGCTACGTCACAATATAGTAGATAGAAAATAGAATAATCAATCAATCAAGTAAAATATTTAATTAAAGAAATCTTTATCGAATGATAAAACATAATTTTCACAGTGTTGGAGCGTCAGTTCAAAAATTCCGAGAGAATGGCAGTTTCGTTATTTATAGAAACTCACGGGGCATTAAAAAAATAAACAGTAATCACGCTCACATGCATTATATATACATAAGACATCCCGTGGTTGCCGGCCCAGGTCGGATATCTATACGCCCCAAGAAACAGCGTCGTTTTATTTGACTCGGCAGTTACCAATTACCATCCATATTCTTTGGTGCGTGTGTGTATATATTATAATATATATATATATATATAGATATATAGTATTCTTATTTTCACTGTCAAAGAAGACTCAGTGAGTGTGAGTAGCGCGTCACTGTTCGGCACCGATCACTTTGCATTCTCTTCTCCGGTACTCAATCTATTAATTTTCAATTTCTGATTATGAATTCTTTTGAATTCGTTAATTGAAATGCTTTAATTTTGACGGAGATATTACGATCTGCGACGCCGTATTAGGCGAGATCTTGTTTCTTGTTTTTAAATAGGCGAGATCTCTATTTGCCTCTGTTTTTGCTTAATTGAAACGTTTGTTTTTAGCTACGTTTTGATGGTGTTATGTGGGGATTGATTGATACTCTTTGTGAATAGTGCTTTATATAGCTGATGTTTTGTGAAAATAATGTACGAGTGGAATCGGCTCCATTTTGGTCTGTATGTTTTAGTCATGTTAGCGTGTTTATTTAGTATCAGATATGCTCCAAGCCATTGTTGTTTTGTGTGCAATTTGAAGATTTTGAACACGAGCACTCGCAGGTGCAGTGCTACCATTCATTTGATAGGGTTAGCAAAAGGCTGAGTATGATAATATAATTGAATTGTGTCTCAAAGTAAGTGAAATAAACATTGACGGAGCAAAATTTTGACTATAGTAATAAGCTTATAACGAGAGAGTGAGAGCCAAAAACTTGTATATGGTATTTTCTAAATGAAAGATCTCATTTTTTTTTTTTTTTTTTTAATTTTTTGTTGGCTTTTGGTTATAGTATACTGGTGATGATTGATTTTGTGAGATTCCAGATTCGGTACATAAACATTGTTGAATTAGTTGCTAAAGCATTGACATGATCTGTGTCTATAAGGGTAGCATAATGTGACTAGTATATATAATAATCTTGGCAGATGCTTCTTGGCTTGTGTTACTATGAGTACAAGTTAAATTTGAGTGTGTGTTGTGTCATCCATAATTTAAGTTTGGGGTATGATGATATGATCAAAATTCATCCGACTAATCAGTTTACCTTTTTACTTGTAAACTATAGTTAGATATTCTCAATTTTTTTTTTTTAGTTTTTTATGTTACAATTTTTTCAAATGTGCAAATTATATGTTGAGAAGACATTTTTTGACATGGTTTTCTTTCTGTTAGACTTTACACCTAGTAATGATGTCAGAGATTGCTCTCAGAGATCTCAATATGCTGCCCTCTTCTGATAGAAAGAATGAGAGCTCCAGCAAAGGGAGTTTTGCTAAACCCTTTGTTGGAAGTGCTACTGAAAATGTTGATGTGTCTTTGGGCTCAACTCATGTCAATGGAAATCAAACCGGGAATGCTGGGCCAGAAACTGCTAGTTCGGAAGTGGAATACATTGAATCTGAGAACTTAAGTGATGTAGAGGATGTTGATACAAGTCTAAAGGTATAGGGACCTTATACTTTCTATTTTTGTTCCATGTATTGGCCTATGCTTGTTCATATTGAACCAGACACTTCTGTTGATAGATATTTTTGGATTTTAACTGTTGGTGATATATGTAATCTTTTCAGACACTTCTAACTGGACTGGATTCTAAAGATTGGATTGTGGTTTGTGAAGCACTCAATAATGTACGCCGATTATCAATATTTCACAAAGAGTCAATTCTTGATATGATGTAAGTATGAAAACCTTACATGATGTGATTGAAACAACCATGTGATTTACTTTTGTTGATATTGTTTGACTGGTCTATTTATTGGCATCATATTTTGATTAACAGGGGAGATGTGATCCCGCTTGTAGTGAAATCCCTGAAAAATCCGAGAAGTGCTGTTTGTAAAACTGCAATTATGACAGCTGCAGACATATTCAGTGCATACAATGACCATATGATTGATTCATTGGACCCTCTGGTACGTCAGATTGCTTAAAGTTTACTGCTACATCTGATACCTTTTGCTAATAGACTGAATGTTAATTATTAAAACTGATGGAAATGTGATGGTACAGCTTGTTCAGCTTCTTCTCAAGTCTTCACAAGACAAACGCTTTGTATGTGAGGCAGCTGAAAAAGCTTTGGTAGCAATGACTACTTGGCTTTCCCCTATATTGCTGTTACCAAAGCTTCAACCATATCTTAAACATCGGAATCCTCGAGTTCGAGCAAAGGCATCAATGTGCTTTTCTCGAAGTGTGCCACAATTGGTAAGGAAACATTTTAATACAGTCCATCTTTATTCTTCATATTAATTGAAATTCTTAATTATTTGCCAGCTGTGCTTTGCCTTCCACTATATGAATGAGTATATTAACTGCACTTTTCTTTGTTTAAAGGCTAATTTTTTTTAATGTTTTTAGTGAAGTTAGTAAGATCATAAAACCAAAGGGAATGCGTCATAATTTCTCAACTTTGAAATAAATTTCTCATCTGCTTCAATTTTTCCAGTTTTCAGGCCAAATTGTGGTTTGGAAAACAATAAAAACCTTACGTTGTAGCTGTAATGAGCACCTGTGGTTTACTTTTTGTTTACATTATTGGCTGCACTTTATCCTAAATGTCTGTTGATAGTAGCTTTCTAATAGTGAATTTGGCTATAATGCATAGTGCATATTCAAAATTAATATTATTAACTGTACACTTGAGATGGTATATGGATGCTACTATATTCTTGTCCAGTTGCTGCTTGTGCCCTTTTATCTGTGTTTGATATAATCGCCATATTGTTTATGGCAGCATATGGATTTTAAGGGCTCTATCTACTTATAATGTAAATTAATGAAACTCTCTCTCCAACTCATAACCAGAAAAATGTGTTCATGAACCAGAGCCAGATAGAGTTAGAGACGCTAGTTTATTGTTTTTGCTTGTCTTGTACCATGACCTTCTACTTAATGATATTGGGATTGCTTCAGTAACTTGCATAAACTACTAGAAGCCTCTTGTCATATCTTTTAAATACAATTAATCCTTATGCCGTGTGGCATGATCCCTATACCTACCTCACCGGCTTTTACCAGTTACTAACAAATATTGACATTTTTTTTTTTTGTTTCTTACATGTCATGTTGATATCAACAGGGTGTTGAAGGTATTAAAGAATATGGCATTGACAAACTGATCCAAGTCGCTGCATCCCAACTCAGTGATCAACTTCCCGAGTCCAGGGAGGCTGCTCGAACACTTCTATTGGAGCTGCAAACCGTATATGAGAAATCCCATGACTCCCCTGCTCCTGAAACAATATCTGATAATCCAGAGGTGGATTCTTGGGAGCAATTTTGTCAATCCAAACTCTCTCCTTTAAGCGCACAAGCTGTGCTTCGCGTGACTAATATTGCTCGGGAAGGCCTTGTTATAGGTTCCTGACACGTGGATGCATGATTCCAAGTGAGTATTGTCCTTGTTTACAATCCTATATGAGCTAAATTTAGCGAGCACAGTCTAGAATTACCTTTTGTTGCTTGATTTCCCGTCTTCTTGTAAATTATGAGAAAACGTTGAGATTTCAGGAATTGCTGCTTGGCAATCATTTGAGCTGGAATCCTATCCTATGATATTCTTTGCATACGATTCAATGCTGCTCCTTCTAGTAGTAGATACTTTGATTGTTGCGCCAGTCAGTGTCATTTGCAGCCTCTGATTTAGACCTTAAGGGAGTGACAGGTTTCTCCAAATTTCTGGCTGTGGCTTATTTGACCCCAAGGGAGTTACAAATGTGATGTCCAGGATAAATTTGTAATGTAGAAATTATGAGCTTCTCTGACGATTCATTTATTTTTTGAAATTGACTCGACTAAGAGTCCGTTTGTGAGTGCTTAAAATCATATTAAAAGTATATTTTCATAAACGCGGACCGGTGTTGCATAAAAATAAGCTAGAAGGTGAGATGCGAAGATGACAAACATATACCACGGTATGAGATGGGAGATACCGACGAACTTGTTGAATATTTTGAAAGGGAAATTCGATCTTCTTTTCCATCTTTACAAGTTGTGCCACACAAATCGAGAGCCTACTTAACTATATGAATTATTAAAAAAACAAATTATAATAGGATGCAAGTGTTACCGAAATGAAGTCGATGTAATCTTGTATTAAGTAAATAGTTTTAATATCCAATTCATACGTTATTGAATACATAGATCATTTTATATATCAACTAATGTTGCAGATGGTGTGTCATTATCTCATCAAACTCAAAATGTTAAAAAAAAAAAGGTCAAACTTCTTATCAAGCTATTAAATATTTGTAAAGGATAAGAGAATACAAGTAAAGACACTGAATAATGACATAATTCTCTGAATGGGTCATGAATAAAGGCAGGCTGAATATGATAGAAAATGTATTATCTTTTTTAAAAAAAGCGAGAATTTTTCAAATGGTCGTTCAAAACAAGATTAAAAAGGAACAAAGTAATACGATTATTATTATTATTTTTTATTTTTAAAAGAAGAAGAAAGTTTGAGATTATATCTCTATATATATGTCCTCCTTGGTTCATCAATAACCTTCCATGATATATATAATTAGTATGTACATCTACATCAACTAATCCTCTTTAAACATATTAAAAATATAGGCCATCCAATTATCTTTTGCTAAAAAATTATGTCTTAATTTTTTATTACAACGGAAATATGAGTTATATAATATCATCAATTAATAAGCATGTATAGTTGTATTAAAAATAACTACTAACTATCATCTAGTAAAAAAAAAAAAATCTTGTGGGATTGGTCTTCATTCATGTTTGTTTAGTTTCAAGAACATTTAGCAGTAGTGGTGTTGGTGCTATAGTTGAACTTGAAAGATCAGGCCGCAATGGAACCACAAACATGTCAAGAGAAGAAGTAGAGAAGCTTCCGTGCAATTATGGTAGGCTAAATATTCTACTTTTTTCCGTGGATGTTTCCCTCATATTGAGGGTTTTACCACGTTAAATCTGTGTCTCGTTATTTTATTTTATTGTTAATATTTATGGTAGGCTAAGCCTCCTAATTATTATTGTACTGTTATATGGCCGGCAAAGCCTTCTGAACTAATAATTATTCTCAATTTCACTTTACTTGCGTGCCAGCTTCAACCCACGATCCTCTAACATTAACATTTATGATACGTTACTCAAATAAGCTAGTTATTTGAGTTTCTTTACCAATTCATCCAAAATTCACCAGAAATTTCAATATCTGTTTTTCTTTTTCTTCAATTTAGCACCCAACGTTTTGCAATTCTACTCAGAACCAAATTTATGGGCTTGCTTTAATTATAAAAAGCGAGTTACTAGTGTCTCTTTGCAAAGCTTGTTTTGGTTCAAATATAGTTTTCCAAAAACTTAATTCACAAACAAATTTTCACAATTTGATTCTCTTTTTCTTCAATTGACAATTGTGCACGCAACGTTTTGCCATTCTACTTGAACCAAAATCATGGGCTTTCATTAGTTTCAAAACGCAAGTTACTACTTACTAGTGTCGATTTGTAAAGCTTGTTTTGGTTTATATATATATATATATATATATATATATATATAAATATGATTTTTCCAAACAATTTATAGTGAAAATCAGATGTGAATCCCACCAGAGAGTTGCCAAATATGGATTTTCCAAATCTGTTGTGCATCTCTAACATCTACTAATATATCTATCAATTTCAAGTGTTTCACCGCTGTTACGTTTGGTTTAGGAATGATATTGAGTTGTCTTGAATTTTATGGGACTTTAAGCGAGTTTTTAAAATTAGATCCTATTGATAAATGATAAAAAAAAATATGAAGAAGAAGATATATATGTCCATAACACCGAATTAAACAAAACTTTTTTCCATTGAGCTAAGTATATGGATATATTACGCACATTTTTTTTTTTTGTAATTATATCAAACTTAACCATAATTCTTTGAAAATAACTATAACTCTATAATTACTTCAAGGAAAGTTGAAGTGAACGTCAATGGATTATGCATGCATTTGTTAGCGACACAATCGCGTGATGGATTTTGATGACGTCAACACTTGAAGTCTTCGACCCACATTAGCGAGACATTACAAAAAGACGTCGAAGCACGTTGGTGGTGAAGAGCGTGAATATGAAGACTAGCGGTAAAACGAAGACAATCTTGCTTAGTTTTAGCTTAGAGCTTTAAAATGTAAATGTGAATTTTTTATCTAAGTATCTAAGCTCATATGACATATGCACATTCATATAGATGCATTAGGATCATGTGCAAAATGTTCTAAACCTTCAAATCCTACATTTTGTACTGTGACCGGCATACCGGTACCATACCAGTGACTATACCAGTCTGATGCTATGTTTTGCAAGTCTCTGAAACCGGCACACTTCATACCGGTGTCATACCGGTCTACCATACAGGACTTCCTGGAGATCGCATAGCCACTGGAACTAGCATGCATCAAACCGGCCACCATATCGGTGGGCCTATGCCTTCCATACATACTGGAATCGGCACGAACCATACCAGTGAGCATATTGATGTTGCAAGCTCATTGGAACCGGTGAGGACCATACCAGTGACCATACCGGCCTAACGGTTATATTTAAAACGATAATATAGCCATTGAGAGTTGTTACCATGCCAGATCGGTATACCGGTGTCTGGAGACCGGCATACTGGTCTCAGACATGGGAATTGGGGAAGCTTTGCATTTTATTATAAATAGAGGTCCAATTCGTTTTTGCAATATTAGAGAACCTTCATATACATTAAACTAAGGCAAAAACAAAGAGTTTTCTTTAACCTTTATAATCATACACTCCCATACATCAAGCTCACACACTACACCTTCTTAATCTTTAGTAGTGAGCTTGGGCAAACAACTCACACTTAGAATCTTCATTATCTTTATAAGTACTCAAGTGTATTTGTAAATATTTTATTCAAACACTTGTGATAGGTTTGTGAGTGAGCTTCTATCTAAAACTCATATTGTAAAGGTTGTCGAGTGAGCCTACAGAAAAAACTCATAGTTGAGGTTTTTAAGTGAGCATTTTATCTAAAAACTCAAAGTGTAAAGGTTTGGAGTTAACCTAGTGTGTAAAACTCTTGGTTGCGGGTGAGCCATAGAAACTCGATTGCTAGTGGAAATCTTCAAGCGCAGCTTGGGGGAGTGGACGGAGGCATAGTTGGCCGAACCACTATAAAACACAATGTCATTTTCTATAACCCTTAACTATTTACTTATTGCAAGATTTCATTTATTTGTATGCTTATTGTTTAGAAACTTTCATATAGGTTATATATCGAAATAGAGAATCAACTTAAGGCTTAATTGGTAAAACTAGGTAAAATCGATAAAGATTTTAAATTCCATATTATTAGACAATAATCCAATTCACCCCTCTTGGGAATATAGAGATTGGTTGTTGTATTGCTTGTAGGTAATTTCAATTGATATCAGAGCGAGGTTTTCTCAACACAGACTTAACTGTCCGAGAAATCGATCATGGCTTCTATAAGCTGTTGGGGGGTTTCGGGCGATAATTCGGGTAAACGCAGCGGAACGCGGAAAATCAAAATTTTTCGATTTCAATTATTTTTCTTGGGTAATTAAAATTTAATTACTCAATACTTAAAAACTGAAATGTTTACCCAAAAATCTGATTTATCAGTAATTACTGTTTTGCCCTAAAACTTTGTATTTTAATCATTTTAGTCCTTAATTGTCAAATACAATTCCAATTGATTCCAAATCAATTCTAAAATGATTTATACATGTCTTATACATGAAAATATAATTTTGCAACTCAGAAAATAATTTTTCAGAAATTATCGAGAGGTCCCTAAACTTTCAAGAATTTATAATTTGATCATTTTTGTTCAAAACATGTCAAGATCACATCTAAAAATTCCCAAATTTAATATGCATCACATATACATCAAATCTCATAACATATATGAAAAGCCCCAAATTTGGTGAAGGTTAAAAACCCTAATTTTAAAATTACAAACAGATCGGCTAAAGTATTAAACATCATGATTGGACCGTGATGAAAAATACTTAAGCAATAAGTTTCTCAAATACTTGAAAGAATATAGTATTCTTTCAATGAGGACTCCTCCCGAAACACGTCAGTTTGACGGTGTGTCCGAACAGAGAAACCAAATTTTGTTGGACATGATAAGGTTAATCATGAGTCGCTCTGAGCTACCATTTCCTTCAAAGGATAAGCTTTAATCAGTGCAAAACTTATTTTGAATAAGGTTTCATAAAAATCTGTTTGATAGATTTCATATTAGATATGAACAGGAAAGAAACCATATTTTCTCATTCCTGAAAATCTGGGTATGCTGGGCATAAGTTTGGATAATACCAAACTAGAACCCAAATTGGATAAGTGCCTAAGTTGTAGGTTATCCTAGGGAAACCAAAGTATAGTACTTATACAACTCACCATAGAACAATGTAATTGTTGCTCACCATGCGATTTTCCTAAGAGGAATACCGATATGCAGTGGTAAGTGGGAGGAAAGTAAAACTCGATGAAAATCGAAGTAATACTATTCCAGGCACCGATTCCTTAATGGAACACAAATAGTTCATCAAGGATGAAACTATACCAATAATCTTCGAATACACAATAACCGCGATAGTCGGAGAGAGTCAGAAAACAACCTGGGAGGTATGGTTTCTGATCTCACCTCATAAAGATGTCAATCTTATTGAGAAACACGAACTGACTACGTATGAGGAAGTGATACAAGGTATCGACTCCCTATTATGGCAAAGTGCCATGATATTCGAAATGGATTCCATGTATACCAACCAAGTTTGGACATTGGTTGATGTACCGAAAGGCATTGTGCCTATTGGTACTATATCAGTCTTCAAGGAAGACATACATGGAAGGCAACATACCAACGTACTAAGCTAGGCTTGTAGCAAAAAATGTATCGTTATCAACATTGTGTTGATTACGACGAAACCTTTTAACTGTTGCCATTGTTAAATCCATTTGGATAATGCTTGCTGATGCTGCATGTTTCATTCATGAAATATGGCAGCTGAACGTCAAAATCGTTTTCCTTAAATGAAAACCTTTTGGAGGATGTTTACAACATCCTGACGGTTTTGTCGTACCAAAACGAGCAAACAAAGTTTGTAAGTTAACTCGATCCATGGATGGATTGAAGCAAACATTGGGTTCTTGGAACAATCGTTTTTATGTAATCATGATGGTGTATGATTTAATTCAAAACGAAAATGATTCTTGTGTATATAAGGAGGTTAGTGGGAGCCCACTGAAAATGATTGTCCTAAATAATGATGACATATCATTTCTTGGAAATGATATTCCCATAAAACAATCGGTGAAAGCTTGGCTTTCATGAAAATTCTCCGTAGAATTCTTGGGAGAGACAACCTTTATTCTAGGAATAAAGATCTACTGGGATAGATCTAAAAGTTGTTCGCACTCTCCGAGTACTCGTACATTGAAATAAATGTACGCGACCTGGTGTCTCATATGCTTTGAGCATATGGAGTCACAATCAGGCCAATCCAAGTGATAGTAAATGGATTGATGTTAAGAACATCCTTTAGTATCTTAGATGAACTAAGGATGATTTCTTATACTATGGAGAATGAGAACTTGAAGTGACTGGGTTCACTACTGCAAGTTTCCTAACCGATAAAAACGACTATAAGTCGCAATAACGGTACTGTATAGTTTGAATAACGGAACATTGAGCTGGAAATCTTCCATGCAAGATACTGTTGCAGAATAAACAACAAAAGTGGAATATTGCTGCAGCTGAGGCAGCAATAGAAGCCTTTTGGATCGATAATAATCCTATTTAGATTAGGAATAGTTCTGTTAGCAACTGAGCTAGGCTTCAGCACAGGCTAAAGAATTAATGGTCTCATCAACGATCCAGATATATACTTCAAATATTCATCTGATTCGTTCGGATCATACATCGTGGCGATGTGATGATCGAATAAATCACATCAGATAATAATTATGCAAATCCGCTGACGAAAGCATTTCCTAAGCAGAAGTTTGAGCGAACCGTACATAGTTCGGATGTAGGACACTTGAGTGATTGGTTATAGGCCAAGTGGGAAATTATTGGATAATTATGACCCATAGCATCACTATTTGTACAGATCATGGTGTTGTTGTACAAATTAACTATGTGACAAAGGAAATTGCCCTTTTTATCATTTGTAATTGGATTACCTAGATGTATAAATGATAAAAGGTCCATATGATTAGTTCCAGATTGAGATGATATGAGACATTATCAATCCATGAAGGTTTAATCATTAAATATCCCTAGTCAGAGTATTATCGAGATTGGACATCAATAATGTGAAAAAGACTAGTATTACATTTGTGCGCGTTGTGGGAGCATAACGACATAGTTCTCATATATTTGGGTATATGATACTCATGCAAGTGTAATAGGAGGTTGTGTTTACCGATGGTACGGAAACAGCTTCGCTCTGGATAGACCCCTCGAAATTCCATTGGTAGTATGACTATGTGTCTATGAAAGTCTGAATCATGGTAGATGTATTTGGTCTTAACCTGAGACTTGCACCGCTAATACTTGCGACAATCAATATACTTTGGTTTTGGTCGTCCAGAGCTTTAACAGGTTCTGTGTACGCCTCTTCTGGGTATATTGAGAATCGTAGTGTATTGGGTGTGATGTCAAGACGGAAGTATCACTCCAGTCATAGTGGAGATGATGATCACGTAGGATACGGAACTGGTGCTCTTATGTACTGCAGTCATCGGGATAATATGACTAGGTCATGATTATCCGATTATAGAGACTAGTTACCAGAGATCCGATATGTGCTTCGTACGAGGCAGACATAATCCCAGCCTCAGACCTTGCACGTGACATCCGATACTGGATCGTAATACGCAATACTACGTATACTACGCCTGATATAGATCACATATTCCAGTAATAATATTTCTGGAGAATTGGGTAGGCACAATGCTTTGCTAGAAGCCAATCATGTCTTGTAAATCGGTAAAAACGTAATACTAGGTACATACGTGTTCGGATAGTCTGACGACCAGATTTACTGCCAACATATCGGGGATCTCATGGGTCGCTTCCCGAAGATTCACCGATGACCTATGACTCGCACTTTATTAATCTGGGATTAATTATAAAGAGAGAGAAAATTAATCTGGGATTAATTACGGAGATATTTTATCTGGGATAAAATATTAATTAAAGAGAGAGAATGATTAATTTGGAATTAATCGATACAATAATATATTCGATATATTATACGAAATTGGATTTCGACGCGGAATTAAAATTAGATTTTAATTCGGGCGAACGAGTTATTTAGAATTAATTCGTCAGCGACGGAATAATAATTTAGCTATGCATAATTATTTAATTACGTCGCAACGGAAAAATTCGTTAATTTGGAATTAGCGAACCCGAGCCCGGGAGTGTTTACGGGCCCACTCGCATTTCGAATTCAAGTGCGGCCCACAAGTCACATCAAGCGTCAAATCACTAGTCACATTTCATTGATTGATGGAGGTGGTTGAAGGCTTTAAAGCCTTGTACCAAATTTTGGTAAATGGATTTTTGAATTTCATTTTGTGTATTAGATACACAACACACAACATCACACTCTTTCTCTCCCTACACAATTCTGGCAAGAGGCCATTTTTCTTCCTCTCTCCATTCGGCACTTGGTGCCAATTTTCTTCTTGATTCTTGCTTGGCCGAGAACAACGGAGAAGCCAAAGAGAAAATTTGTGGCAATTTTTCTTGTGCTAGCACACTAAAGGGTCATCCAAGGTGATAGAGAAACTAACTTATGAGCATGGAATCACCACACAAAGCTTGGAGCTTGGAGATCCATTCATGGAGGTTGACCGAATTCACATGGAGCACAAAATGGAGCCTTTGCCGAAAGCTTGAAAGATTTTTTTTTTGTTCATCGTATCGCCAAATCCGATCAATGTAAGTATGATTCTGCCATGCTTCTTTGTTGTGTTCACACATGATTTCATTGCTTGAATGATCCTTGGGACTAATCTAGAAACCCAACATACACTTCATATTGTGGGACTCTCTAAGTTTAGGTTTATCCATCACGAAATCCAATTTCGTGTCCATAATCCACCCATTCATGGATTATGACGACCACAGATAATCTCGCTAAACTATACAAGTCGAGGTCACTGCATACGTATAATCCATCCGTCACAGGCTATCCGTATTATACATGGGATATAGATAAAAACGTCAAATCTGTTCGATATAATACAATCGACTTTCAATTTACGATCTCTAAATAACACTTGAAACTGATTTTCGAAGTTATACCACGGCCATAGATTTACTAGATCGTAAACATGTGGTGGATGCTTATGTCCTGTACACAGGACTAACAGATCCTCTCTTAATACACACATGATATCATGAGCATCAGTCCACACCCAATGAACAGGCAGAGGTCTGATCATGACTAGATCGTTGACGTGACTGCCATCAAAGTGTGGATGATAGCTCATATATCCACAGTGGTATCTCAAGTCGAATGACAACTATGCTCGCTCAACTCGAGAAGGTTCCTATTGACGTTGGTGTATCATCTATTAGGAAACCTTCGATGAGTCGTTCAGTGTCTTATCAAATAAACACCTACATATTTATACGAGTCTCCCAAGACTCATGGTTCACTGGGATAAACCATCGGACCAAGTCACGATATACGACATGTACTAGTCTTAGCGGATTTTACTAACCGACCCGTGTCATTAAATCTTGATCAGGAACTTTATTTAAGGATATACAACTAATAGCGCGCTTTCCAATGTCAATTACAAACTGTGTTGTAACTGCGCACTATACTGTAAATCCTAGGGTCTTTGTCTAGTATACATTTATCACTGAACCAGATTCAGTTTCAATCTAATCGTAATCAGATATATAATCTCAATTAGATTGAATAAGTGTATAAAAGACAAAGGTGTTACCATTAAATTAGTAATTATTATGGAAAATAGAATTGCTCGTATTTATGAATCGGACATTAGGGGTGTTCATAGGGTCGGGTCGACCTGCGACCCGACCCGACCCGCAATGACCCGACACAAAATTTTCGGGTTGGGCAACGGGTTTGATACTAAAACCCGACCCGACCTTATACTTTTTATTATTTTTCTAAAATTATTATTATTATTTTTAAAGTTTTCAATATTATTTCATTTGTTTATTTTTTTTTTGTATTAAAATTTTATCATTTAGGTATTTGTTAGATATAGATGAGAGCTTAATCTTTTATAGGAAATGTTCAATCAATCAATGTCACTTTTGTTTCTGTTTGCAGGGTCTACGGTATCACTTGTGCTCATCACATGACTTGTTCAATTATGAATTCTGGGTTGGTAATTTAGAATATCAAGTCAGTTGCTGCTTATGGAGCCCTTATGGAAAGACTAGTCAAGAAACATTTGTTTTGTAGGTTACTGAAGATTATCAGGCAGTGAACGTCTCTGTGAAAATTGATACACTAACATCTGAGGTCCGAATTCATTTTCTTCATTCTAGAAGTTCTTTGGACTTATTCCTCATTTGAGGTTATGTTGCCTTGTGCACAGCTAACATGATTAAGATTCAAGAATATTCAACTTAAGAGGATACTGGAGTACTGACTGGTACCTCATTTTACTGAGAATCCTCACAGTGAATCTTTCCCAGAACCCATTAGCTTGTAGTATAATCTTGCATTTGTGTGGAGATGCCTCCTGTAACAATGGAATTTATTAAGTCTGGAGAATTTTCTGACCCGACGACCCGACCCCGATCGAATTCCACTTTCCCGCGACCCGACCAGCGACCCGAATTTCCCTTGATCGGACCCGATCGAGTCTAACAAATTTAAAAAACTCGACCCGACCCGTGAACACCCCTATCGGACATAAATACGATCCAGATTGACACTCTGAGCACCAACCCTAACATTACTTGTAGGTAATTTCAATTGGTATCAGAGCGAAGTTTTCTCAACACAGACTTAACCGTCCGAGAAATCGATCATGGCTTCTACAAGCAACTCATCGAATCTTTTTGAGGGATTTTCAACCACTAGACCTCCCTTCTACACCGGAACCGACTACAATAATTGGAGGATGAGGATGTTAAACTATCTTCTAGCCATTGATGTGCAATCCTACAAGGTGATTACACGAGGTGCACATATGCCTATGAAGAAGAATAACAATGGTATTGAGATTCCTAAGCCAAATATAGAATGAGATGATGAAGATTTCAAACTTGTCTCATAAAATACTAAGGCACTCAACCAACTTCTTTGTGCTATTGATCGAAGTCAAATAAACAAGTTTTCGGAATGTGAGAATACATACGATTTGTGGAAGTCTTTAAAGATGGTCAATGAGGGCACAAGCCAAGTGAAGGAGTCGAAAATCAACTGATTCATGTGTGAGTTAGATAACTTCAAGATGGAAGACAATGAAGAAATTGATCACATGATTTCGAGGTTTACGCTAATCATAAAGCATCTATGTACTTTAGGGAAAATTATTGGGCCAACCGATCAAGTAAAGAAAATTTTTAGGTCACTCCCTAAGGAATATAGAAGCTATACCTCCTCCATCAAAGAAGCAAACGACATGAACATTTTGAAATTTGATGATTTGGTCGGAAAATTACTAGAGTATGAAATGGAGATCAAAATGGATAAAATTGAGGAAGATGAGAAAAGAACAAAGAAGAATCTAGCCTCGAAAGCGAGACAGAGAGATAATGCTAGTTCAAGTAATAAAGAAGAATATAATGATGATGAATTAGCACATATGACAAATAAATTCAAGAAGTTCCTCAAATCCGAAAAGCTTAAAGGTCAAGAATGAATGAGAAGAAAGAAGAAAAATGGCTGCGGAAGCACAAGAAATTAATTTGCTGTGAGTGTGAAAAACCGTGTCATATAGCTATTGATTGCCCGCTAAGAAAATTCAAGGGAAAAATAAAAAAGAAGGCATTGAAAGCTACTTCCACTTGGAGCGATAGTGATTCTAGCTCAAGCTCATCTGAGGAGGAAATTGAAGAGAGAATAAATCTCGCATTTATGGCAATCGAGGATGACGACTTCTTCTTTGAAAGCGAAGAAGAAAATGTACATAACTCTTTTGAATATAATAAATTGTTAGATGTTTTTAATGAATTACATTAGTTATGTGAATTGCTTAAAAAGAAGAAAAAAATGACTAAAAATGAGCATTCATTATTGTTAATAATCATGCAAAAATTGTTGAGAAAAATGAAAAGCATGAAATAGAAATTGCATGTTTAAGAAGTGAAAAGCTAGAACTTGAAAATAGAATTTCTAATATGCCATCTAGCTCAAAATTATGTGATTGCGAATCTATATTGAATAAAAATATTTCATTAAATAAAAAGATCATATATTTGTAAAATATTGTAACAAAATTCACTTTGGGAGAGAAAAACTTCAATATGTTATTTGGATCCCAAAAATATGCTTATAAAAGAGAATGATTAAGATATAGGTCTTATATCAAAAAAAAAAATTTGAAGAATTTTTTTATAAAGGCATATAATTCTCATGCAAATTTACTATTAATAAAAATATTACATGTCATGCATGCAACAAGAAAGACCACAAAATATTTGAGTGCGTGAACAACAAATGTGAATTGAAATACATGTATTCCTCAAGGAATCAAAATTAACCCCCATGGACCCAAGAAAGATTAGGTACCAAAATACACTTAAATAATTTTGTAGGGGGAGCTTTGGAGATGATCTTAATGAGAGATGCTGAATAATCCCAAAGACTCGAAAGAAATGAGGAAATAGCTCAAAATGAGAAAGAATGATCAACCTTAAAATGAATGAATTGGTGGATCCAACGGTAAAAGGTAAACTTCGTACTTACATAAATATTGGTACCGTTTCCTCCAACTTGTAATAGTATGCATATTTTAATTGGTATAAAATTTTGAAGCATACTAGTGATTAGACAAATCGTATTTATAATTGATTTTCATTTGATATAATCTAAATGCGTAAATCATAATGAAGCCTATTTATTATCAATTGGTGTCACATAAAACTTATTGAGTTATATGATATATATGTGAATCATTTGATCAATTAGCATGTATAGTGACTTGCCATTGAGTTCAATTAGTTGAAAATGAAATGCATGGATATTTACTTCAATTGGTAAAATTTTGATGAACTGTGTATAATTTTTACATTATTTGGCAAAAAGGACACAATGGGGAGAAATCATTAAAAATGTTAAGTGTGCGTGTAAATGAACTTTCATATGTTTATGCACATGTTAATTGATATCTCATTAGAACCTAATTTTTGCTTCTTCACTTGTTGATAATGTCAAAGGGGGAGAAATAATTAGAAATGAGGTTAAAACTTGTATTACCCTCACCTTTGTATTAAGGGGGAGAAATGTGATAATGTGTTTGTCTAAGTGTTATAACATTATATTGAAGACACACATTGAGGGGGAGCTAATATTGAGGGGGAGCAAAATCATCAACTACTTGGACTCTCAAAGCTCACAAGTTTTAATGGGAGTTGCCATCATCAAAAATAGGAGATTGTTAACGACACAATTGCGTGACGGATTTTGATGACGTCAACACTTGAAGTATTCGACGCATATTAGCGAGACATTACAAAAAGATGTCGAAGCACGTTGCTTGTGAAGAGTGTGAATGTGAAGACTAGCGGCAAAACGAATATAATCTTGCTTAGTCTTAGCTTAGAGCTTTAAAATGTAAATGTGAATTGTTTATCTAAGTATCTAAGCTCATAAGACACATGCACATTCATATAGATGTATTAGGATCATGTGCAAAATATTCTAAACCTTCAAATCCTGCATTTTGTACTGTGACCGGCATACCGGTACCATATCGGTGACCAAACCGGTCTAATACTCTATTTTATAAGCCTTTGGAACTGACACACTTCATACCGATGCCATACCGGTCTTCTTGGAGATTGCATAGCCACTGGAACCGGTATGTATCAAATCGGCCACCATACCGGTGAACCTATGCCTTCCATACATACTGAAACCGGCACAGACCATGCCAATCTCCATACCGGTGAGCCTATTGATGTTGCAAGCTCACTGGAATCGGTGAGGACCATACTGGTCCATATAACGGTGACCATACCGGCCTAACGATTATATTTAAAATGATAATATATCCGTTGAGAGCCGTTACTATGCCAGACCGGCATACCAGTATCTGTAGACCGACATATCGGTCTTAGACAGGGGACTTGGGGAAGTTTTGCATTTTATTATAAATAGATGCCCAATTCATTTTTGTAATATTAGAGAACCTTCATATACATTACAATAAGGCATAAACATAGAGTTTTCTTTAACCTTCGTAATCATACACTTTCATACATCAAGCTCACACAATACACCTTCTTAATTTTAGTAGTGAGCTTAGAACATTTGGGTAAACAACTCACACTTAGAATCTTCATTATCTTTGTGAGTACTCAAGTGTTTTTGTAAATCTTTTATTCAAACACTTGTGATAGGTTTCTGAGCGAGTCTCTATCTAAAACTAATATTGTAAAGGTTGTCGAGTGAGCCCACGGATAAAACTCAAGGTTGAGGTGTTAGGGTTGGTGCTCAGAGTGCCAATCCGGATCGTATTTATGTCCGATTCATAAATACGAGCAATTGTATTTTCCATAATATTACTAATTTTAACGGTAGCACCCTTGTATTTTATACGCTTATTCGATCTAATTGCGATTAGATATCTAATTACGATTAGATCGAAACTGAATCTGATTCAGTGATATGTGTATATTAGATAAAGACCATAGGATTTACAGTATAGTGCCCAGTTACAACGTAGTTTGTAATTGACATTGGGAAGCGCACTATTAGTTGTATATCATTAAATAAAGTTCATGGTTAAGATTTGCTAACACTGGTCGGTTAGTAAAATCTGTTGAGACCGGTACATGTCGTATATCATGACTTGGTCCGATGGTTTATCTCAGTGAACCATGAGTCTCGGGAGACTCGTATAGACATGTAGGTGTTTATTTGATAAGACACTGAACGAATCACGGAAGGTTTCCTAATAGATGGTACACCAACGTCAATAAGAACCTTCTCGAGTTGAGCGAGCATAGTGGTCATTCGACTTAAGATACCACTGTGGATATATGAGCTATCATCCACACTTTGATGGCAGTCACGTCAACGATCTAGTCATGATCAGACCCATGCATGTTCGTTGGGTGTAGACTGATGCTCATGATATCTTGTGCGTATCAAGATATGATCCGTCAGTCATGTGTACAAGGCATAGGCATCCAGCACGTGTTTACGATCTAGTAACTCTATGGCCGTGGTATAACTTCGAAAACTAGTTCCGAGTGTTATTTCGAGATCGTAAATTGAAAGTTGACTGTATTATACCGAACATATTTGACGTTCTCATCTATATCCCATGTATAATACGGATGGCCTGTGACGGAAGGATTATACGTATGCTATGACCTCGACTTGTATAGTTTAACGAGATTATCCGTGGTCGTCATAATCCATGAGTGGGTGGATTATGGACACGAAATTGGATTTCGTGACGGATAAACCTAAACTTAGAGAGTCCCACAATATTCATAATACTTCACCGGATTAAGTGAGTTAATTCGGCTCGTTTAATCGGTTAAACGATAACATATGCAATTAGGGGATTTTGTCCGCTAATAATTATTGTGCATTTGTATTGATACATAATACGATTAGATACACATTAATTATTCGTCAAATGAGATTTTGACACATGCCATTAAATATATGTATTTGTTATTTAATGTACATAAAATACATATATATATTATATATATAATAATTAATTGATTAAAATTTTCATAATTATTATGAAAAATATTTAATTATTATTAGGTACGTTTGTTATTAAATTAAAGGTTAAAGTGTCAAATTTGATTTGTCACCACTTTAACTTTATATTTAATTTATTTTAATAATTGTCATTTGTGATAATTGTTATCACGCTTGTTTATTATTAATTGGAACATTTTGCATGGCTTTTATTTGTCCAATTATGATTGGCTAAAATAAAGTGAAAATGGAATATTAATTTAATTAATTTTTAAAGGACAAAAATGCCCTTAATCATTGCTATAGTCGGTCATCTCCTCTTGATTTTAAAGTGAATTTTTTCATTTGCTTCCTTTGAACATTAGCAGCCGAAACCCCTAAAAGCATTTATCTTAAGTTTTGTTTGATCAAAACCAAGGAGAAAACAAAGGAAAACTCAAAGAAAATGCTTAGGAAATTGAAGGTTATAAAGGTAATCCTAAATTTTCTTGTGCTTGAAAAATTGTTTCTTGTTTTCTTGAGTTATTAATATGATTCTAGGGTTCCTTTGTTTCTTTAATTTGGGGCTTTTGGTTGTGGTGAATGGAGATGGAAGATTAGGCATGTGTGAAGTAGATATTGGGTGGAATTAATGTAATTTGCATCCAATTTATTCAATTGTTGAAGTGTTGCCATTCTAGAGTTATTGATCCACTCTAAATAGCCTATAATTTTTCTAGAGTTCTTCATTTGTGGTGACTTTGGATTGGTGTTTGATTAATTTGATTAATCTCGGATAAAATTGGATTAAAGCATGAAAATTTGGTTAATTTACCTTCTGGATTAGATCTAGAATTTTCAGTGTATATATTGATGTATTTGATGTTAAATTAATGTTATGGATGCATTTTGGAAGTTGGCAAAATTTCCGGAAATTGTTTCCAACTTGAAATAAGCGAAAACGGTCAAAAACGACGATACCGAGTGGATTTTGAGCCAACCGGGTGACGGATGCCCAAACAGTGAATCTGTCACTGTTCGGGCAGCCCATGAACTGCCCCGACACTATTGGATCTGACCTGGACAGTTTCCATAAGTGTCAGGTAGTCGGTTCGGTCAAAAACGTGTTATAGGCCATTTTGCGGAAAAAACGATTTTCGTAAAAGTTTCGCGAAGATTCAACTGTGTTTATGTCAATATTTGAATATGAATAGATTATTCATATTATATATTGAATAATTTATTTGGTATTTTGAAAAAATTTTAAAATATGATTTTGCCCGACCCGCGCTTCCGCTGCGCCCATCTCCCAAAACCCCAACACGAGGTTTTTGAGTGAGCCTTTTATCTAAAGACTCAAAATGTAAAGGTTTGGGTGAACCTAGTGTGTAAAACTCTTGATTGTGAGTGAGCCACAAAAACTCGATTGATAGTGGAAATCTTCAAGCGCGGCTTGGGGGAGTGGACGTAGGCATAGTTATCCGAACCACTATAAATTACGGTGTCATTTTCTCTGCAAGATTTCATTTATTTGTATGTTTATTGTTTAGAAACTTGCAATGGGTTATATATCGAAATAGAGAAAATCAACCTAAGGTTTAATTGGTAAAACTAGATAAAATTGACAAAGATTTTAAATTACGCATTATTATACAATAACCCAATTAACCCCTCTTGGAATATAGAGATTGATTGTTGTATTACTTGTAGGTAATTTCAGTATTGTCCTATTTATGATCGGTTTGGTTGGACGTAAAATGATTTTCAGAAAATTAATTCCATAATTTTCGATGTTTGGATGACATTGGAAATTAAAGTCAACTGAAAATAATTTATAGTCAAAGTAATTTTTTTTTTTTTTTTTTTGCCTTTTTTCCAGAAAATAACTTACGAAATAAAATCTCGTAAGTTGCTTTCCAGAAAGGATTGGACTTCGGATCGGGATTAGGGTTAGGACCAAATATAGTGCCGGAGTAGACTCTTGGGGTAGAATCTGGGCCAGGTTTCGGGGTCGGGACATGGACTCGGGCAAGGCCGGAACACAAGCCGGTCCCAGGACATAGGCTAGGGCCAGGACACAAGTCAGACCTAGGACACAGGTCGGGACCAGAATCGGGATTTCATACCCGCATGGATCCGGATGCGGGTATACTTAGACCAGATGCAAAAATTCGGATTTTTTAAATATTATTTTTTGTTATATTTATATGAAATTAATAGAATTATGGATTTGTGACCCTCAATTCTGGACGAGCATGAATTCAGATCCAAGTATAGTTTGATCCAATCCAAAAGCCTGGATTTTTTTAATCTTTTAATAAAATTACATGCTTGGGTCTCGAAAATCCGGATCCATGTGGATTCGAATCCGGATATATTCAAACCGGATCTTCGTATATTGTACATGATCTAGAAATTCAATTTTTTATGGACTCGAATCTTCAGGGTGTATGCAGATTCAGGCCGGACCCGCTTTCATAAATACTCATGTCCGGATTCGTGCAAATCCAAGTCGGAGCCAGATCTTTTTTTGAAATGCCTACTTCTTACCACTATCTGATATTTTTTAAAAAAAAATATTTGATGCTCCAAATATCAGAAAAAGTTTTCTGGAAAATATTTTCAAGTGATAGCAAAACACTGTAAAACACTTTCCTTTCCGGAAATAATTTTCATTGA
The DNA here is from genome assembly GCA_019454045.1 of Zanthoxylum bungeanum. Lineage (NCBI taxonomy): Eukaryota > Viridiplantae > Streptophyta > Magnoliopsida > Sapindales > Rutaceae > Zanthoxylum > Zanthoxylum bungeanum. The sequence goes on from SKCR01020765.1 coordinate 99,391, forward strand.
ATTTTACTTAGAGAAATTTGAATTTTCGTATACTGTACATTATCTAGAAATTCAATTTTTTATGGACTCGAATCTTCAGGGTGTATGCAGATTCAGGCCGGACCCGCTTTCATAAATACTCATGTCCGGATTCGTGCAAATCCAAGTCGGAGCCGGATTTTTTTTTTGAAATGCCTACTTCTAACCACTATCTGAAATTTTTTTTAAACAATATTTGATGCGCCAAATATCAGAAAAAGTTTTCTGGAAAATATTTTCAAGTGATAGTCAAACACTGTAAAACACTTTCCTTTTCGGAAATAATTTTCATTGAATTTTACTTAGAGAAATCATTTTACGTCGAAACAAATGGACCATTAATGAAAAGTAATTTGGTAAAGTTTAAAACAATGAATTTTAAATTTTACTTGTTGAGAGATCCATTCTGATAAAATTTTATTTTCCTATTTTGAACTTTATCCGTTTGGACAAAGTATCATTTTTCCTTTGATGAATGCAGCAAAGACACTTTTGTATTTCAATTTTTTAGCAAGGCATTACTAGGGATGGCAAAATCCGAATCCGGGTCCGGTCGGATCCGGGTCCGGATCAGGAAGTAATTTGGTCACCTCGGGTCTGGTTCCGGACCCGGGTAAATATATCCGGGTCCAGACCCGGATCTACCCGGTCCGGATCCGGATACCCGTGTTACTTTTTTTTAATTTTTAATTGTATTATTTTATATTTATATTTGGATTTTGTCAATTTTATTAGTTTTATTTCAATTCTTTTATATTTTTTAATTATATTCTATTATATATATACATATTATTTTATATTTTTCATTATATTTTAATTTTTTTAATTTTTTTTCTGACCCGGGTCTATCCGGGCCGGACCCGTGCGAACCCAGGTCCGGATCCGGATTCACCCGAGTCCAATTTTTTAAGACTCGGGTCCGGATTTTTAATTCTGGACCCGAATCTACCCGAACTCGAGTCGTCCGAGTCCGGGGCCAGATCCATGTATTATTGCCATTCCTAGGCATTACATTTGCAATTTGCAAAAGACATTGCTAAAACTATTATGCCACCACTCACAGGGGTGAAAATGTAAAATTCTAAAAATCGTTACCATTTAACATAATTGTCTTACCAAAAATCTTTCCGTTATGAGGCTCAAACTTTGAATTTTTCCATGATGAGTTAATCAATTAAAATCTGACATAATCAATTAAAATCTTAATCCTAAGTCTATTCATTATATATTATATTCTCATTCCACATAGACCCTAAATTACATGTGTTAAGCCAATAAAACTATCATTCAAGGATGAGCAAGTACATGCATGAAATTAATATAAACCTATAATTTTTCCATCGAGCACCTGAAAGTTTGAAAACTTTATTTATTTTTTGAAGTACTAGTGGCGGGCCGTTGGGTGGGTAGGCTTTCAAAATAGACAATATCCGAATAATGGTGTTTGGATCATCGCACTCTGGTATTAGAGTCAACTTTCAACCTAAAATATGACAACTAATTAGGATATTGGGTCCTATGAAAATGGATTGTACAATCTTACATCCCTTGAAAAAGATGATGGGGATGTGTTTATAAGTGTTAAGCTTCATCGTCAAGTTGGAAGGATGAGCTTGCAATCAATTCCGAGAATAATATTGTGAAAATCGTTACCATTTAACATAATTGTCTTACCAAAATCTTTCCGTTATGAGGCTCAAACTTTTGAATTTTTTTTTTAAACTTTTATTGGCAAAGTCAAATTTAGTGGCTTGGTAT
>SKCR01020766.1:0-101274 GCA_019454045.1 Zanthoxylum bungeanum
TTAAGTAAGTTTTTCCAACTTGCCATTAGAGAGAAAAATGTTCCTCTTGTTCTTGGCCACATCTTGTGATGTTCTTAAGTTTTTCTATTCTTTATTCTTTGTATTTTTGGTGGATGAAAGTTTGATAAAAGGTTGAGCATGTATAAAGTTGATAGGATGTGCTAATAGGCTAATTAGCATTTTTTTCATGGTTTTAGAACCTTGTTGCCATTCTAGAGTTATTGACCCACTCTTAAATGACCTAGAATTGTTCTATAGTTGTTTCATTGTGGTGAGGCTTGATTGTAATGGAAGAAACATGATTGAAGTATTGGATTTAACCAATTTGGGTCTAATTTGTCCAATTTGAAGAAATTGAAAAATTAGGTTTTGAGACCACTTCCAATTTGGGGCTTTTCATTTATATGGTGTATTTGGATGTGTATATGATACATATTAAATCTTATGTTGATTGGATTTAATATTGCATGTGTTTTGAACAATGGAAGTGCAAAATGCATGTATCCCCCCCTTTTGTGAGGCTCACAGCCTTGGTGGCTAAAATTGGAATTTTTGTTGCTATTGGTATTTTGACATTTGGGATATGTTAAATTCATATTAGTAATGATTTAGAATCATTCAAATTGTTTTGAACAATTTCGGACTAAAATGAACAAAATACAAAGTATAAGGTAATTCGGTAAATTCACATAAATTTGAATTATAGTGTTTTATTTCATAATTTGATTATTGGATAATAAATAAATAAGTTTATTTTATTAATCCGAGAAAAAGTTTTGAAATCGGGAATTTTGATTTTCCACTGTTCCGCTGCGTTACCGGATATCCGCCATAAAACCCCTTCAAAATGGTATCAGAGCGAGTCTGATTCTAGGCCCCCTAATATGATTAGCCCTTTTAATTCAATGTTTAATCATGTTTTATTAACTTTATACATGTATGTTATAATCTCATTTGATTAGATTTATGGTGTATGACACTTAGCGGAAAATCCATAATTAATAAGGTTTAAATGTAATTATGTATTTGATGCATGTTATGTGGTCTGTCTTGTCAATACGGTTTATAAATATTTCTCCGAGACTACAACCGAGACCGTGCCTCTGCTGTGAGGGTGTAGCCGATAGAGATTTATTTATGTCGGATGTATATCAGATACTAGATAAATTCAAGCGAAAGCGGAATCCTGAACGTGCCCTAGCTGTCATGGTTACGCAAGTAACTTGAGTTTATCATTGACGAGTTTAACCTTGGTACGTCTCCTTGTGGGCCTGCCTTAGCAGCGACAACGAGAAACGGCCAGGACCGGAAACCCAAGAGTCACTGGTGAGTGATTGACAAATGAGTTGTCTACCTGATGAATATACGTAGGCGAGACCGTGCCTCTGCTGTGAGCTGAAATATATTCACGGGATCCACTTTTCACTATTTGTATTTAATTTAATTATTAAATCTTTGTATTCTGTTTGGGATTACAGTATTGCATGATTTAGTGGGAGAGGAATTTTTAGATTAAAAATCCATGATATAGTTTATGCTGATGATATTATATGAAACTGCTTAAATTTCTGCTAACCATATTTCGTGATTTATATGATAGATTTGCGATGGCGGCACCATCCACTAATCAGTTTGCGTGTATGCTTGATGCAGACAACTTAAAGGCGATGATAACTTCGCCGATTGGGATCTGGATTTGAGGATTGTCCTCGATTCCGAGAGGTTGGGATATGTTCTTGAGGGTCCACTGCCCCTTGCTGTGGCAGATGACGCTACACCGGAAGAACGCGAAGTCTTCCAAGCTTGTAAGATGATGATTTAAGGGTTAAATCATACATCTTAAGTTCGCTTTCACCTGGACTCAAGAAACAGTATTATGGCATGTCAGATGCTTATACTATGAGGACACGATTAAGACAATCATTTGAGAACCAGAACAAGTTGTTGTTCATAAGGTCGTAATGGAACTGTTCCATGCGCGATTGGATGAGGGGCAAGCTGTTAGCCCACATGTTCTTCAGATGATCGATTTGATCGATCAATTGAAGCAACATAATCTCATTATGAATGACATTCTCGGTAGGAGTGTCATTCTTGGTTCTCTCCCAGCTTCATATCGCCAGTTCGTGATGTACTTCAACATGACGGGATTATCTGTACCTACCAAGATCTGCATAGGATGTTGCTCACGGCGGAGAGGACCTCAAGAAGGGAGTACCCCGACTCGCCTCCTAGACCTACTTCACTTTCTGCTTCTTCCCAGACTTGGTCAAAGGGAAGAAGAAGAAAGGGAAGAAGAAGAAGGGTCTCGGTCCTCAACCACAGGCAAAGATAGCAAAGCCCAAGAGGGCTTCTGAAGACAAGTGCCATCACTGCAGCAAAGTCGGGCACTGGAAAAGGAACTGTCCTGACTACATCAGGTACATTTATTTTTCCAGTTATTGATTTATCTTTGGCTTGTGAAGGCCGTTAAATCCAACTGGATTTTAGATTCTGCTTGTCCCATTCACATTTGCAATTCGTTGCAAGTGCTGAAGGAAAGTAGAAGACTGAAGCCTGGAGAGATGCAGTTGCGATTCGGGAGTGGAGACTCTCTAGATGCAGTTGCAGTGGGAGTATGCGAGATCTCATTGCCGAAAGTGATACTTTTGTTAAATGACTGTCATTTTGTACCAGGATGTGTAGCTAATATTATATCACTTTTTGTATTGGATACAAAGGCTTTCGTATTAATATTAATAACTGTTATTTGTATTTATATGATAAAAGTAATATTCAGATCATTTGTTGTCCAAACCAGCATGGTCATTATACATTTCAAACTTCAAAAGATATTTTAAATACTGGAATTAATAAACGTAGTTTACCTGTAAATAATAATACTGAACTTTGGCACATGCGACTATGTCATATATTCGTTAAACGCCTTACCCAATTGGTTAGGAATGGTTTGATACCAGATCTCACCATTGAATCATATCCAACTTGTGAATCGTGTATTCAGGGTAAGATGAACAAAGCCTCATTTTCTGGTGTTGGACACCGCGCCACTAACTTACTGGAACTCGTACATTCTGATGTATGTGGTCCATTAAATCAGACTGCTCACAGTGGTTATTCGTACTTCGTTACCTTTACCGATGATTTGTCATGATACGGTTATGTGTATTTGATGCGACATAAATCGGAAACATTTGAAAAGTTCAAAGAGTTCCGAAATGAAGTAGAAAAACAAACTGGTCAATATATTAAATGCCTTCGATCTAATCGAGGCGATGAATATATGAGTGGTGAGTTCATGGATTATATGAAGGAGAATGAGATTCTCGCTCAATATACTCCTCCAGGTACTCCACAGCATAATGGAGTATCTGAAATGAGAAATCGGACTTTATTGGATATGGTCCGATCGATGTTGAGTTTCACACATTTGCCATATTACTTATGGGGCTACTCTCTTTTAACAGTTCCACATCTTTTGAATAAGATTCCTTCAAAAGCTGTTCCTACGACTCCGTATGAGATATGGTTCGGTATGAGACCAAATCTTAGTTACATTAAGGTTTGGGGTTGTCCTGCTTATGTCAGGGTGACTCAACAAGATAAGCTTCCGCCTCGAGGGCAAAAGTTTAGGTTTGTCGGATATCTTTCGAATACGAGGGGATATCAATTCTATGATACCAAGCATAGAAATGTGTTCGTAGCTCGCTTCGCAAAATTTCTAGAAGTAGAATTTTTGTCAGAAGGTGGTAATCATAGACAGGTTGAACTTGATGAAGTCCAACCTGAAAACAACGAACCAACGGAGGAACCTGAAGTTCAAGTAGATGAATGACCTTCAACACACACACTCCGTAGGTCAGAAATGGTATCTAGACCTCCTGAACGCTTGTATTTGATACAAGAAAATAGTCTAGATGTTCTCTTAGCTGAAGAGACTAATCCTTTCACCTATAGAGAATCGATGTTGGACATCAACTCGTGAAGTGGCAAAGTGCCATGAAATCCGAGTTAGACTCAATGCATGAGAATCAAGTTTGGGACTTGGTTCCGCTTCCCGAATGAATTGTTCCTATAGGTTGTAAATGGGTTTACAAGAGGAAGCGCGAGCCTGATGGTAAGGTTGAAACTTACAAGGCCCGACTAGTAGCAAAAGGTTACACGCAGTGACCTGATGTCGACTACGATGAAACTTTTTCACCAGTAGCAATGCTTAAGTCTATTCGGATTTTGCTTTCTATAGCTGCTTATCATGACTACGAGATTTGGCAAATGGATGTCAAAACGGCTTTTCTAAATGGATTTCTTGATGAAGAAATCTATATGGAACTGCCGGAAGGTTTTGCATCCAGCGAAAACTCGGGTATGGTATGTAAGCTTAAGAAGTCCATTTATGGACTTAAACAAGCTTCACGAAGCTGGAATCTTCGATTCGACGAGATTATTAGATCGTCAGGTTTTCTCAAGAATTCTGAAGAATCCTGTGGTGTATCAGAAGGCCAGTGGGAGCATGGTCGTATTTTTAGTCCTATATGTTGATGACATCCTAATCATTGGGAATGATTTAGGTATGTTACAAAGCGTCAAAGCGTATCTCTGTAAGAATTTCTCCATGAAGGACCTGGGAGAAGCTTCTTATGTTTTAGGGATAAAACTCTATATAGATAGACAAAGGAGGCTGATTAGGTTATCCAATCAATGTACATAGATAAGATCATAGAACGGTATAATTTTGGTAACTGTAAGACAGCAAACATACCGTTCAGACATGGGATTCATCTTTCTAAGAAGATGAGTCCACAAACAGAATATGAGAAAGTTAGAATGTCTAACCAACCTTATGCTTCGTGTTTGGGTAGCATAATGTATGCCATGTTATGTACAAGGCCTGATATCAGTTTCGCTGTTAGCGTAACTAGGTGATTTCAGTCCAATCCAGGTAATGACCATTGGATGGCCATTAAACATATCCTCAAGTATCTTAAAGTACTAAAGATAAGTTAATAACTTATAGAGGAAACAAACTGCAAGTTAACGGGTATACGGATTCCGATTTCCAATCGGATCCCGATGATATAAAGTCTACATCTGGATTCGTATTTACGCTTAACGGAGGTGCAGTTTGTTGGAAGAGTTCCAAACAGGGATCAACAGTAGATTCCACCACTGAGGCGGAATATATTGCAGCTTCTGAAGCTGCAAAAGAGGCTGGGTGGATAAAGAACTTTATCACAAAATTGGGAGTTGTCCCAAGTATCGAGAATGCGATTCCGTTATACTGTGATAATACTGGAGCCATTGCGCAAGCAAAGGAACCGAGGGCGCATCAGAAGTCGAAGCATGTGGAATGCAAGTACCAAATCATTCGAGAGATTGTGTCGTGATGGGATATTGTCGTGTGTAAGGTACCGAGTGAAGATAATGTAGCAGACCCGCTGACTCCGAAGTTGTTTGATAAACACGTGGAGTCGATGGGTATTAGATACAATCGTTATTGGCACTAGAGCAAGTGGGAGTTTTTGTTGGGGTTGGTACTCAGAGCGCCAATTCCCGGTTGTATTTCTTTATGAATACTTCCGTAAAACATTATTATTATGAATAATATATGCAGTTTCTATAATATAATGTATCTTTTAATATGGTAAATACGTAATGACCTTAGAATGACTAGTTATGATGCTGTTGCAAAAGCGTCGCAACTGACATTGAGTTGTATCATGACGTTGTCATTCTCAGACAGTTCCTGGTCAAGGTTTACACTACTTGGTCAGTATAGTAAACCCTTTGAGACCGGTACATGTTGTATACTGGAATATATGATTCCAATGGTTTCTCAATGAACCATAAGTCGTGGAGACTAGTATAGACATGTATGTGTTTATAGCGGATAAACACTGAACGACTCACCGAATATTCTTAATGGATGGTACACCAAAGTCAATAAGAATCTTATCAGGTTGAGTAGCACTTGTGATTCTTCGACTTGAGATACCACTGTGGGCGCATGCGACATCTTACACACTTAGATGGCAGTCACGTCACCGATCTATTTAGATCATACCTCCGCCTGTTCGTTGGGGGGATAGATCCTCAGGGTGTCCTGTGTGTATCGAGATAGGATCCGTCAGTTCTGTGTATCAGAGCATAGGTAGTCCATATGATTAGCAATCAGATAAAAACCATGGCCCGTGGTACAATTTAGAAGTTAGTTCTAAATGTTCTTTTTGAGATTGCTAATAGAATAGTCGACTGGATAATCCCTATAGAGATTTGACGTTTACATCTATATCTCTGGGATTTATCCAGATACCTGTGACGGAGGAATTATACATTTGCCATGACCTCGACCTGTATGATTCAGCGAGTTTATCTGTGATCGTCATAATTTACGGGTGGATAAATTATGGACATGAAATTGGATTTCGTGACGGATATGCCTGAATCTAGTGAGTCTCACTAATGAAACATCCTCGTAGAGCACTAGGGCAACGTTTATAAATGATACTGATTATTTATAAAGTCGTTTAAAGGTTAAACGCAAAATACATGTGTAGGGACCCGATAGTCATTTCCTTAATTTTTGTGTATTTGCATTTAATGTTAGATTAATTCAAATACACATTAATTAATTGTCAAATTGAGATATTTGACTAATATCATAAATATATATATGTATTTAATATTTAATGTAAATATAATACATATATTTAATATATTTGTATTTAATTAATTAATTAATTAATTATTTAATTGTTAAATGATTAAATTAATTAAAGTATGAATATTTTAAGTTATGATATTTTATTTAATGACTTAGTTGCAATTGTTGACTTGTTTGAATTATTCATTAAAGTGTAATGATCATTTTAACCAAGTGGACAAGTTGTAATTAAATGAAACAAATATCATGATATTTTTGTTATACACAATTTTCGGCCAAGGCTAGGAAATGGAGTGTAAATTGTTTTGTTTTCATTTAGGGTTTAATAACCTAAAATACTTTATAAAAAACTCCATTGAAGGAAGAAAAAGAAGCTAGAGAGAAAGAAAAGAAAAATCAAAGAAAAGCTTGGATTTAAGTAAGTTTTTCCAACTTGCCATTAGAGAGAAAAAATGATCCTCTTGTTCTTGGACACATCTTGTGATGTTCTTAAGTTTTTCTATTCTTTATTCTTTTTATTTTTGGTGGATGAAAGTTTGATAAAAGGGTTGAGCATGTATAAAGTTGATAGGATATTGCTAATAAGCTAGTTAGCATTCTTTTCATGGTTTTATAACCTTGTTGCCATTCTAGAGTTATTGACCCACTCTTAAATGACCTATAATTGTTCTATAGTTGTTTCATTGTGGTGAGGCTTGATTGTAATGGAAGAAACATGATTGAAGTATTGGATTTAACCAATTTGGTCTAATTTGTCCAATTTGAAGAAATTGAAAAATTAGGTTTTGAGACCACTTCCAAATTTGGGGCTTTTCATTTATATGGTGTATTTGGATGTGTATATGATACATATTAAATATTATGTTGATTGGATTTCATTTTCATGTGTTTTGAACAATGGAAGTGCAAAATGCACTTATCCCCCCTTAGTGAGGCTCACGGCCTTGGTGGCTAAAATTGGAATTTTTGTTGCTAATTGTATTTTGAAATTTGGGATATGTTAAATTCATATTAGTAATGATTTAGAATCATTCAAAATTATTTTGAACAATTTCGGACTAAAATGAACAAAATACAAAGTATAAGGATAATTCGATAAATTCACATAAATTTGATTTATAGTGTTTTATTTCATAATTTGATTATTGGATAATAAAATAAATAAGTTTATTTTATTAATCCGAGAAAAATTTTTGAAATCGGAAAATTTTGATTTTCCACTGTTCCGCTGCGTTACCGGATATTCGTAATAAAACCCCTTCAGCTTGGTAGGTTTGGCACAGTAATATGAGGTCCTTCTTATAATTACTATACAGACTGTGGTTTCGGTTTGAGTGTCGTCTGATAGCAACTTCTGGAAGCGAACCTATTACCTTTTATTTTTTGGATCCTCCACTCAGTAGGGAACTTCAGAACTTGGTGGTAAGTGGATGAGACAACCCTCATTTCATGAATCCAATGCCTTCCAATAATAAGGTTGTAGGCTGAGGGACAGTCTAAGACCAAGAACGTGGTCATCTTATTAACTCCTTCTGCATAGATTGGGAGAGACATTTTTCCATTGGTGAATTTCTGTTCACCACTGAATCCAATCAATACCATCGACCGTCTGTTTATCTTCTCTATATTGGCTCTCATGTCCACAAGGGAAGTGTCAAAAATGATATTGGTTGAGGACCATGTATCAAATAACAGTTGTTTGATCATGAAATTCACCACTTGTAAGGATATCACCAAAGCATCATGGTGTGGATTCATTTGACCGGAACTGCTGTCGTCTGGAAATTCTATTGTTAGGTTGGTGAACATCCCTTCAACTGACATTGTAGTGTGAGGAATGCATATTGCAACAGCTCTTGAGTGTCGCTTGGCAGCTGAATATGAGACACCACTGACTTATGATCCTCCTAAAATAAAGTTTATCGTGTTGTTAATTGGCGGTGGTGGAGGTGGGCCATCTCCTTGTCCATCGCTGTCATCTCTTCGGGCCAATGTTGCTTTTCCCTTCTCCGTGAGTAAGTCTTTCAAAAATCCATTGTTCAATAATTCCAGGACTTCCAATCTCAACGCCACACAATCAGTTGTCGTATGGTCGTAGTCTCGATGGAACTCAAACTACTTACCGATATCTTTCTTTGTAGAGTCGTCCCTGGAACGTGGGGGCCACCTTACTTCGTTCCCCATCTTCTTGAGGACTGAAATTAATTCCCCTGGGAAAACAGTGAAATTATAGTCTGGGAGCCTTGTTCTATTTGGAGACGTCCTTTCTTGGGGCCTTGTATGGAAAAGGTCGACGATTGAAATCTTTATGAATGGGGCGATGCTCTCTCCTTTGATGAATCCTTCTATCTATTGGTTGAGGAGCTTTGCCTGTGAATACTTTGTGTGGCTTAGGAATATTGTGCATTCTTTCATTCTGTAGGCTGGAAAAACTTTTCTTCTTTTTGTTCCTTTTGTCTTCTTCCCATCTGATTTCAATTTGGGCCCGAACCAAGGCTTGATCCATCGAGTAGCATCGAAATTTAGTGATTTTTGTATAGAGCCCACTTTCTAGAGTAATCCATTTCTAAAAGCTTCCACTACAGTAGGCTGATGGAGATCTGGAATAGTTATCATCTCTTTGTTGAAGCGACCCACATAGCTTCGCAAGGATTCTCCTTTCCATTGCTGGATGGCATTGAGGTCATCGGAGGTTTTCTCGAGCTTACAAGAACTTGCAAAATGATCCACAAATTTGTCTTCTAGTTTTTGGTATGACTCGATGGACCTGTATGGTAGATTGATGAACTAGGTGAGGGCTGGGCCTGCCAATATTTCTCTGAATCTTCTGCACATTCCAACCTCTCATTGGTGTGGAGCCAAGCCAGTCGACATCATTTTATATTTATACTGGACCATGTGATCGTCCGCATCTATTGATCCATCATATAATTTCATGTCTGGGGGACTGAACTTCCTTGGCAGCTCGATGGATATGATAGTCTCCAAAAATTGAGTATCAGTAATTATTCCAGCTCGGTTCTTTCTTATTGGTAACCTTACACCAGGTAGACTGGACAAAATTACTTCTTTAAACTCTAGCATTTCTTTTCGCATAGTGGAAGTGACTTGTTGTGCCTGCTCGACTGGAGAAATTGGTAGATTCCTTGGGCAATTTTGAGGGCGATGGTCCATTGGTGGATTATCACTTGCCACATCGTTGAATGCTCCCAGAAGGTTGGTTGGAATTGTAGGATTACTGGGGTGATATGGAGTATCACGATGTTGAGAGATCGAAAAGATTTGCTCCAACTATTTCTTGGAGGTTTGTGTTAGAGTTTCGCATGGTCAGGTTCTTTTCTTCTAAAGTTCGTAAACGTTCTTGGAGCATGGCTAATTGCGTTGCCACATGGTCTAGTGTTTGTTCATTGCCAGAATCCATGAGTAGATGCGTCGAATAGATCATAGATTGAGATATCTTTATGTGATATGAATCGCTAAGGCCCCACGGTGGGCAGCAAATTGTGGACATTGGATTTCACCCGAGGTCCACAATCAAGAATTTGTAGTATGGGGCACTAGCGATCCCGCAAAACAAAGGTAGAATGAGCTGGGAGTCTCTGCCCACCGGTGTGGTGGGTGCCGTAGGCACTCCGACGCTTAAGTCAGTAGTGAAGATGAGCGGTAAATAAAGTAAAAGGGAGTGCAAGATTTGGTGTTACCTTAAACTCTTTGGGCTGCCATGAGGGCGGAGGGTTGGTATTTAGAGGGAGAACTGTTTAAAGAGCTCAAGTGAAAGTGCTGAGACTTCGATAATCCTTTCAGCTTGAATCGTGCTTTCATTTATAGGTTAAGATAAATACCTTTTTTAGTTGGCACATGGAAGTAAGTCCTACAATGTGCTCAACATATAAGCATCTGGTGATCAAAATTCTTAGCATGTGGAAATATGCTTTATGTTTGGGAAAATAGGGAAACATATGGTACATAATTAAGTAGAATTGTCATTTAGCTGTTTGGCTTTGCTTTTCCAAATGGTGTAAAATTCTATGGGTTGTGTTATTATTCGTGGGCTTCATTTGATATTGGGTTTTGAAATGAAAAGACGGTTTTTCCATTGGCCCAAATTTGGCCCGTACACAACGCACTCATGAAGAAAATCCTGACAGAAATTTCAGACATTGAGCGTCGCGACCAAATAACCACGCATCGCGAAACAGTGCTTTAACGCAAAAGAGCTTGGTTCACTCCATGCACAAGGGCTGTTCGGGGGCTGAAATATTGTTAAAAATAGAAGCACAACATCAGACCAAAGGGTTGGTCAGATCCAGCTAAGAGGGGGAGAGAGCATAAAAGTTTTTCAAGGTCGATCCAGTGCCTAAGGCATTTCCACTGGGCGAGTGAAAACGTTTCCTACAGTTGACAACTCCTCGGGTCTTACACTAGTCCGTTACAATTCACTCACTTGGTCAAGTAACCGACCATTTTTTCTCTCTATCACTAGTTTAGAAGCTCTTAACTCTTTTACAAGTCGTGAGATGTAAAAATTGCTATCCTTTGAATCTGAGTCTTCAACCCATTTATATAGGCTTCTAAATTCATTATTCCACCACATATGATGTCAGCTCATGTCACCTTGTGATCATTACCATCGTAAATTTCCTCAACTATCCACAATTCGGCCGATCAAAATAGCCCATTTTACTATCCATGCATCGGCCTATGGCGGCTCTGTTCTGCCACTTCCCTGCCACTGTACCGCCCTATGGCAGCTGGAATGGGCTACTTCCAATGAGAACTGTTGATGTCAGCTCATGTCACTTTGTCATAATTACCACCATAACTTTCCTCAACTACCCACAATGCGGCCGATCAGAATAGTCAATTTTACAATCACTGCATTGGCATATGGCGGCTCTATTCTGCCACTTCCCTGCCATTGTACTGCCTTATGGCGGTTGGAAGGGGCTACTTGCAATGAGAATTTTTATTTTTCCCACAATTATCATTAATCTTCTAGAAGCTTATCATTTCAACTAGGGCATACGTCACATGACTTCAAGCACAAATTGATATGTGATCCCTGCTCCGCTCCTCACCTCGGCATACCGATGTGAGTAATACTTATTAAAACTCATTCTTTAACCAGGTCGAGTTCACAAATAATGACCACATCAGGTCGGCTTCCACAAATACTCAAATGTTATTAAATCCAACACTTCTTCTTTATGTCGGGTCAGTATCCCAACTTACTTCATCACCAGTAGGTTCTACTTTCTGGAGAACTCCTTTATATAGTAGGGTCGGACCCATCTAAGGTAGGGATGGCAATTTTACCCGCCTACCTGCAAACCCGCAAAAAAACCCGCCCGCAATGGGTAGGGTTTGGTAAATATATTAATGGGTTTTGTGCGGGTTTGGTATTTTAAAATAGAACCCGCTGCGGGTGCGGTGCGGGTTTGGTATTTTAGTAAAATATGCGGGTACCCGCAGCGGGTACCCGCATACCCGCAAAAAGAAATTTTTAATTAATCTCATGAGTCATGACTCACGTAATTGTATCCATAATCATTTTAATAATAAAAATTAAATAAATTGGATGATAGAAACTAGAAAGAAGCAATAGGAATTAAAATGTTATGGGCCTATAGCCCATGCCGTGAGTCACTGTCTGTGCCTCATTTAAATTTAACAAACAAAACCTAATTACTATTATGATAAGAGGTATAATATGATCAAATGGCAGTAAGCTATGTACATTTTCACACTTGGGTGAGACTGGTAGTTCCAGATGCAAACAGTTCTTGAATACAAACTCGCTAAAATCCTGAGATGACCAAACCCGCAAAAAATCTGTTGGGTACCAATGCGGGTTTGGTAATTTGTTCACATATGCGGGTGCGGGTTTGGTAATGAAAATTAAAACCCACAGCGGGTATGGTGCGGGTTTGGTAATTTGTTCACATATGCGGGTGCGGGTTTGGTAATGACAAACCCGCACCAAACCCTACCCGCTGCCATCCCTAATCTAAGGGTGGCAATGGGTCGGGCCGGGCCCGGGCTTTGACAAGCCTGGCTTGAGCCCGGCCAACAAAAAAAAAAGCCCAGACTCGGGAAAAGCCCGGCCCGACCCGGGCTTTTTTTTTGCCCAAATTTAAAAATATATATATATATATTAAAAAAAACAAATATAAAATACATTTACACTATATATAAAGATAATTTACAAATAAATCACAAGTTTCATTGATAAATTAACAATTTAAATGCTAAAAATAAATAAAAATGCTAAAAATATATTATATATATATATATATAATTTTTTTTATTATTTTGGCCCGAGTCGGGCTTTCATTTTAGGGCCCGGCCTGGGCTTTTTTTGCCCCGAGCCAGGCCAAAGCCCGTGCGGGCCGGTCCGGGCCCGCCATAACTTTCCTCAACTATCTACAATTCGGCCGATCAGAATAGTCAATTTTACTATCACTGCATTGGCATATAGCGGCTCTATTATGCCACTTCCCTGCCATTGTACTGCCTTATGGCGGTTGGAAGGGGCTACTTGCAATGAGAATTTTTATTTTTCCCACAATTATCATTAGTCTTCTAGAAGCTTATCATTTCAACTAGGGCATACGTCACATGACTTCAAACACAAATTGATATGTGATCCCTGCTCCGCTCCTCACCTCGGCATACCGATGTGAATAATACTTATCAAAACTCATTCTTTAACCAGGTCGAGTTCACAAATGATGACCACATCAGGTCGGCTTCCACAAATACTCAAATGTTATTAAATCCAACACTTCTTCTTTATGTCGGGTCGGTATCCCAACTTACTTCATCACCAGTAGGTCCTACTTTCTGGAGAACTCCTTTATATAGTAGGGTCGGACCCATCTAAGGGTGGCAATGGGTTGGGCCGGGCCCGGGCTTTGACAAGCCCGGCTTGAGCCCGGCCAACAAAAAAAAAGCCCAGACCCGGGAAAAGCCCGGCCCGACCTGGGCTTTTTTTTTCCCAAATTTAAAAATATATATATATATATTAAAAAAATACAAATATAAAATACATTTACACTATATATAAAGATAATTTACAAATAAATCACAAGTTTCATTGATAAATTAACAATTTAAATGCTAAAAATAAATAAAAATGATAAAAATATATTAAATATATATATATATATAATTTTTTTTTTATTTTGGCCCGAGTCGGGCTTTCATTTTAGGGCCCGGCCTGGGCTTTTTTTGCCCCGTGCCAGGCCAAAGCCCGTGCGGGCCGGTTCGGGCCCGCCATAACTTTCCTCAACTATCTACAATTCGGCCGATCATAATAGTCAATTTTACTATCATTGCATTGGCATATGGCGGCTCTATTCTGCCACTTCCCTGCCATTGTACTGCCTTATGGCGGTTGGAATGGGCTACTTGCAATGATAATTTTTATTTTTCCCACAATTATCATTAGTCTTCTAGAAGCTTATCATTTCAACTAGGGCATACGTCACATGACTTCAAGCACAAATTGATATGTGATCCATGCTCTGCTCCTCACCTCGACATACCGATGTGAATAATACTTATCAAAACTCATTCTTTAACCAGGTCGAGTTCACAAATAATGACCACCTCAGGTCGGCTTCCACAAATACTCAAATGTTATTAAATCCAACACTTCTTTTTTATGTCGGGTCGGTATCCCAAGTAACTTCATCACCAGTAGGTTCTACTTTCTAGAGAACTCCTTTATATAGTAGGGTCGGACTCATCTAAGGGTGGCAATGGGTCGGGTCGGGCCCGGGCTTTGACAAGCCCGGCTTGAGCCCGGCCAACAAAAAAAAAAGCCCAGACCCGGGAAAAGCCCGGCCCGACCCGGGCTTTTTTTTTGCCCAAATTTAAAAAATATATATATTTAAAAAATACAAATATAAAATACATTTACACTATATATAAAGATAATTTACAAATAAATTACAAGTTTCATTGATAAATTAACAATTTAAATGCTAAAAATAAGTAAAAATGCTAAAATATATTTAAAAAATACAAATATAAAATACATTTACACTATATATAAAGATAATTTACAAATAAATTACAAGTTTCATTGATAAATTAACAATTTAAATGCTAAAAATAAGTAAAAATGCTAAAATATATTTAAAAAATATATATATTTAAAAAAATATATATATATATATATATATAATATATAATTTTTTTTTATTTTGGCCCGAGTCGGGCTTTCATTTTAGGGCCCGACCTGGGCTTTTTTTGCCCCGGGCCAGGCCAAAGCCCGGGCGGGCCGGTCCGGGCTGGGCCGGGCCGGACCGGGCCCGAGCTTTTTCTGCCACCCTTAGACCCATCTGTCAAACTTCAGCATCTCTGAGTCATTGGCCATTTATCATCCTCTCTTGGTCAAGTACAAACTTTATTCTACCGCTCATCAGTATTTGAACATTCTCTGGGTGAAAAATCAACATCAACAAATTGAATGATAAAATCTAAGGAAGGTAAAACAAACTAATAAGGTAATGTATAATAAGGTTAATAATAATAATAATAATAATAATAATAATAATAATAATATAATGACTGAAAAAGCTCTATAGCATCTGATTTACCATAATTATTCCCAACCTAATTATCATATTTTGCCATAAAGATCATTGCCTATGTTGACGGTTGAAAAACCATATTTTTTTCTAATATTTCTCAAGCAATATCAAAAATATGTACACGTATTATAACTCGTTCTATATAACATATATGAGTTATATTAAATAAAATTATAAATTATTTCATTATTTTTTATTATTTAACACACGTGATAAGATATTATTGAATTGTTAGTAGTTAATTTTTTTATGAATTACATACAATTCATTAAAAAAAAACACATAAATCACAAGTCAATAATCAATATGATAAAAGCTCGAATAAATTAAAATGTAGCATTAAGTTATATAACAAAGAGAAATTAATTTATAATAAAACTAAAACCCATAAGCATAATTTGAATTATTCAAGTAAAGAAATCAAGGAAAAAATAAAAAGAAAAACTCAGCAAATTATTAATTAAGATTAAATCTAAGCTCGGGACGGATTTATCTCAATCCGAGCTAGATTCGGGTTTCTTGACGTCTCTATTCCTAACCGCCAAAACTTAGGCACCTTTTGGCTTTTACCCAATTCACATGCAAAAAATAAAAAATATCAAATTATTTTTTATATCATTTATTATTTTTTTAATTTTTGAAACAGTAAAATGATAATAACTCCCAAAAAAAATGTAGGGGAATAGAAGTTTCTGCATAATTAGTCACATTTTTACATTGTTTCTCTCTTTGCATGCCAAGAGACAGAGGAGAAGAAGGGTGGCGGCTTCTAACTCAAAACGTGCTAATTAATTGTTCATTTTAAATTCATAATTAATTGCGTTTTACGAAATTTAATCAGATGGTTAACCTTTTTTTTTTTTACAGGATAAGCAAGAAAATGAATCATTTAACTGTTTCTCTTTGACCTGGATAGGGTTTACACTTTATTAATGGGAAATTATTTCTTTTTACCTGAGAAAATTCTAAAAAAAAAATCATGACATTTTTAAAAATTATATTTTTTCATTAGAAATTTCAAATATGTATTAATTTTCATTTTTTTAATCGAAATTAAGTATTTTTACAATTTTAAATAGAAAATTATATATTTTTACAATATTATGTGGAAAATTGATCTTTTAAAAATGTTGTGATATTTTCGACGAATTTAGGGTGGAAAATTGTTAATTTTACAAAAAAAAATATTTGCTCGATTTATATTTTAAAACACGTAACTAAATATTACAATATTATTTTAAATTTCAATTAAGTTACACTTACAAATAATGTCAACACACAACTACATGTATTATTTTAAGAAAATTACACAGAGAAAAATGAATTGCAATCTATTCGTAAATAATAAAATTAATTTATTATACATATCGCTTATTGTTGTGACCAGCTGCAAATTGAAGACAGCAGCTTTGGTTGTTGAAGACTTTCAGCGCCGAAAGTGCAACTTGCATGCATAATGCATGCACTTTCGGCGCACCTCCCATCAACCAGCTGCAACACGTTTTTACCAAAACGTGTTGCAATAGTGCACACGATTTGGTGCCTATTTAATGAGCCCAAAACTTCATTCTTCATCATCCCGGAAATCCCAAAACGTGAGAGTATTAGAGAGTAAAGTGGTGTGAGAGTTTTTTGTTAAGCTTAATGTTGTAAGCTTTGTAATTCTTTGTTTGTTGATATAAAAGAAGAATTTTCTCTCATTTCATCTCTATTAGTGTGTGTTTATTCACAACAAGTGGTATCAGAGCTACGGTTCCACGGAGGGATCCCGAAATTCAGAAACGAAGTTTCGGTTCGGAAAGTTGATTCCGACGAAAGTTGTCGAAAATCAATTTTGAGCATATCATCGGACTTTTCACGGAGAGACGAGCACGGTGATATTTTCCGGCGATCGAACGGAGGTCGGACGAAGCCGCACGCGCCGCACGCGCCGGTCAGTAGCTGCTTCACGCGCTCCACGCGCAGACACGCGCCGCACGCGCCAACCCAACGAAGAAGACGACCACGACAGCGCCCAGTCAGCGCACAGTCAGCAGCCCAGTCAGCGCCCAGTCAGCGTACAGTCAGCGCCCAGTCAGCTGCCACGTCAGCAAGTGCCACGTCAGCAGTTCCACGTCAGCGGTGCCTGGTAAATTTCAGATAGGTCCCTGAACTTTCTGAAAATTACAGTTTAGCCCCTATACTTTCAGATATTTATAATTTAGTCCCTAAACTCTTTGTAAATTGCAATTTAGTCCCTGAACTTTTCCGTAATTTCACTTTGGCCCCTGAACTTTCGGAAATTGCACTTTGACCCCTGTAATTTCTGTAATTTGCTATTTGGTCCCTGTGTCGGATTTTGACAAACGAAGTGTCATTTCCACCATTTTCGACCATTCCGGACGCAACGGTGAGGTCCGTTTTTTGAAATTCTGCTTAGAATTTTTATGATGGAGGGGAGCAACGGAAAAAAGATTTTGTTAACCAGTACAAACTATTTCACATGGAGAGGAAGGATGAAAGACCTTCTGTATGTGAAGGACTATGATGGACCGGTATTTCTGGAGGAGAAACCAGAAGGAATGACCGATGGAAAGTGGGCTAATCTTCACCAGAAAACATGCAGTACTATTCGTCAGTGGATCGACGATAGTATCGTCAACCATGTCAGTGAAGATGTAAATGCACGTACCTTATGGGGAAAGCTGGAGGAGCTTTTCCGAGCAAAGACTGGCAACAACAAGCTGTACTACATCAAGAAGATGATGGGTTTGAAATACCAGGAGGGTACAGCTGTGGCGGATCATATCAATGACTTCCTCGGAACCATGAAGGAATTGTCTGGATTGGGCATAGACTTCGGAGATGAGGTAAATGGTTAATACTCCTTAATACGTTACCAGAATCTTGGGAAACGTTCAGATCTACGGTGATCAATTCAGCCGCAGATGGAAAGTCACTATGGAGATGGCAAAGACCAGGATCTTCGAGGAAGAAAAGAGGACGAGAATGCAGGAGTCAGCATCAGCCTCAACCTCAGAAGCTCTAGTGACAGAAAAGAACACCAGAAGGGGGAGGAGTAAAAGCCGAGGCCCAGGGAGATCAGACAAGACCGGGGGAAATCAAGACGAGGGATATTGAGTGCTATCACTGTAAAAAGAAAGGCCATATGAAGAGGGATTGCTACAAGTTGAAGAACGAGCAGTCCAGGAGAGATGGTGACTCTAATCAAGAAAGAGTTGCTACAACCACCGAGAAAACCTCCAAAGACTTCTGCATAATGTATGAAGAAAATGTTGTGAATCTTGCCAGCCACGAGACCAGTTGGGTGATAGATAGTGGCGCATCCATACACGCCACATCTCGCAGAGACTTCTTTTCATCTTACACACCAGGGGACTACGGTGCTGTAAGGATGGGGAATGACGGACAGTCCAAAGCCGTCGGTATTGGAGACATCTGCCTTGAAACAGAGAACGGGACAAGGCTAGTGTTGAAGGGAGTCAAGCACATCCCAGATATCCGGTTAAACCTGATCTCAACAGGCAAGCTGGATGATGAAGGTTTCTGCAGCACCTTTAGTGATGGATGCTGGAAGCTCACTAAAGGATCAATGGTCGTGGCACGAGATAAGAAAGACTCAACCCTGTATTTGATGCATGCTAAGCTTTCCAATAGTAGCATAAATACAGTTAACAGCAATGAGGCGGCCGAGTTATGGCATAAAAAGCTCGGTCACATGAGCCAAACAGGGATGGAGATACTACGCAGGCGGAATGTTCTTCCGGAATTGAAGAACTCACACTTACGGAAGTGTGAACACTGCATGGCTGGAAAGCAGAACAGAGTATCCTTCCAGAGCTCCCCGCCTCAACGGAAACCGGAGGTACTAGATCTCATACATCAGATGTATGCGGTCCGATGCAGATACGAACACTCGGAGGGTCACTGTTTGTGACATTTATTGATGATCATTCAAGGAAGATCTGGGCATACACCTTGAAGAGAAAAGATCAAGTGCTAGGAGTGTTCAAGGAGTTTCATGCTCTGGTGGAGAGAGAAACCGGCAAGAAACTGAAATGCATCAGAACAGATAACGGTGGAGAATACAGAGGTCCGTTTGATCAGTACTGCAAGACGCAAGGAATCCGACATCAAACGACACCTCCGAAGACACCTCAGCTGAATGGCCTAGCTGAGAGGATGAACAGAACCTTGTGCGAGAGGATCAGAAGCTTGCTGTCACAAGCCAAGCTGCCGAAGACATTCTGGGGGGAGGCACTCATCACAGCAGTTCATGTTTTGAACATGTCCCCAGCGGTCGCACTGAAAGGTAATGTTCCTAACCAAGCTTGGACAGGTAAAGAAGTGTCGTACGAGCACTTACATGTCTTTGGGTGCAAAGCATTTGTACACATCCCAAAGGACGAGAGATCCAAGCTTGATGCAAAGACGCGACAGTGTGTCTTTATTGGCTATGGTCAGGATGATTTCGGCTACAAACTGTATGATCATGTGGAGAAGAAGATTGTTAGAAGCCGAGATGTTGTCTTCGTTGAAGACCAGACCATAGAAGATATCAGAAAGGAGATGAAGACAATGCCCCAGCAATACAGAAATGTGAATCCAGAACCTCAGACACCGGTGCCAGTTCGAGTTGAAGATGAGGTTCCCAGACATGAGGGTACAGGTGATGAAGCTCCCAGAGATGATGATCATGATCAACCACCAGTACCAGAAGTTCCACCAACAGTTCCACAGAGAAGGTCTGACAGAGAGAGGCGACCTTCAACCAAATACTCTGCATATGAGTATGTGCTGCTTACTGACGGGGGAGAACCCGAGAGCTACCAGGAGGCTGTGGAAACAGAGGACAGAGAAAAGTGGGAGGAAGCCATGCAAGATGAGATGAAATCTTTGCATGACAATCACACTTTTGAGTTGGTGAAATTGCCAAGAGGCAAAAGGGCTTTGAAGAACAAATGGGTGTACAGGGTGAAGCAACAGGAGCATACTTCACAACCCCGGTACAAAGCCAGACTAGTCGTCAAGGGATTCAATCAGAGGAAAGGCATTGACTTCGATGAAATCTTCTCTCCAGTTGTGAAGATGTCATCCATCAGAGTGGTACTCAGCTTAGCAGCAGCAACTCGACCTGGAAGTTGAGCAGATGGATGTCAAGACCGCATTTCTTCACGGGGATCTGGAAGAAGAAATTTATATGGAGCAACCAGAAGGCTTCAGAGTCAGCGGGAAAGAGGACTTTGTGTGCAGACTCAGGAAAAGCCTCTACGGTTTGAAACAGGCACCGAGACAGTGGTACGTGAAGTTTGAGTCAGTTATGGGGGAGCAGGGATACAAGAAGACTACTTCAGACCATTGTGTTTTCGTTCAGAAATTTTCTGACGATGATTTTTTATCATCTTACTGTTATATGTAGATGATATGTTGATAGTTGGCAGGAATCAATCGAGGATTGATAATTTGAAGCAGCAACTGAGTAAGTCTTTTGAGATGAAAGACTTGGGGCCAGCTAAACAGATTCTTGGCATCAGGATCGGACGTGATCGGAAAGCCAGGAGGTTATACTTGTCACAGGAGGAGTACATCGAGAAGGTACTTCAGAGATTCCAGATGGACAAGGCTAAAGCGGTTAGCACTCCTCTTGCTACCCACTTTAGATTGAGTACGCAGCAGAGTCCCTCTACTGAGACAGGGAAGGAGGAAATGAAACAGGTTCCATACACCTCAGCAGTGGGAAGTCTAATGTATGCCATGGTGTGCACGAGGCCAGACTTAGCACACGCAGTTGGATTGGTCAGCCGGTTTATGTCAAACCCAGGACGGGAACACTGGAATGCTGTCAAATGGATTATGCGGTATCTTCGAGGCACTTCCAAGATGAGGTTATGTTTTGGAAGCAGCGAAAGCCAGTGTTGATGGGCTACACCGATTCAGATATGGCAGGAGATGTGGATACCCGAAAGTCTACTTCGGGGTATCTGATTACTCTCTCAGGAGGAGCTGTGGCATGGCAGTCGAGGTTGCAGAGGGTGGTTGCACTTTCTACAACAGAGGCAGAATTCATTGCACGACAGAAGCTTGCAAGGAATTGCTGTGGATGAAGACATTCGTCCAGGAATTGGGTTTCAAGCAGGAGAAGTACATTTTGTACTGCGATAGCCAGAGTGCTATTTATCTCGGTAAAAATTCCACCTTTCATTCGAGGTCAAAACATATCGATGTGAGGTATCACTGGATACGGGACGTCCTGAGCTCAAGGCTGTTAGAACTCAGGAAAATTCACACCGACGACAACGGTGCCGATATGTTCACGAAGGTTTTACCGAAGGAGAAGCTTGAAATCTGTCGTGCCATAGCCGGGATGACAAAACTCTCCACATAGTCAGAGTGGGGAGATTCAGAGAACTACGATTGGCTTGATCCCAACTCAGGGTACGTAGGCAGTCATACAGATGCAGCCAGGGGTGGATCCTTTGGAGGATCCGGTTTGGATGATTGATGGTCGGCTCAGATTTTGGGAAATCTTCACCGAGGGGGAGATTTGTTGTGAACATGCTGCAAATTGAAGAACAGCAGCTTTGGTTGTTGAAGACTTTCAGCGCCGAAAGTGCAACTTGCATGCATAATGCATGCACTTTCGGCGCACCTCCCATCACCCGCTGCAAACACGTTTTTACCAAAACGTGTTGCAATAGTGCACACGATTTGGTGCCTATTTAATAGCCCAAAACTTCATTCTTCATCATCCCGGAAATCCCAAAACGTGAGAGTATTAGAGAGTAAAGTGGTGTGAGAGTTTTTTGTTAAGCTTAATGTTGTAAGCTTTATAATTCTTTGTTTGTTGATATAAAAGAAGAATTTTCTCTCATTTCATCTCTATTAGTGTGTGTTTATTCACAATACTTATGATACGAACTCGGAATATTACGTGGGTCGTCATCTAGTTTATAAGAGTATTCGACAAGTCTGGTCATTTGTCACATATATATATAGCCTTTGCATATACCACCTAATCACGTGATAAAGCTTAAATTTAGTTGGCAAAAAGAAATTAGTGATGAAAAGTTAATAGCACTTCACAAGGGTACCACAACTTTTGATTCCAGTCCTCTTTATTCAATGGACCAAATCTTTATCATATACACACGTTTGTCAAATTATTGAAGTAACAAGCTTGACTTCCTTATTCTTTGATCGGGCAACCTTGGCTTTTTCTCAATATTTTTCGATTTCTGGAAACATATGTTTATTAATTTTGTATTTCATGTTACGTGAAATAGTCGGGATATTGAGAAATATTTAGAAAGACATTTAAGGAATCGGTTTGGTTTTCTCTCTATGACACGTAAGTATCACCACCTTTATAAATTGAGCTCATAATTAAGAAAAAAGTTAAATTTATAATAAAATACACACACAAACTAACTTTAACACCATATAGTGCCTTTCAATTCTGCTTTGGGGAAAATTATGGCTGATTTGGTGTTGAACTGAGTTGTACGGAGTTTTTTTTTTAAAAAAAAAAACTATGATTATTAGTAATTAAATAAGAATTATATGTAATTGAATTTTAACTATTCATTACTATTAATACACATGTTATAAAATATTATAAAAGACTTAGCACAACTCAGATTAATTAATACTAAATCCAAATCCTTACAATCACGTATTATGTAACACAACTAGCAAAAAGGTAAAAGTTTAAGATAACCCAACTACAAGAAAATTTTCAAATAATTTATAATTGTGTAAAGGTAACATGTGTGGAGAGAAAATGCCTTACAATAAAAATATCTTTCAAAATGGAAAGATAAATCTATTTATGGTATTATTTCAATTTAAAAGTGAGTGTTTGTTCATTTAAATTGAAAAAAACACAAATAAAATGGTATAGTGAATGAATATAATCCTATTCATAAATAAAAATGTGTCTTTAATTATAATCTCTTATCTCTATATAAAGACCCCATAATATTTCAAATTAACGATTTGGAGAAAAAATTATGCTTTATACACACAAAAAGAGAGAGATTTAAAAATACATGAAAAACCTTTTGATTTTCAATCATTAATGAGAGAGTGTTCAACAATTTTCTAGTTCATCATTCTTTTGATCTGGATTGCTACTATTGAAGGAAGTTATCGTTGTATCTGTTGGAAATTAGGTGTAGTATATATTGATTTTTGCATACTTTAGTCAAAGTAAAAACATTACCAAACATCAAACTAAGTGATTGAAATATATAACCGGAAAATTCACTTTGAATACAAGTCTGATCGAGGCGAGAATTGGATTCTCTATCATTAAGATGATTTCAACTTTCCTAAGGTGCTTAGTTATTCTTAGTTGTTGTCTCTCAAGATAAAACAATCACCTTTTCATGTAGGAGCTCTCTAAACAAGAAGAATAATGAATCAAACTTGAATGAACTCTCTCTCTTTGTTGAATGTAAATCAAAAGGTTTAAATGAACTTTTGACTCTATTTTTATCTAACAAATAATAATTTTTTCAATAGTAATCTAATAAAATATAATGGAGTCTTTATAAAGATATGGATGATTGTCATTGAAGAGACACATTTATGTTTATGATTGTAACCATTATAAATGGTTATATTATTTCAACATACCATTTAAAATTGTGTCTTTTTCAAAAGAGACAAATTAAAAAGATATTTCCTTATAATAAAATACATCTTTTCAATAAAAATATTTCTATTTTAAAAATACTCTAACCACTACAAGAAAATGTACTTTTAGCGTTCAAACATTTAGCGTCGAAGTTATTTGCGACGCTAATAATAACTTTTAGCGTCGACAATTATATTCGACGCCAAATGTCAAACTTTTAGCGTCGACAATTATATTTGACGCTAAAAGTAGTAATTTTAGAGTCGAAAAATTTTCGACGCCAAAGGTTTTCAACTATTCCCATTATCTTTGTTGGGGTTAGTGCTCAGAGCGCCAATTCCCGATTGTATTTCTTTATGAATACTTCTGTAAAACGTTATTATTATGAATAATATATATGCAGTTTCTATAATATAATATATCTTTTAATATGGTAAAGACGTAATGACCTTGGAATGACTAGTCATGATGCTGTTGCAAAAGAGTCGCAACTGACATTGAGTTGTATCTTGACGTTGTCATTCTCAGAAAGTTTCTGGTCAAGGTTTACACTACTTGGTCAGTATAGTAAACCCGTTAAAACCGGTACATGTCGTATACTGGAATATATGATTCCAATGGTTTCTCAATGAACCATAAGTCTTGGAGACTAGTATAGACGTGTAAGTGTTTATAGCGGATAAACACTGAACGACTCACCGAAGATTCTTAATGGATGGTACACCAACGTCAATAAGAATCCTATCGGGTTGAGTAGCACTTGTGATTCTTCGAATTGAGATACCACTGTGGGCATATGAGACATCTTCCACACTTAGATGGCAGTCACGTCACCGATCTATTTAGATCAAACCTCCGCATGTTCGTTGGGTGTGGATAGATCCTCAGGGTATCCTGTGTGTATCGAGATAGGATCCGTCAGTTCTGTGTATCAGAGCATAGGTAGTCCATATGATTAGCAATCAGATAAAAACCATGGGCTAGTGGTATAATTTAGAAGCCAGTTCTAAATGTTCTTTTTGAGATTGCTAATAGAGACGTCGACGGGATAATCCCTATAGAGATTTGACGTTTACATCTATATCTCTGGGATATATCCGGATACCTGTGACAGATGAATTATACATTTGCCATTCCCTCGACCTGTATGATTCAGCGAGTTTATCCGTGTTCATCATAATTTACTGGTGGATAAATTATGGACACGAAATTGGATTTCGTGACGGATATGTCTGAATCTAGAGAGTCTCACTAATGAAATATACTCGTAGAGCACTAGGGCAACGATTATAAATAATATTGATTATTTATAAAGTCGTTTAAAGGTTAAACGAAAAAATACATGTGTAAGGACCCGATAGTCATTTCCTAATTTTTGTGTATTTGCATTTAATGTTAGATTAATTCAAATACACCATTAATTAATTGTCAAATTGAGATATTTGACTAATATCATAAATATATATATATATATATATGTATTTAATATTTAATGTAAATATAATACATATATTTAATATATTTGTATTTAATTAATAATTGTTAAATGATTAAATTAATTAAAGTATAGATATTTTAAAGTTATGATATTTTATTTAATGACTTAGTTGCCTTTTTTGACTTGCTTTATTACATTAAATAGTTTAATGATTAAAGTTAACAAGTTGATAAAGGTAAAATTAAATGAAACAAAAATAAAATATCTTGATATTTTGCATACCTAATTTTTGGCCAAGGCTAGATTCTTTGGTATATATTGTTTTGTTTTCTTTTAGGGTTTCATAACCTTGAAACACTTATCAAAATACTCCATTAAAAATAAAACAAAGAAGCTTGGGAGAAAAGAAAAGAAAACAAAGGAAAGCTTGGAATTTAGTAAGTTTTTCCAACTTGCTATTAGAGAGGAAAATGTTCCTTGAGTTCTAGGAAACATGCTATGAGTTTCTTATGTTTTTCTATTCTTTATTCTTTGTGTTTTTGGTGGATGGATGTTTGATAATGGGGTTGAGCATGTATTAAGTTCAAAGAATGCTTCTAATATGTTAATAAACATACTTTTGATAGTTTGAGAAACTTGTTGCCAATCTAGAGTTATTGACCCACTCTTAAATAACCTAGATTTGTTCTATAGTTGTTTCATTCTGGTGAGGCTTGATTGGAATGGAAGAAACATGATTGAAGTATTGGATTTAACCAATTTGGTCTAATTTATCCAATTTGATGAAATTGAAAAATTAGGGTTTAAGACCACTTCCAAATTTGGGGTTTTTCATTTATGTTGTGTATTTGGATGTGTATATGATACATATAAAATCTTATGTTGATTGGATTTCTTCTTGATGTGTTTTGAACATTGAAAGTGTAAAATGCACAATTTCCCCTTTGTTGAGGCTCACGACCTTAGTGTAGAAATTTGGGTTTTTTGTTGAAAATTGAATTTTGATATGTAGGAAATGTTAAATTCATATTAGTAATGATTTATAATCATCCAAAATCGTTTCGAACAATTTCGGATTAATATGACAAAATGCAATGTTTAGGGGTAAATCGGTAATTACACAAAAATATGATTTGTTGTGTAATTTTTCATAATTTGATAATGGGATAATTAAATAAATAAGTTTATTTAATTAATCCGAGAAAAAATTTTGAAATCGAAAAATTTTGATTTTCCACTATTCCGCTGCGTTACCGGATTTCCGCAATAAAAGCGTGAGTCTGATTCTAGGACCCCTAATATGATTATTCGTTTAAATTCAATGTTTAATCATGTTTTCTTAACTTTATACATGCATGTTTTAATCTAATTTGATTAGATTTATGGTGTATGACACTTAGCAGAAAATCCCTAATTAATAAGGTTTAAATGTAATTATGTATTTGATGCATGTTATGTGGATTGTCTTGTCAATACGGTTTATAAATATTTCTCTGTGACTACATCCAAGACCGTGCCTCTGCTGTGAGGGTGTAGCCGATAGAGATTTATTTATACCGGATGTATATCAGATACTAGATAAATTCAAGCGAAAGCGGAATCCTGAACGTGCCCTAGCTATCAGGGTTACGTAAGTAGCTTGAGTTTATCATTGACGAGTTTGACCTTGGTACGTCTCCTTGTGGGCCGTCCTTAGCAGTCACAACGAGAAACGACCAGGACCGAAAAGCCAGGAATCACTATTGAGTGATTGACAAATGAGTTGTCTACCTGATGAATATACGTAGGTGAGACTGTGCCTCTGCTGTGAGCTGAAATATATTCACGGGATCCACTTTTCACTATTTGTATTTAATTTAATTATTAATCTTTGTATTATGTTTGGGGATTACAGTATTGCATGATTTAGTGGGAGAGACATTTTAGATTAAAAATCCATGATCCAGTTTATGCTTTTGATATTATATGAAACTCTGCTTAATTTCTGCTAACCGTTTTTCCGTGATCTATATGATAGATTGCGATGGCAGCACCATCCACTAATCAGTTTGCGCGTATGTTTGATGCGAACAAACTTTAGGCGCTGATAACTTCACCGATTGATAATTGGATTTGAGGATTGTCCTCGACTCCGAGAAGTTGGGATATGTTCTTGAGGGTCCACTGCCCCTTGCTGTGGCAGATGATGCTACACCGGAAGAACGCGAAGTCTTCCAAGCTTGGAAGGATGATGATTTAAAATTTAAATCATACATCTTAATTTCGCTTTCACCGGGGCTCAAGAAACAATACTATGGCATGTCAGATGCGTATAGTATGATGACTCGATTAAGACAATCGTTTGAGAACCAAGAACAAGTTGTTGTTCATAAGGTCGCAATGGAATTGTTCCATGCGCGGTTGGATGAGGGGCAAGCTGTTAGCCCGCATGTTCTTCAGATGATCGATTTGATCGATCAATTGAGGCAACATAATCTCATTCTGAATGACATTCTCTGTAGGAGTGTCATTCTTGGTTCGCTCCAAGCTTCTTATCGCCAGTTTGTGATGTACTTCAACATGAACATGACTGTCTGACCTACCAAGAGCTGCATAGGATGTTGCTCACGGTGGAAGAGGACCTCAAGAAGGGAGTACTGACTCACCCTCCGAGACCTACTTCTCTATCTGCTTCTTCCCAGACTTGGTCAAAGAAGAAAGAAGAAGAATGGTATTGGTCCTCAACCACATGCAAAGATAACAAAGCCCAAGAGGGCTTCTGAAGATAAATGTCATCACTGCATCAAATTCGGGCACTGGAAAAGAAACTGCCCTGACTAATTGCCCAGCTGAGGAGAGAGAGAGCATCGACATCAGGTACATTTATTTTCCCAGTTATTGATATATCTTAGGCTTGTGAAGCCGTTACGTCCACCTGGATTTTAGATTCTGCTTGTCCCATTCATATTTGCAATTCGTTGCATGTGCTGAAGGAAAGTAGGAAACTGAAGCCTGGAGAGATGCAGTTGCGGTTCGGGAGTGGAGACTCACTGGATGCAGTTGCAGTGGGAGTATGCGAGATCCCTATCCTGAAATGGACACTTTTGTTAAATGATTGTTATTTTGTATCTGGATGTGTAGCTAATATTATATCACTTTTTGTATTGGATACAGAAGGCTTTCGTATTAATATTAAGAACTGTTATTTGTGTTTTTTGTATGATAAATGTAATATTCAGATCATTTGTTGTCCAAATAAGCATGGTCATTATACATTGCAAACTTCAAAAGATATTTTAAACACTGGAATTAATAATGTAGTTTACATGTAATTAATAATACTGAACTTTGGCATATGAGACTAGGTCATATAGGCGTTAAACGCCTTACCCAATTGGTTAGGAATGGTTTGATACCAGATCTCACCATTGAATCATATCCAACTTGTGAATCGTGTATTCAGGGTAAGATGACTAAAGCCTATTTTCTGGTGTTGGACACCGCGCCACTAACTTACTGGAACTCGTACATTCTTATGTATATGGTCCACTAAGTCAGACTGCTCACAGTGGTTATTCGTACTTCGTTACCTTTATCGATGATCTGTCACGGTACGATTATGTCTATTTGATGCGACATAAATCGGAAACCTTTGAAAAGTTCAAAGAGTTCTGAAATGAAGTAGAAAAACAAACTGGCCAATATATTAAATGCCTTCGATCTGATCGAGGGGTGAATATATGATTGGTGAGTTCATGGATTATATGAAGGAGAATGGGATTCTCGCTCAATATACTCCTCCAGGTACTCCACAACACAATAGAGTGTCTGAGAGGAGAAATCGGACTTTATTGGATATGGTCCAATCAATGTTGAGTTTCACAGATTTTCCTTATTACTTATGGGGCTACTACACATCTTTTGAATAAGATTCCTTCAAAACTTGTTTCTACGACTCCGTATGAGATATGGTTCGGTAGGAGACCAAATCTTAGTTACATTAAGGTTTGGGGTTGTCCTACCTATGTTAGGGTGACTCAGCAAGATAAGTTTCCGCCTCGAGGGCAAAAGTTTAGGTTTTTCGGATATCCTTCGAATACGATGGGATATCTGTTCTATGATACCGAGCATCGAAATGTGTTCGTAGCTCGCTTTACAAAATTTCTAGAAGTATAATTTTTGTCAGAAGGTGGTAATCATAAACAGGTTGAACTTGATGAAGTCCAACCTGAAAACAACGAACCAACGGAGGAACCTGAAGTTCAAGTAGATGAAGGACCTTCAACACACCCACTCCGTAGGTCAGAAATGGTATCTAGACCTCCTGGACGCTTGTATTTGATACAAGAAAATAGTCTAGATGTTCTCTTAGTAGAAAAAACTGATCCTTTCACCTATAGAGAATCGATGTTGGACATCGACTCCATGAAATGGCAAAGTTCCATGAAATCCGAGATAGACTCAGTGCATGAGAATCAAGTTTGGGACTTGGTTCCGCTTCCCGAAGGAATTGTTCGTATCGGTTGTAAATGGGTTTACAAGAGGAAGCGAGGGCCTGACGGTAAGGTTGAAACTTACAAGGCCCGACTAGTAGTAAAAGGTTACACGCAACGACCTGGCGTCGACTACGATGAAACTTTTTCACCAGTAGCAATGCTTAAGTCTATTCAGATTTTTCTTTCTATAGCTGCATATCATGACTACGAGATTTGGCAAATGGATGTCAAAACGGCTTTTCTAAATGGATTTCTTGATGAAGAAATCTATATGGAATAGCCGGAAGGTTTTGCGTCCAGCGAAAACTCGGATATGGTGTGTAAGCTTAAGAAGTCCATTTATGGACTTAAACAAGCTTCACGAAGTTGGAATCTTCGATTTGACGAGATTATTAGATCGTCTGGTTTTCTCAAGAATTCAGAAGAATCATGTGTGTATCAGAAGGCCAGTGGGAGCATGGTCGTATTTTTAGTCCTATATGGTGATGACATCCTAATCATTGGGAATGATTTAGGTATGTTACAAAGCGTCAAAGTGTCCCTCTGTAAGAATTTCTCCATGAAGGACCTGGGAGAAGCTTCTTATATTTTAGGGATAAAACTCTATAGAGATAGACAAAGGAAGCTGATTGGGTTATCCCAATCAACGTACATAGATAAGATCTTGGAACGATGTAATTTTGGTAACTGTAAGACATCAAACATACCGTTCAGACATGGGATTCATCTTTCAAAGAAGATGAGTCCACAAACAGAAGATGAGAAGGTTAGAATGTCTAACCAACCTTATGTTTCGTGTTTGGGTAGCATAATGTATGTCATGTTATGTACAAGGCCTGATATCAGTTTCGCTGTTAGCGTAACTAGTCAATATCAGTCTAATCCAGGTAATGACCCTTGGATGGCCATTAAACATATCCTGAAGTATCGAAAAGGTACTAAGGATAAATTAATAATTTATGGAGCAAACGAATTGCAAGTTAACGGGTATACGGATTCTGATTTCCAATCGGATCCCGATGATAGAAAGTCTACATCTGGATTCGTATTTACTCTTAACAGAGGTGCAATTTGTTGGAAGAGTTCCAAATATGGATCAACAGCAGATTCCACCACTGAGGAGGAATATATTGCAGCTTCTGAAGCTGCAAAAGTGGTTGTGTGGATAAAGAAATTTGTCACAGAATTGGGAGTTGTCCCAAGTATCGAGAATTCGATTCCGTTATACTGTGATAATGCTGGAGCCATTGCGCAAGCAAAGGAACCGAGGGCGCATCAGAAGTCGAAGCATGTGGAATGCAAGTACCACATCATTCGAGATATTGTGTCGCGAGGGGCTATTGTCGTGTGCAATGTACCGAGTGAAGATAATGTAGCAGACCCGCTGACGAATGCCATACCTCCGAAGTTGTTTGATAAAAACGTGGAGTCGATGGGTATTAGATACAATCGTTATTGGCACTAGAGCAAATGAGAGTTTTTGTTGGGGTTGGTGCTCAGAGCGCCAATTCCCGGTTTTATTTCTTTATGAATACTTCTGTAAAACGTTATTATTATGAATAATATATATGCAGTTTCTATAATATAATATATCTTTTAATATGGTAAAGACGTAATGACCTTGAAATGACTAGTCATGATGCTGTTGCAAAAGCGTCGCAACTGACATTGAGTTGTATCATGACGTTGTCATTCTCAGACAGTTTCTGGTCAAGGTTTATAGTAAACCCATTGAAATCGGTACATGTCGTATACTGGAATATATGATTCCAATAGTTACTCAATGAACCATAAGTCTTGGAGACTAGTATAGACGTGTAGGTGTTTATAACGGATAAACACTGAACGACTCACCGAAGATTCTTAATGGATGGTATATCAACATCAATAAGAATCTTATCGGGTTAAGTAGCACTTGTGATTCTTCGACTTTTGATACCACTGTGGGCACATGAGACATCTTCCACACTTAGATGGCAGTCACGTCACCGATCTATTTAGATCAGACCTCCGTCTGTTCGTTGGGTGTGGATAGATCCTCAGAGTGTCTTGTGTGTATCGAGATAAGATCCGTCAGTTCTGTGTATCAGAGCATAGGTAGTCCATATGATTAGCAATCAGATAAAAATCATGGGCCCGTGGTACAATTTAGAAGCTAGTTCTAAATGTTCTTTTTGAGATTGCTAATAGAAACGTCGACGGGATAATCCCTAAAGAGATTTGACGTTTTATATCTATATCTCTGGGATATATCCGGATACCTGTGACAGAAGAATTATACATTTTCCATGACCTCGGCTTGTATGATTCAGCGAGTTTATCTGTGTTCGTCATAATTTACGGGGGGATAAATTATGGACACAAAATTGGATTTCGTGACTAAGGGTGGCAATGGGCAGGGCTGGGCCTGGCTTTTGCAAGCCCGGTCCGAGCCCGGCCAACCAAAAAAAAAGCCCGGGCCCGGGGAAAGCCCGGCCCGGGTGTCTTCCGGGCCGGGCCGGGCTGGGCTTGGGCCCGGGCTTTTTTTTTGGGCCCGAATTTAAACAAAAATTTAAAATTTAAAAATATATAAATATAAAATATAAAATATATTTACACTATATACAAAGACAATTTATAAATAAATCACAAGTTTCATTGATAAATTAACAATTTAAATGTTAAAAATAAATAAAAATGATACAAACATATTAAATATATATATATATTTAAGTTTTTTTTTAAAAAAAAATTTGGCCCGGGCCGCGGGCTAAACTGCCACCCTTATTCGTGACGGATATTCCTGAATCTAGAGAGTCTCACTAATGAAATATACTCGTAGAGCACTAGAGCAACATTTATAAATAATATTGATTATTTATAAAGTTGTTTAAAGGTTAAACGAAAAAATACATATGTAGGGACCCGATAGTCATTTCCTAATTTTTGTGTATTTGCATTTAATGTTAGATTAATTCAAATACACATTAATTAATTGTCAAATTGAGATATTTGACTAATATCATAAATATAAATATATGTATTTAATATTTAATGTAAATATAATACATATATTTAATATATTTGTATTTAATTAATTAATTATTTATTTAATTGTTAAATGATTAAATTAATTAAAGTATAGATATTTTAAAGTTATGATATTTTATTAATGACTTAGTTGTCTTTGTTGACTTGCTTTATTACATTAAATAGTTTAATGATTGAAGTTAACAAGTTGATAAAGGTAAAATTAAATGAAACAAAAATAAAATATCTTGATATTTTGCATACCTAATTTTCGGCCAAGGCTAGATTTTTTGGTATATATTGTTTTCTTTTCTTTTAGAGTTTCATAACCTTGAAACACTTATCAAAATACTCCATTAAAAAAAAACAAAGAAGCTTGGGAGAAAAGAAAAGAAAACAAAGGAAATCTTGGAATTTAGTAAGTTTTTCCAACTTGCTATTAGAGAGGAAAATGTTCCTTGAGTTCTAGGCAACATGCTATGAGTTTCTTATGTTTTTCTATTCTTTATTCTTTGTGTTTTTGGTGGATGGATGTTTGATAATGGGGTTGAGCATGTATTAAGTTCAAAGAATGCTTCTAATATGTTAATAAGCATACTTTTGATAGTTTGAGAAACTTGTTGCCAATCTAGAGTTATTGACCCACTCTTAAATAACCTAGATTTGTTCTATAGTTGTTTCATTCTGGTGAGGCTTGATTGGAATGGAAGAAACATGGTTGAAGTATTGGATTTAACCAATTTGGTCTAATTTATCCAATTTGATGAAATTGAAAAATTAGGGTTTAAGAACACTTCCAAATTTGGGGCTTTTGATTTATGTTGTGTATTTAGATGTGTATATGATACATATAAAATCTTATGTTGATTGGATTTCATCTTGATGTGTTTTGAACATTGAAAGTGCAAAATGCACAATTTTCCCTTTGTTGAGGCTCACACACTTAGTGTAGAAATTTGGGTTTTTGTTGCTAATTGAATTTTGATATGTAAGACATGTTAAATTCATATTAGTAATGATTTAGAATCATCCAAAATCATTTCGAACAATTTCGGATTAATATGAACAAAATGCAATGTTTAGGGGTAATTCGGTAATTACACAAAAATATGATTGTTGTGTAATTTTTCATAATTTGATAATAGATAATTAAATAAATAAGTTTTTTTAATTAATCCGAGAAAAAGTTTTGAAATCGAAAAATTTTGATTTTCCATTATTCCGCTGCGTTACCGGATTTCCGCCATAAAACTCCATCAATCTTTGGCGTCGATTTAAATTGTGACGCTAAATTTTATACTTTTAGCGTCAAAAATTATTTTCGACGCTGAAAAGTTGACATTTAGTGTCGACTAAATTGCGTCAATAAAGGTTTACGACGATACCACCGACAGTCCGTTAACCTTTAGCGTTGAAATTAAATTTCGACGTTAAAAATCGGACATTTAGCGTCGAAGTCCTCCAATTCGACGCTAAAAATATATTAAAAAAATACCCTATTTTTTAGTTAGCCGCCAATGTTTTGGCGTCGAAAATGTCGACGCTAAAATAAATAAATTTCGACGCTAAAGGGTTATTAAAATCCTTATTTCGATTTCCCCTCATCCTTCTCTACTTCACCGAATTGATGCTTCCCCTCATTCTCTCTGCTTCACCAGATTCAATCTTCAACTCTCATAAGGCAAAGAGCAAAAATCAAGGTAATTTTAACCCCAAATTCTATTTTCCCTCTTATTTTTCAGTTTTGAGCAAGTAATTTTAACCCCAAATTCGGTTTGGGTTTTTGTTGCTGTTTTCTGCTTCTGTTTTGTGGCTGTATGGTTGCTTTCTGTTTTTTGTTTGGTTGCCAAGAAAGGAAACGACATGAAAGAAAGTTTGAAGTTTTGCTTTGTTTTTCACTCTACTTTTTCACTGACATAAGGGTTCTCTTTTTGTTGCTTTATTATGTGTATTGAGTGATAACTATGGTGAAAAGAAGATGGCTTGAAAGTAGAAATTGGGGAATTCCATTTCTAATCATCTAGAAGTTTTTGTACTTGTCACTTGTTTCTTGATTTGATTATGTTTTAGGGGATAGTTATGCTGAAAAAACAAGCCCAGTTTCTTGATTATTATGTATGAAAATTTTAACTTAATTAATTGTTATGAATGTTCATATTGGATTCATCAATTATTTGAGTTTTATATGTTTATTCTTTTTGTCAAAAAATAAATAAATAAAGAGAGAAAATTAGAATGAATCAATCGAGTTGTGTGTCTGTTTTGTATGCACTGAGTCATGGGGGTTTGAGGTTTCAGAGCCTGGCCGCAGCGGCCGGCATGGCGGAGGTGTTGATGAGAGTGAAGAGAATGAGGAGTGCTGGAATTGATGAAAATGAGGGCTGAGGAAGAGGAGGAGGATGTTGATTGGGAGAAACTACTTGACTCGGGGTTAATGAGTCGGAGTCGATTTCGACTCGGTTGTGGGAGTGGTGACTCAAATGCTAACTCGTCCGAGTTTTGAGTATAGTTCTTGTTATGAAACTATGAAAGAGGCAAGAATAAGTGGAGTTCCCAGTTGAAAAGTGATTCTGAAAGTTTATTCCATCTCGAAGTTGTCTATTTTGTGAGAGTTAATTACTGTATGCAATTAGTGTTCTGGAAATAGAACAGCAGCAATGCTGCTGTTCTGATGCAGAACAACAGCATTTGATGTCAAAGGCTTAGGCCATCTTTATTTTAAGTCCGTAACCAATAATATCAAAGGCTTAGGTTGACAGTTAAAATTTCCCAATTCCCAATTCCCAACATAGATTTAGTACTTAACATGCCCTCTTATGTGCAATATTGGTTTTAGAATCTAACAATTTCCTAGTAGAAAATAAAGAGTTTGCTTTATGAGATTATATGAGTTGGTTTTAGAATCTAATAATTTATATTGACCAGTCCATGTGTAATGATAAAAGTTTATATGGTTATTAAAATATCGAAATTTCATTAGCATCATTATGAATATTTTTTTGTCATTGATAGTGTCGGAATTGTTATTTTACAGATGGCATTGGGCAATCGTAGACGAGCTAATGAGACTTCATCTACATCTTTAAGGACAGATGCCCCTACTGGGGTCTCTGCTAGCACAGGTGACTCGAGTACAGCGAAGGGTCGAGGACGCACCTGTGGCCTGGGGTTGGTTAGGCACGTTAAGGCTCACGGCCGTATCCGGATAGAGATATCAGATGATGGACAAAGACAAATCGGACAACATAATTCAGCGTTTACTACAACCATAGGTGCTGCAGCTCGGTTTGAAGCTCCCAAAACTACGTTTCTTGGAGAAAGATACCGTGGGAGATGAAAATCAACCAGCTCTTCCCTTCGCTACTTGTGAGTTTACTTACAGTATTAAGTTGTCGATATTGTTTGTTAGTTTAAATTTTATTTTATACTCATTTTTACTTGGTTTTTATTCCTGTAGGAGTGGTTCGACTTCGATCTTACCAAAGTTAATGTCCAACAGTATCTTGACTACCATATGGGGAAAAGTTATAAGGATTATATGACAAAAGTCCTGAAACCAATATTCGACGAACATGGACCTTTGGATGCTCCACAACATAAGCCTGATTTTATAGAGGAGCAAGACTAGACATTCTTGTGTGAGCTTTGGTCTAGCGAGAAACACAAGGTAAATTTTAAAATAAACGGAAATTTATAATTCTCTTTGTTTTTGGTACTTACAGTGTTGTTAAATGCAAATAAATGTCACGCAAATATGAAGAATCGAAGTCACTTGCGTTTTAACCATCGTGGAGGTTCCAAGTCATTTATCCAACATCGTGCCGAATATTCTGAAGTAAATATATCATAACCTGAAATTTAACAGTTCATAATTTTTACTAATGTGGAATAATAGTACAGTTATTGTATGTTTTTAGCAGAGTAGCACATGTGAGTTGCAATCATTTCTAGATTTTTTCCGAGTGACGCATTACAATGAGAAGAAAAAATGGATCAATGAAGAAGTCGAACGCTGCTACGTAAGTTTAAGTTTTTAAAATAAAATAATTATTATTTTAAATTTAATTTTTTCTTTTCAAATTCTAACATCAACTTAAATTTTTTTTTTAAACAGAACGAAATGGTGGAGCTCCAACATCAAACTCAAGAGACAGGGTCCGATCCGATACCAGATGAGCAGTTGTCGCAATTGGTTTTCAAGAACCAGATAGCGTACAACGTCGGCATTGGCACTCGTAAGAAGCCGGCGTCATCTGCACGCACTACTGTTTCTTCGGACAGTGACTCGTGCCTTTGAGACCAGCTAGCCACCACCCAAGACGAGATGAAGAAGACTAAGGAGGAGCTACTACAGGTCAATGTGGACCACGAGAAGAAGTTGGAGCAGTTAGACCAGCATATACGGGCTTTTCCGGGAGATGTTGGAGGCCTCACTCGGACGAGGTGCATCGGGCTCGAGCGCCCCCCATCACAGCAGGAATAAATTTTATTTCCATTTGTATAAATATTCAGAAAAAATAGTTTTAATATAATATGTATTTTTTTAATAAAATTTCATTATAATAATAAAATAATTATTAGAATATTTCCTAATTGTGCTATTAATCAGGAATTTGTTTTGAAATAATATATTTTTTAAATATTAAATTGAATAATTTAGAGCAAAATTATGTAAAATAATATTTAAAAAAAAAAAATTTAAACTTTTTTCGTTGAAATATTCAACGCTAAAAGTTATTTTTAGCGTCGAATGTAGCGACGCTAAAAGTTTAATATTCGCTGCTAAAAGTATACAAATATTATTTCTTAAATTTATTTTAGCGTCGAAACTAAGCAATGCTAAAAGTCTCATTTTTAGCGTCGAAGTATGTCATCGCAATACATGAACTATAGCGTCGGGAACTCTTATTTTTCATCGAAATAAATTGGACGCAAACTAAGAGTTTTTAGCGTCAATAATCTCTATTTCGACGCTAATTGTCGTTCTCGTCGACATTTTAACGTCTATGTTTGGCGTCAAAATTTTTCGACGCTATTTACTGTTGACGTCGAACGTTTGTCTTTTGGCGTCGATTGTTTTCGACGCCAAATGCCATATTTTTTGTAGTGAACAATCCCTCATAATTTTTAAAATTGAAAATAATCAATATGGATATGCAGACACTTGAAGATAGTTTCTTTCGAAAGTCTATACATTGAGATATGTAGCATTTTATCTTGAACCTTCCCTAGTGAATAATTATCTGATTTACTGGGTAATCTAGTGATCATAGTCTTAAATTATTTTGTTGTTGGTGTAAACCAAGACAATAATTATAACACAGCTTCTTCCTAATCAATTTTAGTTCTTACAGTCATGTTCATTTTGGCCCAGAATAATTCTTGAATTCTTAAGTGCTCTTAGAGAATTCAGCCATTAAAATTCTCACGTAATCAACCTCACTTCACACTTAAATAGGTGATTGTCTATTAAGAATATCATGTCATACTCCACTTAGATCATTCCCAAGATATAATGATCATTAAAAGCATATTGTATCCTAAACCGTGACAGACAACATTAATATCATTGTAGAAATGGGTAGGTGTAACTAGGGATGACAGTTGTACCCGAACCCGGCCCGGATCCGCATGGACCCGAAAGATCCGGGTCCGGGTAGACCTGAGTCCGTGATTAAAATATTCGGATCCGGATTTTAAAAATTAGGATCCGGGTGAATCCGGATCCGAACCCGAGATCGCAT
Organism: Zanthoxylum bungeanum; assembly: GCA_019454045.1. Classification (NCBI taxonomy): domain Eukaryota; kingdom Viridiplantae; phylum Streptophyta; class Magnoliopsida; order Sapindales; family Rutaceae; genus Zanthoxylum; species Zanthoxylum bungeanum. The sequence continues at coordinate 38,566 of SKCR01020766.1, forward strand.
GGGTCCGGCCCGAAAAAATAATTAAATATAATAAATTAGAACATAATAAAAAATACAAAAAAATATGCATATATAAAAAAATATTATAGAATATAATTAAAAAAATATAAAAGAATTGAAATAAAATTAATAAAATGGACAAAATATAAATATAAAATAATACAATTAAAAAATTAAAAAAAAATTAAAAAAAGGGTATCTGAATACTGACTGGGTAGACCGGATCCGGACCGGATAGACCCGGATCCGACCCGTGTATATTTATCCAGGTCCAGACCCGGACCCAAGGCAATGAAAATACTTCCGGACCCGGATCCGGATCCGGATTTTGTCATCCCTAAAAGTAACTAATTTCGCAGTCCTACTTTTGATTTTTATAAAATTTCAATTGTCCATTTTGAACATAGATTTTGAAATCTCTATTAAGTTAGGTTGGGTTTTCATTAAAGTAGTTCATTGGATATAAGTTTTAAGTCCATTCCCTTTGATAAATTATACATTTATTCTATATGAAACCTTTAATAAATGGTCTATATGAAATCTTTAATAAATTGATCTACTAGGTTTTCCTTTGACTTAACATAATCTTCTCAAGATTATCTCGTTTGAGAGTAGTGTTTTACGTCTTCGATGTATTTATCGAGACTTACGCTTGTAAATGATATTTTGTGCTCTTTCAATTTCTAATTGGTTAGCACAATGAAATTATATAGTTGACATATTCTTAATTATCATTTATCTTATAGAGACACCATCACATTTCCAAATATTTATAGGAAAGTGCATGACTTTTCCATTTTTCTTACGGTGTCTTCTCTAACTTCTTTGTTAGAAGATTTGTTGAGAATATTCTTTACGGAAGTCATAGTGTCCCTCCACCATTTTAGAGTTATCTAGAATTTATCAACATAATATTTTTTTCAAATTCCTTCGACGTATGGTACGTTGGCAACTACCATTTTGTTAAGGAAAATAAGGAGTGATAGCTTTGTGCATGATTCCATGTCACCAAAATGTACATCACATTTATAATTTTTATCTATTTTTACTAAGTTGATTATCAACTTCACATTTATAATGTGTGAAACTTTCGTAACTTCATATTTATTTTTTAAGCAAACTTATATTTCAATAGTTGTGTAACCATATATAAAAGTAATAAAATATTTTTTTTACGTTTTGTTTTCACAAATATTAAATCACATGTCACTATGAGCTTATTCAAGTGACTCAATAGTTTTCTCAAAAAAATGAAATGATATTCTCTTAATTTTGATTATACATAAATTTCATATTCTTGATTTGAGTCTATTTTCCATTTACATAATGGATTAATGTTAATCCACAACTAACATATCCTCACCTTCTATGGTCATATTGAATGAGACTCAATCATAGAAGAATCAATATCATTAACATATTGCTTACCCAACATATATTTCATTATTGAAAGCACATCAATATTATAAACAACTTGTTAACTTTTACTAAGAGATTCACTCTTTGGTCAAGTTTACTTCATGTTTCTTTTACTTGAAATTCTCAAATACTTTCTTATTTTGGCTGTCTTTAGCCAATTAAAGGACACTACTTAAGTTAAAGGGTTACAATCTTCAAATTGAATCACATCTTTTTATTTGAATTTGCACTTCTTAATCATGCCTTTAAATCTTTTCAATTTGAATTTTAACCATTCAATTGAAACCACATACCCTTAAAATAATGTACATTTTCAATTATAGGGGTATCTTTTCATTTAAGATAGTTGAATTTTTAATTTATAAGCCATAGTCATGGTTAACTGAACCCTTGGTTTGGTCCACCAAGTGGTTAAATTTAACACCTTGTTAGAGGCATGATGCTATCGGCAGGAGACATGATTGACCAATCTCCATAAGCCTCTGAATCTACCGAAAATTCGGCATGATGTATCCTAAAACTGGATAACCTTGATCACAGTCCAACATCAAAGAGAATCTAAGAAAACATCAATCAAACAAAATGACCCCATGACCATGATGAGTGGAAAATGTATCACTATTTTCCCACTCATTTGACCTAATATTTTGTATAGTTTCTTGAGCTTTGTGAATATTTTGATGCGTTTTGTGTTATTTTGTAGATAAATAAAGTTTCAGGACTCTCTGGAAGCAATTTGGGACCAAAACAGTGAAAAACAGACAAAATGGCAAAATTGTAATTTCTCGCATCGCGACGCGCAAGCCTTCTGCGTTGCGACCGCTAACGTGCGCCGCCTGCTAAAATACACCGTTCCACATGTCATAATCTGAGAAGTCTGCTAACATGCACTGTATGCTAACGTGTGCCATCGCCACGTGTCGTCTATGTGTCGTCCACGTGTCAGCCACGTGGCGTCCACATCAGTCACATGCCAAGTCAGCTTGCTACGTGTCAGCCACGTCATCATCAACCAATCATCTTATGCCACATGTCACAATCACACGGTGCCGACAATCAACATCGCCACGTCATCGCCACGTCAGCATAATCATTGAGTTGCTGACGCCCTCTGCCACGTGTCACCTTATCGCAAATCCAAGTGCCACGTGTCGTCACCTCCGCAAGCCACGTCGTAAATCACGGAGCGTCGCGACGTGCAAAAGGTGACGCGTCGCGATGCGTGAAGCCTGTCGACGCCTATAAATTCAGCTCGAAATTTCAGTTTCATATGTACCTTCCTCTCTGTAATTCCTTGAGAATACTAAGGAGCTTGTATCTAGTTTGTTTAATTTCAGTTCTGTAATTAATTTTATTTACTTTTTGTAATAGTAATTTACTTTCTTTACTTTTTCGGTTTTTACTATTCAGCAATGAGGAGGTAACTTCCCCCTGCTATGGTGAAAGGTGAAGCTTTTATTATTGCTATTTAGATTAATCTCCCTTAATAATAATATAATAACTATTTAAAACTTGACTTAATGAGGATACCGCTATATTGGCCAGTTGGTAATTGATATTAAATTGGTTTTAACCTGACTAAGCAAGGATACCGCCTGATTGGTCGATTGGTAATTAATTATTAATTTGACTTAATCAGGTTACCGCCTATATGGCTGGTTGGTAATATCAAACAAGTTAATATATTATATTAAGGGAGATATCTAAAATAGTAGTAATAAAAATGGATCATTTAACCCCTAGAATTTTCTTTTATGGTACTTTTCTAGCATTTACTTTTCAGCATTTTACTTTATGTCTTTTATTTTTAAGTTTTTACTAGTTGTAAATATGTGTCGTAGCTAAGCCTATTATCTGGGGTTGTGATGAATTCCAATATCACCGGTTTATAAAGGTTTTTTTTATAGTTTGGGTAATATAAAGATTTACTTATTAAGTCTTAAGCTTAATGCGTTTTGTTAACTGTCCACTAATAAGATTGATCTGGTAAACTTAAAATAAACTTAGACTTAATAGCCCACGATCTTCCTTGAGGATAGATAACCTTTTAATACATTTCCTTACAGGATAGACATATACATGTCGGACGGGGTAACCACAATTGGAACTTAGTCTTAATGAATCCAGGTAATTTGATTGACATAGACATATGATTTAATTGGGTTACACTGGTTATTTGCATCCGACCATCGACATAGGCTTTTGCAGAATTTCGTGTTCCAGGTTAGTAAACCAATCTATTACACAAACATGAAATAACCACTTCATCTTTAAAAAGATATTGGAAGAAATCACAACTCTGGATAGTTTAATAAATTTTAATTTTCCTGAACCAACTTTCGCGCCATTTTATTTACTTGTTTTAAATTTAAGTCACCATTCCAATCAAACAATCAATCCATTAGATACTAGTAATCATTTGACCTCATAAAACTAATAGCTTAGGTATTAAGTCTTCGTGGGATTGATACTTTTTATACTACTTGAACGATACGTGCGCTTACGTTATACGCGTTTGATTACACGTCGGTCAAGTTTTTGACTCTGTTGCGGGGACTTGGTTATCTTTCACTATTAGTTTTGGGGTTAGATACGTTACTTGTGTCTAATTTATTTTTACTTATTGTTTTTTTTCGTGTGTTTCAGGTTCTCAAACACTACATGAAACGAACCAGAAGCTTTGAACTCCGACCGCTTGACCCAGAAATTGAAAAAACCATAAGACAGTTGAGAAGGAAAGGCGAGAAGGCCAAGAAGCTTTAGTCAACATGGAACCTGAAACTTTAGAAGTTTCACCACCAATCCCATTCGAGACAGAACCATTCAGGTGGTTGACGGCTTCATTTCCTGTATTGTACTTCCTCATTTACCAGCAAATGTGTGTGACATCAAAACATGCATTCAGATGATTCAGCAGTCAGTTCAGTTTGGGGGGAATGCAACTGAAGATCCTAATGCCCACATCAGCAACTTCCTGGAAGTTTGCGGCACTTTCAATTACAACCGAGCAGCTGAAGAAGCAATAAGACTGGGGGTTTTTCCATATTCCTTAAAAGACAGAGCTAAGGCTTGGCTACATTCACTACCAGCAGGTTCCATTACAACTTGGAACACTCTAGCCACCAAATTCCCTGCAAAATATTTTCCACCAGCCAGAACAACAAAACTGAGGAATGACATCACATCCTTTGTACAACATAACTCGGAAACTCTCTAAGAAGCTTGGGAAAGGTACAAAGATTTACTCTGGAAATGTTATCACCATGAGATTCCAAAATGGCTTCAAGTCCAAACATTCTATAATGGACTTTCTGGAATAATGAGAACCACAATTGATGCTACTGCTGGAGGAGATTTGATGGCAAAAGGAGAAGATCAAGCTTGGGACTTAATCGAAGAAATGGCTAACAATAATTCATTGTGGCCAACAGAAAGAAGCATGATTCAACGAATTGCAGGAATTTATGAAGTTTGAGCCAACACAACAGTGAATACCAAGCTAGATCAGATGTGCAAATGACTAGAAACACTCAGCGTGCAAGTTGTAAACATTGCCGGATCCACAAGTTCACCTTATGGAGGAAGACCAGAGCCAAATAAACAAGAAGAGACGGTGAATTATGTCAACAATTTCAACAGACATGGGAACAATCCATATTCCAACACCTACAACCTATGGTGGAAGAATCATCCTAATTTTTCATGGAACAACAATTCAGGGCAGAAGAACAATCCACCACATAGATTCCAACAGCAGAACTATCCACCACCTGGATTCCAATAGCTGAACAAAGACCAGGAATATGAAAAAGAACCAGGAATAGCGGAAGTGCTGACTCAGCTAAAAAAATATGATGCTATATTTCAAAGTCAATCTGCTTCCATTAAAGCACTGGAGAATCAAATTGGACAACTGGCCAATGCTCAGAGTTACAGACCGCCAGGAAATTTTCCCAGCAACACAGAACCAAATCCAAGGAACCGATGGAAGGAGCAATGTCAAGCCATTACTTTGAAAAGCAGTACTGAGATCAACAAAGATGTTGGAATCAAGACAACCACTGAGGAAGTTCCAAAAGAAAGCAATGAAGCAGTTCCACAGATGGAGGAAAAAGAAGCAAAGGAAAATGATCAAGAAAAATTCACTCCACCTCCACCTTTTCCACAGCGTCTCTAGAAAAATAAATTGGACAAGAAGTTTTCTCGATTTCTGAATATCTTCAAAAAGCTGCACATCAACATTCCATTTGCAGAAGCATTGGAACAAATGCCCAGCTATGTCAAATTCATGAAAGACATTCTATCACGAAAGAGAAGATTGGGAGATTATGAGACAGTAGCATTGACAGAAGAATGCAGCACCATCATTCAGAGGAAGCTTCCCCCAAAGTTGAAAGATCATGGCAGTTTCACTGTCCCCTGTACCATAGGAGAACATGACTTCGGTAAGGCTTTGTGTGATTTAGGTGCAAGTGTTAACTTGATGCCTTTTTCTATTTACAGGAAACTGCAGATTGGAGAAACAATGCCCACCTCAGTCTCTCTACAACTTGCTGATAGAACGCTCGTATTTTCGAGAGGTGTGGTTGAAGATGTGCTGGTCAAAGTTGACAAATTCATTTTCCCAGCAGATTTTATTGTCTTTGACATGGAGGAAGATGAAAACGTGCCCATCATCCTCGATAGACCATTCTTGGCTACAGGATAAACCATTATTGATGTATAAAAATGAGAACTAACCATGAGGGTTCAAGATCAAGAAGTAACATTCAATGTTTTCAAAGCCATGGAATTTCCGAATGATGAAAAGAATGAGGAATATTTCAGACTTGATGTGAGAGATAGTACCGTCCAGAACTCTGATGAAAAGTAAAGTTCAACTGCCAAACTTAAAGCATGCAATATGCCTTTGGAGCTTGAAGATAAAGTGTATTGCACACTGAACAAGTCAAATCTTGATCTACAAGTAACTGAAGAGAAACAGTTCCACCAGTTCAACAAACTGGAGGAATTCCATATACAGCCTTTCGAGAATGCCAAACTATACAAACAAAAGGGCAAGAAGAGACATGATGAGAAGTTAATGCGCATACAACTGGAACCGGGGCAGCAAGTACTGTTAAACAAATCAAGGTTGAAACTCTTCTCATGCAAGCCAAAATCACGGTGGGCAGGTCCATTCTTAATCACCAAAGTTCTACCAGATAGAGCCGTTGAGATACATGATCTCAACTCCAACAAAACATTCAAAGTTAAAAATAAGCGTGTCAAGCACTACTGGGGAGAATCATTCGAGCGACAAAAAGAAAGTGTCACACTTTCTGATCCAACCTAACGTTCGGGCAGTCACGTCTAGATGACGATGTTAAACTTAGCGCTAGCTGGGAGGCAACCCACGCAATTTGTGTATATATTCAGATTTGGTGTGTTTTTTTTGTGTGTTTAATTTTATAGGTAAAGTCACATTTCAGGATGGAAGAAGCTATCACAAATCTTCACAAGCAATTTCCTTCTCTCCCTCAAAAATCTCTGATAAAAGTCTACAAAGCTCGCATGGAACGAATGAGACTTCTGACAATCCATGGTATTCTTCATGACATTCGTTGGGTAATCAAAGCACGAGTCCGATTAGCAGGTGAGTATTCTGATTCTTGTAATTCTTATTTGCCCAGTTTTGGAAGAAGCACCTATGCAAAAAAATGTAGAGCTAAGCAAATTGGTGTTTGTTACAAATGTGCACGCTGGAATTGCAATACTCGTTGTAGTTCTTTAGGAATGGTGTCTGATAACTGCGAAGATAAAATTAAATTCATTAGGGATGGCTTGAGTAAGGAGTCTTTAGATGATATATCTTTGACTCTTGAGATGCATCTTAGTGGATATGTTCATATAGCCATTCGCAAATTACATACACAATTCCAAAGAGAAAGACAACAGTACAGTCTCGGGAATCTGACTTTAAAAGACCATGTTTGCCAATTTATAAGAAAATTGGATGGGAAGCTTGTCCCTGACACATAGACGTCATTCAAGCTGTTATTTTCTGTAAATATTATTTTCTCTTTAAAAATATCTAATCATTGTGATTTGTTTTGTTATTTTCTTTTATTTTCTCCGACAGGATCCAGACTTTTTAACTTTCATGATATATTTTATTGTTTAACTAATAATTGTCATTTGGCAGGTACTAGTGCTATTATTACTCACCCTTTTTCAGGTGTTATAAATTCAACTCATCATTGCACTCTTGAAGGCATCCAGATTTGAGAGAGAAGTACCTAGAAAAAAATGGAAGCTACCTCAAGAAGACGAGTTGAAAATATATGTGTGTTTTGTGGTACTAGTGTTGGTACTAAGCCACAATACGTAGAAGCAGCACATGAATTGGGTCGAGTCATAGCTAAAAAGAATATGCACCTAGTATACGGCAGTGGCAATCTTGGATTAATGGGGATCGTTTCAAAGACCGTACAGGATGGAAGCAGTCCAGTTCTGGGAATCATCCCAAAACCTTTGGCGGAGTCGAATCTGATAGGACCATCAAACGGAGAGGAATTGATCGTGCCAGGAATGTCTGAACGACTGGTGGAAATGATTAATCGTACTAATGCTTTTATTGCTTTGCCATGTGGCTTGGGTACGATGGAGGAAATCTTTACAATGTTATCTTGGGCGAACTTGAACATACACCAGAAACCGCTTGGGCTGTTTAACGTTGAATGATTTTATGACTTTCTTTGTGTGTTTCTTGATGATGTCCGGAGAAATGGATTCGTGTTAAAACCTTTAAAAGAACTTTTCTTCACAGCCAGAACTGCCCCAGATTTAATTGACCAAATCTTAGCCTATGTAGACCGGCCACGGTTCCGGTTCCAGAACCGGAACCGTTGGCGACCGGTTCGGTTGGGGTTCGTCCCCAACTCGAATCGGTCGGAACCGGTGGAACCTTACGATTCCACCGGTTTTACGGTTCCAACCGGAACCGTTCGGTCCGGTTGGAACCGTAGGGTTCCAACAGGAACCCTACCCCAACGGCTACTAGCTGTTGGCTCCCTGCCCCAATAAGTAAAAAAAATATTTATAAATTAAAAAATTTATAAATTAAAATATAAATTACTAATATATCCCTAATAACGGTAATAAAACGGTTATATTTAGAGGAATTTTTGGTATCAAAAAAATTCTAAAAATCTATAAATATGATTCATTTTTCATTATTTCAACACACCCTTGGAGGATACATAGGCAACTTAAATTTTTAAAAATTTAAGCTCAAGCTCTTCAATGTAATAAATTTTTTTATTTATAAAATTAATCTCATTTATTTTAATTATTTTTCAAAATTTTAAAAAAAAAGGTTAGGAACCGAACCGGTCGGTTCCGGTTCGGTTCAAAGTTTCGGTTCCACACTTGTGGAACCGGAAACCGGCCGGGTCTAAGCCTATGAACATCAAATTGACCCTATCATTTCCAAGATAAAATGGTCTGATGATGATCGTGATAAGAAGCGTCGAATAAATCTGGATCTCAACCTTTAATTTCATTTCTAGATGTAAAATTTCAGCTAACCAGGTACTATCTTCTTAACTCATCTTCTACTTTTAAGACATTGGGGACAATGTCTCATTTAGGTTAGGGGAGAGGAATAGTTGAATAGTATCTTGTTTTTATTGTGTTATTTTTTTCGGTTTTTAGTCTAAATTTTTCGAAAAAATTAAAAAAAACTAAAAAAAATTTAAAAAAAAAAATACTTTGTGTTTTAATGTTTTTAATTTGATTAATAGGGTAAAATTGGTGTGAGATAGCTGTGTAAGGAGTTTCCACTCCTGAGACGTATCTCAACCTATTTCAAAACAAGTTAATTTTTGTTTATTTCCTTTTAAATTATTTAATTTGTGAATTCTCCATAAAATTGACTAAAATGGATCTTCATATGCTCAGTTGACAGGTATTATCAACATACATGGTAACATACGGACATGAGTTGTAATTGACGAGTTTGTAATATTTAGTGCTCTAGTTTAATTAGATGAATCATCTAAATAACGATAGGATAAAAAAAACGTCTGAGATCCGAGTTATTAAGTCCGTATGGGTGTTTTAACACCTAGTGCCCTAAAACCATCTGGTTTGGGAGTCACTGGCCCAAAGCTCGCTACATGGATCGAAGATGTTAGAAAAAAATATATATATCTGAAGTCTTAGTAATTAAGTCTGTAGGGGTGTCTTAACACTTGGTTCCCTAAAGCCAACTGGTTTGGGAGTCACTGGCCTAAAGCTCGCTACATGGATGGAAGATATTGTATATAAATAAAAAAATCAAAAAAATCAGAAAAATATTTCATTGCTTAAAAAATGTGTGAATTCTGATATAACTTTAGGACACAAATATTACCTTCTTTTCAACTACACTTGTGACTATTGTGGGAAAAAAATGAGTTGATTAATATTTTGTTGAATGTGTGTATGGAGAATGGTAAAAATAATCGGAGAATTTACTTATTCAGTAATTTAGAAAGAAATAAAACAACTATAAACTTGGATAAGAAGTTTCACCTAGTTAGTCACTAACTTCTTTATTCTCTTTTCTTTTGTCTTTTTATTTTTTTGTGTATTAGTTTTACTATCCTTTTACTTTTGTAAAACGTTTGTGGGTATCATTACTGTAAGCCGTCACGAGACCACAACTCATCCACTAGGGACACCTAGGGGTTTAAAGACTTGTTGCATACGCTAAATGCAACTGTGATCCCTACAAAAGTGTCTTAGTTTAAATTTATTTTAAAGATGTTTATGTTATTTTATTTTATTATTTTGCTCGAGGACTAGCAAAATGTTAGGTTTGGGGGTGTGATGAGTGGAAAATGTATCACTATTTCTCACTCATTTGACCTAATATTTTATATAGTTTATTGAGTTTTGAGAATATTTTGATGTGTTTTGTGTTATTTTATAGACAAATAAAGTTTCAGGACTCTCTGGAAGCAATTTGGGGACAAAACAGTGAAAAACGAACAAAAGGGAAAAATTGTAATTTCTCGCGTCGCAACGCGCAAGCCTTCTGCGTCGCGACCGCTAACGTGTACCGCCTGCTAAAATACGTTGTGCCACGTGTCACAATCTGAGAATTCTGCTAACATGCACCGTATGCTAACGTGCGTCATCGCCACGTGTCGTCTATGTTTCGTCCACATGTCAGCCACGTGGCATCCAAATCAGTCACATGCCAAGTCAGCTTGCTACGTGTCAGTCACGTCATCATCAACAAATCATCTTATACCACATGTCACAATCACACGGTGCCGACAATCAACATCGCCACGTCATTGCCACGTCAGCACAATCATTGAGTTACTGACGCCCTCTGCCACATGTCACCTTATCGCGAATCCAAGTGTCACGTGTCGTCACCTCTGCAAGCCACGCCGCAAATCACGGAGTGTCGCGACGCGCAGAGGGTGGCGCGTCGCGACGCGAGAAGCCTGTCGACACCTATAAATTCAGCTCGAAATTTCAGTTTCAGATGTACCTTCCTCTCTGTAATTCCTTGAGAATACTAAGGAGTTTGTATCTAGTTTGTTTAATTTCATTTCTGTAATTAATTTTATTTACTTTTTGTAATAGTAATTTACTTTCTTTACTTTTTCAGTTTTTACTATTCAGCAATGAGGAGGTAACTTCCCCCTGCTATGGTGAAAGATAAAGCTTTTATTATTGCTATTTAGATTAATCTCCCTTAATTATAATATAATGACTATTTAAAACTTGACTTAATGAGGATACCGCTATATTGGCCAGTTGGTAATTGATATTAAATTGGTTTTAACCTGACTAAGCAAGGATACCGCCTGGTTGGTAGGTTGGTACTTAATTATTAATTTGACTTAATCAGGTTACCGCCTATATGGCTGGTTGGTAATATCACACAAGTTAATATATTATATTAAGGGATATATCTAAAATAGTAGTAATAAAAATAGATCCTTTCACCCCTAGCATTTTCTTTTATTGTACTTTTTCTAGCATTTACTTTTCAGCATTTTACTTTATGTCTTTTATTTTTAAGTTTTTACTAGTTGTAAATATGTGTCGTAGCTAAGCCCATTATCTGGGGTTGTGATGAATTCCAATATCACCGGTTTATAAAGGGTTTTTTTTATAGTTTGGGTAATATAAGGGTTTACTTATTAAGTCTTAAGCTTAATGCGTCTTGTTAACTGGCCACTAATAATATTGATCTGGTAAACTTAAGATAAACTTGACGAAGGAATTTTAGGTTTAAGACCCTAGACTTAATAACCCACGATCTTCCTTGAGAATAGATAACCCTTTAATAGATTTCCTTACATGATAGACATATACATGTCGGGCGGGGGTAACCACAATTGGAACTTAGTCTTAATGAATCCAGGTAATTTGATTGACATAAACATATGATTTAATTGGGTTACACTGGGTATTTGCATCCGACCATCGACAAAGGCTTTTGCAGAATTTCGTGTTCCAGGTTAGTAAACCAATATATTACACAAACATGAAATAACCACTTCATCTTTAAAAAGATATTGGAAGAAATCACAACCCTGGATAGTTTAATAAATTTAAATTTTCCTCAACCAACTTTCACGCCATTTTATTTACTTGTTTTAAATTTATGTCACCATTCCAATCAAACAATCAATCCATTAGATACTAGTAATCATTTGACCTCATAAAACTAATAGCTTAGGTATTAAGTCCTCGTGGGATCAATATTTTTTATACTACTTGAACGATATGTGCGCTTGCGTTATACGCGTGTGATTATGCGCCGGTCAGACCACACAAAACACATCAATATCATCACCTAAGGGCTCTATGTCCATATCATCTATCAACACTCAAGGGCTTTGTGCCCACAACATTATAAGCAATCAAAAAATTTACTTAATATATATACAAACCACGTGCTCAGCACGACAAACAAAGCAATAACCAAATATCCTAAACTTCTAAACTTCTCCCATGACACTTGCGATGGTGACTGCCGCTTGAGTGATCCGCGTCTCGAATATGACTTCCAAAGCTACAGTGGTTGACCTATATGGAAGCCAAACTGCAAAACTAGCAAACTGATTTGGTGTGAGTTATAAAACTTAGTAAGTAACTATGCTAGTACTACAAACAGAACATTTAAAATCAATTGCATTAGATGTTTTTTTTTTCAAATTTACTAAGTTACGACGTGTTTAGAGTAATCAATATTTTTTATCCTTTATACTTTCTCCAAGTCAAATTTTCATTTACATGTCTACATATGTGTCAATCTCATAGCTAACGTTCAAAGCATACAAAGCAAAGCTCAAATATCATAGAGTATATCGTTTAATATCAAATTCACTTCAATCACGTGGAACATGAAATCATACATCTATATTTTTATCACAAATATCCATTTTTGAAATATCATCAAATCGACAAATCAAACAAACTATCTTCATTTTGAAACAAGCTCTTTCAACTCAAAAAGAACTTCCTCAATGGCTTAATATATATTTACACATACCGTGACACTAGACTCGGCCGGCCGTCCGGTTCAACGAGTGTGGAACCAGAACCGTACCGGTTAATTCCGATTTGGTTCCGGTTCCACACTAAATGTGGAACCGGAACCGAATTTTTTTTTAACTTTATTGAAAATAAAAAATTGAGATTGATAAATTAATATAATTTAAAATTATGAATTTGAATTTATATAATAAACTTACATTACATAATTACATTAAATTACAAATAAAATTCTTATCTAAAAAAATTTTTAAATTAAAGAGCTTGAACTTAAATTTTTAAAAACTTGAGTTGTCTACGTATCCTCCAGGGTGAGAGGAATCAAAGCTCACGTAGTTCCATTAGATTTTAAAGATATTTTCCTTTTGTAATTTTACAATTATTTAATTATCAATCATCATCAGTGCATGTTGATCATTCATCAGTATCGATTAAATGAAAATGAATTTTGAAAACATCCGAGGAATGAGACTTAACTTCTCTTCTCCATGAACCGATACTAGGACCGATCTCTTGGGTTGGCACATTTGACATTGTGTTCTCAGATGAGCTTGCCATTTGTTGTTTAAGAAATTTTAAAGAATTAGAGAATTGAGAATGAGAGAATTATATGATTTGAGAGAATTGAGAAATTGGTGTGTCTGTGTGTGTTGGCTCCAAAAGCTTCCATCCCGGCGTAACCCTGACCGCGGTTCGGTTCTAGAACCGAATCGGAACCGAACAGCCTATTCTAGTTCTTCTTTTAGTTTCGATTTGAAATCAGTTCGGGAACTGAAACCAAAATCGGTTCAGGAATCGGAACCGGTTCAAGAATCGGTTCCCCGAATAGGTTCAAGAATTGGTCCCGAAATTGGTTCTTGCTTCTAAGTGTAAGGATTTGATAAAATTTATTTTATTATAAACATAATACAGAATTACAAATCACTATATAACAATTGTAATTGAAATTGAATTTAATTCCTAATCGACTATTCGTTGTCGGTCGTTTCAGTTGTCATTACTTGAGTTCACTCGGTTAAGTCGAATAAATAATCATTATTTTCTATGATATTTTCTTGGATCTTACGCTTAGCTTTGGACTAATCATCAAGACATGCATGGGACTCCAATGATTGGGCTCATGTTTGACCTAGTCTCATCCTATATACTCCCTGCAACATTAAATGTTTGCTCAACTGCATCTGTTGACACTGGGGATACTAGAATATCCTTAGTAATTAATGATAAGATTGGAAATCATCTGGTATGTTATTTCCACCATTCCAAAATGTTAAAGTTTATAGTTGTACATGTACTATCAACAATCTCAAAAGAGGTTATTAGATAAACATCAAATTCAGTTGCGACACTTGTTACCCTTGGTTGTTTTTTTTCCACATGAGTATGAGTTGCCCTTTAGACATTGTTGAACGTTGTTTTTAGGATCCGGATCAATTATTCATTCAATGGAAGTGCTCAACTTCAGTATGTTGGAAAGGTGTGGGGGTATTCTCACCAAATTGTGAATAATATTCATTAGATAGTTGAAATATGTCAGTTCGAAGATCGCTAATAATTTTATTAATATTTACTTATTTATTTAAATATTAATAATAAATATCTAAATAATCTTTCAAATCATTTAATCTAGTATGAGAATCAAAAACATAAGCAACCAAGTTAATCAAATGAATATTTTCAAAATATTGGCACCGTTTAATTTTCATGATTACAACTGACTCGTACAAGTATTCATCATGCTCATGTTCTTGTATAATAGTAGAAATATTAATTCATTAATTGTTTACACAATTTTAAGTTAATACGCGTGTAAGATTAAAACCTCCTAAGACACAGTCCCAGAAAGGGGTGATTAATTCTAAGAAAATACCTTCAAGGGGCACAAGCACACTGATTACAACCCTAAAGGTTACAAAGCTAAGAAATTAAACCACTTGCTCATTTTGAGTCTTTTTTCTTTCTATTTTTTTCTCCGCTACACCTGAGCCTTTTATAATGCATGGTCCCGCTAATCGCCCAAAACAATTTCGCCATCTTCAGCCCATTAACCCCCACGTTTCCTGCTCGCTCGTAACTGCTGGATCATGCATGCAACCGCTGGATCGTGCATGCAACCGCTAGGTAACTTGCTATATCGTGGGGGTTTCTGCCAGTTTATGCAATAACCGTCAAATGTAACTCCTCATAACTGGCCAACTACATGGTACCCTCGCATATTTGTTCTCTTTAGCAATTTTTATTTCATTCTTCATGATTCTTTACCCATTCCTCGCATCGTCCTGAGTTGAGCCTTTCTGGGCCGAATCATTCTTCATTCTTCGTCCGAACAATGTCATGCCTTTTCGTCCTTTAATATCTCGTGCATTTTCGTCCTTTGATACGTTCGTGCCTTTTCGTCCTTTGATACGTTCGGCCCTTTCGTCCTTGGGAGAAATTTATTTTTTGTTAACATTAATCAATAAATAAATGAATAGTAGGATAATAAACATTGGACAAACTATATGTAGCATCTTTAAATACCTTTAACAGATCTAAAATTTATCCGTAAATACTCCATTGTTAAGGATATAAACTAGCATCGCTAATATGTGAAACGATAAAAGAACACAATAATACATTATATGCATATAACTCATTCAATAATTCATATGTTGAATTCCACAGTTGGAAGACCTACCCAATGGAAGACCCCTTATAATGTTAAAAGAAGCATCAAGGCTTGGAGATAAAATTCACTAACAGAAGAATCCATCCATTGTGTTCAGTCTTCATTTCTACTTTTCAAGTGAAAGAAGGATTAAAACCATCCGGTGACCAGTTTTATGGGTTTAAAGCCACCCATTACTGATGATATCATGATACTAAACTGATATGAATGTATGCGTAGATTAGGAGCCATGGATTAATCCATGAAGATGCAAAGAGTTTCAATACGCACGGAAAGATATTAGCAATACTATTTACAGTGGCGAAGTCATGAGGTTTTCTGATAGTGATAGGGGGTTTTATTACTTTTAACAGTTTAATTTATAAATTTAGGAGATATTTTTATTATTTACTTGATATTAACAATTGAAAAAAAAAATTGAGGGAATATGACTAACATACGAGAGGCTTCCTCCTAACTATTTGCCTTTGAAAAGACGTATTCCATTAAATGGTTGTGTTGTTTCTTTTAGAAGGCCAATGCTATGATACCCAAGGGTATCAAATACTCTTGGGTTTAAAGTTGCATGTTCAATGCAACTTTGAGTATTGAACATGCAACTTCTTCCAATAAACATACAATTGATTTCATGTTTTAAAAAATTTCATGTTTATTGATATAATTTGCATGTTTAATGCTCAAAATTGCATGTTCAATGCTCAAAGTTGCATTGAACATGCAACTTTGATACCCCAAAGGTATGTGATACCCTTGGGTATCATAGACAATTTAGGGGTGGTAATTTGATCATGATTCGTTTATTCGTTCAATTCGATTCGCTTTAAAGTGAATACGGGTTTGAAAAAATGGATTCGTTTAATAAATTGGTCAATTCGATTCGATTTGTTTAATAAACGAATCGAATACAGATTTAAGCTCATAGATTCGTTTATTCGTTTATGATTCGTTTTATTATTTTCTTTTACTAATTATTATTTTTCAATTAAGATTCGAGAAATTATAGCTAATTACCATAGAGAAAATAATATTTTCGATATTTTGTGAGATATTTTTAATAAATATATTAATTACATATTTTATATGTATATATTTATGAAGAATTCATGTAAATCAACTATGGTAAATTATGATATTAAATAATATCATGACTAAACGAATATTTGTATTCGATTCGTTTAATAAACGAATCGAATATGAATCATGATATTAGGATTCGTTTATTAAACGAATCGAATACGAATCCATCATATTTCGATTCGATTCGTTTAGAATTCGATACAAATTCGATTCGTTGATTAGTTTTGCCACCCCTAATAGACATGCCCCTTTTAGAAACGTATCATTTCATCATGTCCTACTTTTTATTTGAATTTTAATTATTTCAAGCGAGTCATTCTATTCCATCAGAATCTGATTCCAATTAATTGAATTCAATTGACAGAATGAAAATAGAATGTATAAACAGACATTCTAATTAATTAAATTTAAGAACTAATCATGAGTTAATGATTGCATGCAGCAATTAAAAACTTTAGCTTTATTGTAGAATATATCTGACAACACAACCAAATTAAGAATGTTTTGCCATTTTGTAAGTGCATCACCAATTTGGTAAATTGGATCAGATTCTTAATGCTTAATTTAATAAAGCCGAATCTGCTTTTACCAAACATTCCCCAAAGAACGATCAATTAAAGAATAGAACAATTTTTTTAAAAAAATCGAATGGACACAACTTTTCCAGCCATTATTTGTTTACTTTATTCATGTGTTTTGAGAATAGGAACTATAATCAAATTGATGATTTAAAAATTCAATGAGTTAATGGTTTAATCGGTTGAACCGTTTTGATTGTACCGATAAAATTGAATGATATCATAAATAATTTTAATTAATTATAAATTATAAAAAAATATTAAATTTTAATGTTTGGTTTAAAAAAAATTGGTGAACCGGCCCATCTGGTTCACCGGTTTTACTTATTTTGATCGATTTTTACTAGTTTTTTAGACTTCCAATTTTTTGGATTTATTCGAACTGGACTCGCAATCGATTTCTGATTCGATCGTTAAACTAGCCGGTCCAACCCGATTTTAAAATTATGCTTTATTTTCAACAATTACAACGCTAGGATAGCAAATCAAAGAGAGTAGGAAACATTATGCCAAAATAATTTTTCAAGACCAGGACCATATTCTTAGTGTCATATACGATTATATATTTTGCAATATAATATAGCATATTGTATACATTAATCTCATATACATATACATATACATATACATATACATATGTGTGTGATAGAACAATGAAAGTTAGCAACAACAGAAAAAGTAAACAGTACAATAGTAAATTGCAAGTATTGAAAATTAAATAACAGAAATTGTAAACCAAAAGAAACAATAATATGAAAATTTCGAGTTTTGTGTATCACAGTTTTCTTAAAACATATTCTCCGCCTACTGACATATGTTTCACAGAATACAACGAGGATTGGTAACTTTGGAATACTGCCAAATTACCTAAACGAACTCGTCTATGCGTAGAATTGAAGGAGAGGAAAATACTTCTTTTTGGAAGTTCATAGTGCTCACTGAGAAATATCTTTTCTGATTCATAACAGTTGATTAATTAGATTAACTCCATACTGAATTATATATTCAATAGGCACATAATGGGCTGCTGGTGTTATAATAAATGAAAAGTCACTAAAAAATTAAAAGGAAATCAACAAAATTATGGCTAATTAGGAGGGGTGGCAGAAAAGCCCGAGACTCGTCTGGCCTGGCCCAATGGAAAAATTTTAATTTCCGGGCCCAGGCCAAGCTTAGGCAAAAAAACCTGAGCCCGGTCCATGCTCGATTTTTATTGATAAAAATATATATCTTATTTAATTATATAAATTAATATTTAGTTCCAAATACATATATTTATAACTAAAATTTTAAAGTAAAAACCAAAAAATACTAAAAACATTGACAATCTTATTTTTTTTTCATTTTTAAGTATTAAAAAATAAAAATAAAATTAATTATTTTATTTTGAAAAAAAATATTATTTTCAAAAAACCCGACCCGACATAATCCGGGCCTGGTTCGGGCTTGGCAATGCCCGGGCCCGATCATGCTGTTGCCACCTCATAACCCGGGCCTACCTTGATTTCGACCGCATTCGTATACGTAGGATATGCGGATTTTCATTGGTTTAAGGGGAATTGACCCCGTGATTTTCCCCTCTGCAGGCGCGCATGTAGAGAGAGCCTCTATCCATAAATCTTTATCACTCTACAACCAAGAAACCATAAATAAACCCTTCTAGGTTCTATTTCCTTTTAATTTTCCTTCTTAATAGGCGTCATTTATGAGACAAATTCTCATTCACTCGAGCATCATTTTGAATGCATCAATATATCATTTCTAAGTACTCATGGAGGAAGATTCGAAATACTCATGATCTCTTCATTTTCATCAATGTGTCCCATTTAAAATTGTGCTTCGAAATAGCAAAATGCTAATACATTATGTATATTTTCCAACAATATACGCCTTGTTCACAGATTCCAAGTTTCCTTATATTTAATAACAAAAATGATAAACTTACTCATATTTTTACTTAATTTTATCCCAACTCTTTCACTGTAGCTACAGTGAATTACTTGTTAGAGAGTATGCCCTAAAACCAGTTATGGATGTAATGGTTTAAGGCATATTGTTTGTAATATAATTTATTATTTATTAATAAAAGGCATTTGTTAACTACACATTATTACATCCATATTTTATGTGTATGTCCTGAGACATTATGTCAGATGAATATCGTTAATCTAAAGGACGTTTGCGATTATGAGAGTCAACGATATTTATATATGTCTCAAATTAAGTTCTTAGTAAAATGTGATTGTTATACAGGACAATAATATATCACTTGACCAATATTGTTGTGTGTCGCCTAGATTGACATATGATGTTAATAGAATGGATGATGAGTCTCATATCATAAGGACACAGACAATAGATGTTTCATTAGTAGAATGAAATATCGAACACGATCACAGAAGCGTAAGATCACATGGTAATATTATCTAAGGTCATTGATCTTCGTAATAATACATTAGTGTCATTATATCCTCTGACCTGAGATCATACGATGACTTGTGCGATAATACTCTTGGTTCACTAGTATATCCTCATTCGACTATCCACGTCATTTGAATAAATGCTAGATGGCCTTGAGCGATTGACGTACGAAGTCACGTATGCTTCAAGATGGGATCCGATAACTTTGATAATTAAAGTTATAGATGTTTCAAGGAAACTTAAAGTTGTGGATATAAGTCTTTGGCCAAAGCAGTCGATATCTTAGAGATATCAGATCCACAAGATAAAGTTTAAAGATATGTCGAGTATAAGGATTTGACCTTACCATGATCTCAGACTCGATAAGAAATATAAATATCGGAAGGAATGAGATGACATGTTCGAAGTGTATTCTAACAGGTTCATATTTTTTCCCACTTCATTCATCGACTAGGGGCCATGGCTTGCTGCTAGGCAATTACCCATGGTCTGTGGAATATCATAGAGATGAAATATTAAAGAGTTAATATTATTCCACTGCTACTCGATAATGAACCTAGGACGGTCGCACAATATAGTTCTCGTCTATGTTACAAATTCGAAGATGTTTATTAAAGGTTAATAAATGATTATTTTGGTATTTCCTAATTGGATTAGGATATTCAGGATATTTCAGAAATATTAATTTGATTAATAAATTTCAAAATATAAAATAAGATTTAATTGTTTAATTAAATATTTGATATTTATATTAAATAAATTAAATGTAATTTTAATTAATTGTTAATTAAAATTAAGTAAGTTAAATTAATTAATTAATAGTTAATTAATTAATATGCCAAAATAATATTTAATCTATTAAGCTTTAATTTAGTGGGCTAGCACCCAAATTAATTAGAGTCATATTTAAGATTAAATATGGAAGTCTTTATTTAATTAGGATTCCTAATTTGATTAAGTATCCTAATTATATTTTGGAAAGAATCTTTAAGAGATCAAATTTGATTTGGAGAGATATTTGTTTGACATTATTGTATTGAGATACAATTAAAACTTCTTGTACAAGTTGAAAGGCAATACTTCTTGTACAAGTTGAAAAGCAAAACTTCTTGTTGAAGTTGAGGCAAAACTTCTTGTAGAATGACTTGTTATTCAAGAAGTACTTCTTGTTGAAGTTGAATGAAAACTTCTTGTTGAAGTTGAAGGTGACAATTGGTTGTTGCCTATATATATATATATGAACATAAGCAATAAACAAAAAAAAGTTTTTTTTGTTGCTGTAGGTTGCATGCAAGCAGATAAATATATACACACACAGCAAGTGTTGTTGTTGATATATATTTACAAGAATTACAAAAGCAATTGTTTGTTGTTGTAATAACTTGCTTAAGAATAATATATATATACACAATCAATTGATGTTCAACGTTGCTTATATATATATATATATATATGATATATATGATATATATTAATATATATGCCATTTTGCGTAAAGGTATATATATATTTAAATATAAGCAAGCAATTTGATTGTTGTTTTAAGAAGAAGAAAAATTGTTTCTCACGTTGAATAAAGGAAAAGGCAATTCATTGTTGCATGAATATATATAAGCAGCGCATGTAATAAAACAAGCAAGTTGTTTTTGGTGCTGTTTTATAAGCAATAGTTGCGTGTATATATATGCGCAATTGAAGAATTTTTATCTCTCTATTGGAATAGTTCCAATTTATTCCTAAAGACTTCAAACATCCTAGAAAAGAAAGGGTTTCTTTTGTTCTCAATAGTGTGAGCGATTTGTTCGTAGAGGAGAGCTAGTGTGCCAACTAGAGGTGCAACGTTTGGTGCACTACAACAATGGAAAAATCAAGGAGGATATTCAAAAGGCTCGAAAAGATAATAAGCACATAAGGTATGTTTTATTATCAGTAAATTTTATTTATGTTGATAAATAAAATTATTTATTACATGCATGTTAAATTAATATAGATTAATTTAAATAGTATATTGTTTACATCAACAACAACATAACCACGATCTTTAAAGTGGTTTTGGAAGAAAATTTTAAATTCCAGTCACATGGATGCTTCCGCGCGAACCCCAAAACCTTACATTACTGTACCTCACTGTAGCTACAGTGAGAGAGTTGAGATAAAATTTGAGAAAAGTGTAAGTAAGTATATCATTGCCCATTTAATAAATGTTATATATCACGCTTTAAGATAGTCATACTGTACTTTTTAACCAAAACCAATATGTATACAACAATGAAATCGTCTTAAGATTATCGGAAATTAGTGTTGTATATTTCGGTTTTTTACATACTTTAATTAAAATAAAAACACTACCAAACATTAAAATATGTAATTGAAATATGGAACCTAAAATTTCACTTTGAATGGAAGTTTGATCGAAGCGAGAATTAGATTTTATGTCCTTAAGACGATTTCAACCGCACTATGGTGTTTATAACTCTTAGTTGTCATCTCACAAGATACAACGATCACTTCTTCATGCAAGAGTGCTCCAAATAAGAAGAACAATTAACTAAACTTAAATGAATACTCTCGCTTTTTTGTATATAAATCAAAAGGTTTAAATGAATTTTTGACTCTTTATTTTTGTCTAACAACTAATAATTTTCCAATAACATTCTAATAAAATATAATGGGGTCTTTATAAAGAGACTTAGGGTTGTCATTGAAGAGATACATTTATATTTATCGTTGTAATCTTTTAAAGGTTATATTTTTTTCAATATACCTTTTCACTTGTGTCTTTTCTAAAAGGCACAAATTAAAAGGATGTGTCTTACAATAAGATTTTTTTTTTTAATTCATGTGTCTTTACAATAAAAATATTTTTTTTTTGAAAATATTCTAATAGTATCATGTGAGATGATAACTACAAAATCTTAAGCATTGAGAGCATGGTTGAATTCGTCTTAAGGATAGAGAATCTAATTTTCATCTCGATCAAATCTCGTATCCATAAAGTACAACCGAAATTTCAAATTCTAATTTAATTTTTGGTTTTTGGTGATTTTATTCTTTTGAATAAACTTCTTAAAACCAATATAATCAAACATTAATTTTCCAATGCCAATAAAATTTTTGCTCTAAATAACGAAAAATTATATTATGTTTCGAGTGTACATGTCATCTCTCTCACAGTAGCTGGATCCCACAACTGTGTGGGACCCAGCTACTGTGAGAGAGATGACATATATACTCGAAACATGATATACTGTCTCCTAAATAACGAGTTATCATCGTTTGATTATTTCGATAATTATTAAATAACTAAATGGGTGAAAGAAATATTAAATTGCTATACTTTATTATTATATTTTTACAAAACACTGAATTTTTATTACCACCGTTAGTGAAATGATGATATAATGCTGATGTCACATGGGTAAAAACGATTTTACACTTTCAAAATTGAATATTGTATGAAATTTGAAGGATAAGGTTATCTTTTTAACCCAAATATTTATCTATATAGTTTTATCTTTTCACTTAAATAATTTTTTTTTAAAAAAAAAATATAAACCATTAATTTGATTTGTCTTTATTATTATATTCTTACAAAACATTGGATTTGTGTTACCATCGTTTGTGAAACGATGATATCATGCTGATGTCAAATGGGTAAAAACGATTTTGCTGTTAACTCATTCAAAATTGAATATTGTGTGAAATTTGAAGGATAAAGTTATCTTTTTAACCCAAATATTTATCTACCAGTTTTATCTTTTCACATAAACAAATTTATTATTTTTTATTTTTTTAAAAAAAACACTAATTTGATTTTATTTAATTAAAAAATAAAATACAATTATTATTATTTTGCCAAGTATATAAGATAATATTGGTATTTTACGGACCAATTAGCGAAGGTAATGGAAATGTAATAAATTGTAATATTTTATGAAAATATAATAGAAAAGTATTACATCCAATATTCGTACACATTATTTTTTTTGGAAACATTAGAAATCATGCTGTCAAACCATCCGACCCGAATTTAAGTGGAGCATGTAAAACTCCTTGTTGTCTCAGGTTCTTAAAAAAAAATGCACCATCTGAACTCGAACTTAAGACCAGTCAACCAAATCCTAAACCTATTGCCACCAACATATTTATTATTTTACAATTTCTAAAATAATCAAACGATAATAACTCTTCAATAAAATATTGTGCAAGTATTAGAATATTAATAAAATATTTAGGCTATACTTGGTTTCTGTGGATGCTGGAATTCGGCCGAGGTCCACAATCAGAATTTGTAGGTTGGGGGCATTAGCGATCCTGCAAGACAAAGGTAGAGTGAGCGGGAGTAGACTGCCCACCGGTGTGGTGGGTGCCGGGGGCACTCCGACGCTCAAGTCAGTAGTATGAAATGAGTAGTAAATGAGTAAAATGTGAAAGTAAGGTTTGATGTTACCTTAAACTCTTTTGGTGGCCGTGAGGGCGGTGGTAAGTGTATAAGGGGATGGAGAGCTCTGAGAGTGCTAATGTCAGAAAGCAGAGGATTGTAAGAAATAAGTGAAGCCCCCCTCAGAGTTGAGAAGCTCTCCCCTTTTATAGATTGAAGGAAGTCACTTTACAGTTGGAATATAAGTTGTACACGTGATGGTGGGATCTACAATGTGCTGAAGTCTCTGATGATAGGACCCAAACATGTTCAATACTATCTTTCGATAATGAAGAATCTTAGCATGTGAATTTATGCTTTATGCTAGACAAAATGAGGGAAGAGTGGTTGATGAGTTATCCGTAAGCATGTGGCGTGATTATAATTCAATAATGCTAGGTTTTATGAGTTTGATTTTACACTCTTGGGCCTTACTTACTGTAGGGTTTTGAACTGTAAAGACGATTTTACCCTTGGCCCAAATTTGGCCCATACAGTTTGTCCCCTACTCTCTAAGTCAAGAAGTTCTTGATTTAGAGAGTATTTTATACGTGTCGAACGAAACAAGATGTAAGAGTGCCAGTTGAGAATGCATAGTTCATGTTACATACGATAGAGAGAATTCAATGTCTTTTGGACTAAGAGTAGTCTAAGTCTTCAACTTGGCATGAGCCAGGGGATATCCTCGGTCGACTGAACCAGATAAAGGCCAGGACAATTTCCATATTACTAGTCAATGACCAGGAGAGTCTTCAAATTTTTCTAGACCAGATGAAGGTCATGTGCCGAACTTGACTCGTCATGAGCCACGAGGGATGTCCCCAGTCGACTGATCCATATGAAGATCAGGATAATCAATTGACTCTTTATGAGCCACGGGGGATGTCCCCAGTCGACTGATCCAGATGAAGATCATGATAATCAATTGACTCTTTATGAGCCATGGGGGATGTCCCCAGTCGACTGATCCAGATGAAGATCAGGATAATCAATTGACTCTTTATGAGCCATGGGGGATGTCCCCAGTCGACTGATCCAGATGAAGATCAGGATAATCAATTGACTCCTTATGAGCCATGGGGGATGTCCCCAGTCGACTGATCCAGATGAAGATCAGGATAATCCCCATACAACGGGTCAAATGACCAGGGGAATCTACAATGTCGTCTGACCAGATGAAGGTCAGGTCTTCAACTTGACTCTACATGAGCCAATGGGGGATGTCCCCAGTCGACTGAACCAGATGAAGGTCAGGATAATCCCCATACTACGGGTCAAAAGACCAGGGGAATCTACAATGTCGTCTGACCAGATGAAGGTCAGGTCTTCAACTTGACTCTACATGAGCCAATGAGGGATGTCCCCAGTCGACTGAACCAGATGAAGGTAAGGATAATCCCCATACTACGGGTCAAAAGACCAGGGGAATCTACAATGTCGTCTGACCAGATGAAGGTCAGGTCTTCAACTTTTTCTCTACATGAGCCAATGGGGGATGTCCCCAGTCGACTGAACCAGATGAAGGTCAGGATAATCCTCATACTACGGGTCAAAAGACCAGGGGAATCTACAATATCGTCTGACCAGATGAAGGTCAGGTCTTCAACTTGACTCTACATGAGCCAATGGGGGATGTCCCCATTCGACTGAACCAGATGAAGGTAAGGATAATCCCCATACTACGGGTCAAAAGACCAGGGGAATCTACAATGTCGTCTGACCAGATGAAGGTCAGGTCTTCAACTTTTTCTCTACATGAGCCAATGGGGGATGTCCCCAGTCGACTGAACCAGATGAAGGTCAGGATAATCCCCATACTACGGGTCAAAAGACCAGGGGAATCTACAATGTCGTCTGACCAGATGAAGGTCAGGTCTTCAACTTGACTCTACATTAGCCAATGGGGGATGTCCCCAGTCGACTGAACCAGATGAAGGTCAGGATAATTCCCATACTACGGGTCAAAAGACCAGGGGAATCTACAATGTCGTCTGACCAGATGAAAGTCAGATCTTCAACTTGACTCTACATGAGCCAATGGGGGATGTCCCCAGTTGAATGAACCAGATGAAGGTTCAAGAAAGTCTACACACTCCATTATACCTAATGAAGGTACATGGGAGTCTACTCCTCCCGACCCGATAAAGGTCTAAGAGAAATTTTCATTCTATTATACTTGAAGAAGGTACATCAGAGTCTATACTCCACATGACCCAAGGAAGGTCCAAGAAAATATACACACTCCACTATACCTGATGAAGGTACGTGGAAGTCTACACACTCCATCATACCTGATGTAGGTACATGGGAATCTACATACTCCATGCATAATGAAGATCCATGAGGGTCTTCATTCCTCACTCTACAGGATCTAACATGAGTCAATGAGGAACTTTACACTACTAGACTTGAAGAAGTTCTATGAGAGTCTTTCCTTCTCATACTACTAGTTCCGATGAAGGTTCATGATACTACTGTCGAATGAACTATCAAATGGACCTGAGAAAGTCCATAAGGCACAGTCGAATAAACCTAATGAATATCTATGGAATCTTCATACTACAAGACCTGATGAAGGTCACGAGACTACTGTCGAATGGAGTTGGTCGAATGGACCTGATGAAGGTCAAAGGTCATCACTCACTATACTAGACCTGAAGAAGGTCCATGAGACTACAATTGATAAACTTGATGAAAGCAATCAATGTCATCTCTATTCTACAAGACTACTGTCGAATGGAGTCATCGAATGGAACTGACGAAGGTCCATGAAGCTATGGTCGAATGAACCTGAAGAAGGTCCATGTGAATCTTCATTCTACCTGACCTGATGAAGGTCAGGAGACTACGGTCGAATGAACCTGATGAAGGTTCATTAGGCTATGGTCTAATGAACTTTGATGAAATGCATTACTCCTCACTCTTCTATGAGTCTACTGTCGAGTGGACTTGTCGAATGGACTTGATGGAAGTCAAAAGAGGTCATGGTCGAATGAACCTGTTGAAGGTCCATGAGACACGGTCGAATGAAACTAATGCATGTCTATGAGAATCACCACTCTACTAGACCTGATGAAGGTCCATGAAGCTATGGTCGAATGAACTTGATGGAAGGTTCATGGGGCTTTTCAATACTTTCTAAAGTTTATGGAAATCCATCCATGTAGTCTTGAGTGGATGATAATCTCCATACGTAGTATGGAGATAATTATCCTCATATGTAGTATGGAAGAGATGGATGCCTATCAAGGTCATTACTAATTATACAAGACCTAAGGTCAATGATACTACAATAGAATGAACTTGATGAAAGTCCAAATGAATCTTCATTCTACCTATCCATGAGACTATTGTCGAATGGACCTGGCAAAGGTCCACAAGACACTGTCGAATGAACCTAATGAATGTCTATGAGAATCACCACTCTACTAGACCTTATGAAGGTCCAAAAGAATTTCCATACTACATAACCTGATAAAGGTTGGTCGATTGGACCTAAAGGAGGTCCAAGAAAGTTCTTCATTCTACTAGGCATGATAATAGATTCCCTATGTAATATGGAGTTGGCAATATTAAATCAACATAGCATGGAGATGATAACTAACCTTTAATTTAGACGGGAGGAGTTGAGAATCATTCCAGGTAGTCTGGGAGAGATTAGAATTTTCTTGTAACCTGGAGTTGATTGCCTTTCACCTTGTCGTATGAGAATAGTTTTGTTGTTTCGCTTTGATTTCATGCTACAAAAGTGAGATTTATATATGTCGAATAGAGCAGCCAAGCATCCTGAGGGTCTTTGTACAATGCTCAGGTTTATTCAGAAAATGTCACTTTGTTTTGATACTTTGGGTTGGTCTGTTTCAACTTTTGGGACAAGCTTTCGGCCCACCTTTTGATTTAGGTTTTTGCATATTGGGCTGAAGGTTTCGACATGTGACAGCCCCCCTCTGATTTAATCGATGTGGGACTCTGCTCTTCTTCTGTTTTGTCATGGGCGGTGCTTGTGTTTTGTCGCTTTCGGGCTGCTTGCTTTGTTTTTCTGGATAATCCTTGTTGAGCTGAAGCTGGTTGGACTGATTGTTTCCTGTGATTGGGCCGTGTAGTCTCAGCTTGGTCATGTTTTTCTTTGTGACCCATTTGGGATTTTCTTTGAGCTTTCGCTTGTGTGTTTGGATTTAGGCTGTTATTTCGGCCTGCTTGCCGTGTTGGCAGTTTTTTTTTTTTTTTTTTTTACGCATAGGCTGCTCTCTCTCTTGTTGTTTATTTTATATGCATGCAGCCCACATCACGAAGCTTGTTTTTTGTTTAATGTGTAACTCTCTCTCCCAAGCTTGCCCTCTTGCGTAATAACTTTCTTTTTTATATATATTTTTTAATGCTTGTGTGGCTCTCCTATTTGTTGCTTTTAGTAAAAGGAAATTGGAAAACCTAAGTACTTGGGTCCACTCTTTGACTTGTAGGTGACTTTAGTTGTTAGAGTTGAGCATGTAACTTTGTCGAGTGGGGCATTTATTTTATTTATTTATTTTTTTGTCGAATGGACAGTGAGCTGTCAGGCTTGCGATGTGGCGCTGCTGGGCTAGGCTTGTGGTGTGAATCATGTGGTTGCCTTGGCTTGGGCAGTGGGTTGTTGTTGATCTGTTCCAAGCTGATTGTTTAATGGCGTGTGTTGCTGGCACATGTCGTATGGCACATCTTTGGCACATGTCGTATGGAGTAGGACATTGTTAGGCTCTCTTTCAATCTAATTCATTGTTGGGCTGATAGATTGTTGCAGTTTCACCTTGTTGTTAGGCCTTAGCTGCTTGGCCGTTTGATTTGTTTTGTTGCTCGGCCTGTGAGTGGGCGTTAATCCATCTGGTTAGCTGCTTCAGGTGGGCTTTTTGCATAGGTTTAATCTTGACAGCCTCAGTTTTTTGGCTTTCTTTTTGCTGGCGTGGTCTACTTTACTTGTGGGCTGGCGCTCATGTTTTTTTTTTTTTTGAGCATCGACTGTTGAAGAAAGAACCAGCCCACGCTTGACATAGTTATCAGCCCATGAGTAACTATTAAACCACTGTTATCCATTCGACATTCAAGCGACAATGTATTTTGTGTTTCAGTTCACTCATGATACAACAAAAAATTCCAGCTCAAACTAAAAGCTTTCCAAAAACCAGCCCAAGTTGTCAGGCCCAAACCAAGCACAACTGAAACCAACCAAAGCAATTAGGCCATCTTCCATCCTTCTAAATTTGTCCTTCAAGCTGGTCATCTCATCACCATTCTTTGTCGAGTAGAACTCGAGCAAGCTAGCTAGTTTTCCCTTGTTCGCGAATACCTAATTTATGCATGGAGGAATGTTTCCTTTATGATCAATGAGTGTGGATTGGATATGCCTCATGCACATATAAAATTTGGTCGCATGCCTCCCTTTTATTTTCTTTCGTGTGTAGGATACCAATTGATGACTTTCACATAGTCTGTAGGAGATGTCGAGCCTTTTGTGTAGTCAGGAGGAGATGGCAATCCTTCCACGTCCTCTAAATGAGATGAAAATCCTATTAGCATCGTCTGAAGTAGACGACACAACTTTCATGACGTATGAAGAAGATTGAGATTTATCCTTGTCGTCTGAAGAAAATAACTATCCACTCATGTCATCTTTCGCGTCGGCTGGAATGGATGACATTCCATCAATGATAATTTTCCCATGTTATCCTGAGGTAGTGACAATCCATCCATGTAGTATGGATTGATGCTTTATAAGGAAAGAGTGTTGATGTTATCCAGACTCATCTTTTCCTTATTGATAGTTCGACTGCAGGTAGACTGGAGAGAATTACTCCAACATTTCATTTCACATGGAAGATGTGACTTGCTGTGATTGGTCAAGTGGAGAAATATGATGGCTTCTTTGTTGATTAAATGGGTAGTCGTCTGATGGTGGATTTTCACTTTCCATATTCTTGAATGCTTCTAAGAAATTGGGTTGATAAGATAGTTGAAAGGAGTTGTAGCCTTACGCCTTTGAGTGGCCGAAGAATGAATTATGTTCCAGATACTATTGGAGATTAGTACTGGAGTTTTACATGGATCAATTTTCATCTTCCTTTGATCGTAACTGTTTTGTAGAGTGGCTGATTATGCCACCACAGGATCTGGTGTCTGTTTGTAAGGATTGTAGGCTGGGTGGTCCTTGCTTGCTATGAATCGCTAAGGCCCCACGATGGGCGCCAAATTGTGGATGCTGGAATTCGGCCGAGGTCCACAATCAGAATTTGTAGGTTGGGGGCATTAGCGATCCTGCAAGACAAAGGTAGAGTGAGCGGGAGTAGACTGCCCACCGGTGTGGTGGGTGCCGGGGGCACTCCGACGCTCAAGTCAGTAGTATGAAATGAGTAGTAAATGAGTAAAATGTGAAAGTAAGGTTTGATGTTACCTTAAACTCTTTTGGTGGCCGTGAGGGCGGTGGTAAGTGTATAAGGGGATGGAGAGCTCTGAGAGTGCTAATGTCAGAAAGCAGAGGATTGTAAGAAATAAGTGAAGCCCCCCTCAGAGTTGAGAAGCTCTCCCCTTTTATAGATTGAAGGAAGTCACTTTACAGTTGGAATATAAGTTGTACACGTGATGGTGGGATCTACAATGTGCTGAAGTCTCTGATGATAGGACCCACAACATGTTCAATACTATCTTTCGATAATGAAGAATCTTAGCATGTGAATTTATGCTTTATGCTAGACAAAATGAGGGAAGAGTGGTTGATGAGTTATCCGTAAGCATGTGGCGTGATTATAATTCAATAATGCTAGGTTTTATGAGTTTGATTTTACACTCTTGGGCCTTACTTACTGTAGGGTTTGAACTGTAAAGACGATTTTACCCTTGGCCCAAATTTGGCCCATACAGTTTCCATTGTTATTGATGTGGAGATGAGACGAGTATAACACAGAATATGAATAGAGAATGAGGTTGATTATAGAATACAAATTATCTTATTTGATTAAGGGTGGCAATGGGTCGGGCCGGGCCCGGGCTTTGATAAGCCCGGCCCGAGCCCGACAAAGAAAAAAAGCTCGGGCCCGGGTGTCTTTCGGGCCGGGTCGGGCTCGGGCGCGGGATTTATCCGGCCAATTTTTTTTTAAAAAAAATTAAGACATACAAATACAAAATACATTCACACTATATGCAAAGACAATTCACAAATAAATCGAAAGTTTCATCGATAAATCTACAAACAAATAAAAATGCAACAAACAAATAAAAATGTTACAAACATATTAAAATATATATATATATATATATATATATATATAATATATATATATATATATATATATATATATATATATATATAAGGTTTTAGCCCGGGCCATGGCCAAAATTGCAGAGCCGGCTCGGGCCTGAGCCCGAGCCGGACTTTTGATTATAGGGTCCGGCCAGGGTTTTTTTTACCCGGGCGGGCCGGGCCGGACAAGGCCCGGGCTTTTCTGCCACCCTTATATTTGATTCAAGTTAGTCATGGATCATGAGTTTGAGCTATGTATAAAAATATTATATGGAATTCCATTAATAACCCTCATTAAATATATTAAAATATGTTTGAGTTTTGATAATCAATTTATATTGAAAAGTTATCTGAAATTTATAATAATTATGAAATGAAGAAAGTAAAAAATGAAGATATAATTATAGGATTAATATAATGGTTCATATTCACTATATCTAACGGTCGCCGTTAATTTCCATTAAAAGTAAATTTAGACTTATACATGTGAGCATGATTCTCCACATATGGGTTTCAAATGAGAGTAAAATATGGAGAATATAAGATGAATGATATGAGAATGATCTATAGAATACCAACCAAGCAAGGAATTGAAATCTTCTTTCACATTCTCCATGGGGATTGAACCAAACGCAACCTTAAATTTGTGAAATAATGATAATAGAGACATATCATTTTAGATTTAGGACAAAAATGAGCAAATTGGATTAAAAAAATGTCTCTCCTCATAGGGTTAGTTTCGGAGTGTCATTTAACAAGTACTTTTGAATTTATTATCAAGAGATTTCAAAGAATTTTAACTATAAAAAACTTTTAATATGATTTTAAGCACTCCCAGACAGACTCCAAATCTAAAATCCCAACAAAATCGATCCTTTTTTCTTTTTGGATTACTAGTTGGAAGTCGAGACCAAGTTGAATCAATTAGATTTTGGACAATTCTACTCGGACTAAGGTTAGCAGAAAATCCTGAATCTCGATCAAGATTCAGGATCTCATACCGTTTGATATGAGATTCAGGACAAAAATCGTCCTAAATCCCGAATTTTAACTTAAAAAGTCTAGAGTCATGATTGAGATTCGGGATCTTAAATCATTCAATCCCAAATTTAGAGTGATTTTTGTATCCCAATTTAAAAAATAACCGAAATTCAAGATAATTTTTTTATTTTAAATCATAATCTGAATTAGACTAGATGACAAGCAAAAATGGCCAACTGTAACATCCCCGATCTGAAAGATGCTACCGGCAGGGGATAGACCGTACTAACCCCATAAGCCTCTGACTCTAATAACTGCTATTCAATTTCGGATACTCTTTTCTCTAATATATATATATATATAGTGTGTAAGGGACCGTAGCCCAAACTCAACAACTTATCATGCAAACTTAACTCCAAAAATGGTATAAATATAACATGTGTCTTTACAATGACTACGACATGAATAGAAACTGGTACATGGCTTCTATTCTGACTCTGACTGGACACTTATGCTCTCTGACTCTGAACTGGTGGACTCCAAACCCTAATGACTGCAACAGTATCCTTCCTCTCTCGAGCTCGTCCTCCGGGAATACCTGCAATAACAAATAGTGGGAGTGGGGGGTTAGACCGTTGTACGATCTAAGTGAGTGGACGAGAAACTAAAATACTAAATTCAAAACATTAGGTTTTAAAACCAAAGTTTCAGAAAACACTGCATATGAGATCTGTTTTCCGAAATTTTCATCTGAAATCTCTTTAATAAAACTGCTGTTGAAACTCTGGTTTCTGAAAACTATTTCTGAAAATCTTATTTTCTGAGAACAGTGTTATGAAAATCTAATAACTGAGAACTACTATGTATCTGAAAAACCTTGACGTATGAAGGCGTTATGTATCGCCGTCCCCCATACGCCTAATTATAGCCAGTAGTGCAAATCCAAGACTTTGGGGCGTTATGTATCGCCGTTCCCCAAAGCATGTCACTACTGTATCTGAAACTGGTGGTCTTGGGGCGTTACGTATCGCCGTCCCCCAAGCCACAAAACTAGAACTGGGGTGCGGATCTATGCTACCACCCAAGCTCTGAAACTAGGGTCTAGGGGCGTTACGTATCGCCGTCCCCCTAGCCCTGCTCTAGGATCTGAGAGCGTTACGTATCGACGTCCCATCAGATCTTATTTTTCTTAGCCAAATACATCCCCAATGTTTCCATATCAATTCTTATCACATAAACCATGTTATTAAACTTAAATAAATACTCACAACATTATTACAACCAACTAATATTCAATCCACTAACTTCACTTAATTCTTACCCAAAATTTAGTAAGTTGGGGATTTTACCCCAATCACTATTTTAGCACAATAATCATTCATTCACCATCACGTCCAAGCCAATCAACCTATTCTAATCACCAAAACTTAAAAACTCCAAAAATAAGAAAATGGATCAAGTGGGTTTCTTACTTTTTTTCCTTATTTTCTATAATCCCTCATGTCCTCCATTATCTCCATTCTTTTTCTTTACTTGGTGAATGGCATTGGACCTTTGCTTCCTCTCCTTTCATCTTCCTCTTTCTTCTCCTTCATTTCTTCCTCTCCCTCACGTCTTCTTCTTTCTTTTCTTTTCATTTTATTTTAATTTTGTGAATTAGTGAATAGTGAACTCTTTATATAGTGGGGTCATTTGATATTTGGAAAGTTGGAGAAGAGTGTGGAAGTTTTGAGAAAATTTTGAGATTTTTATATTTGGGTCCGAAATTACTATTCATTATATTTTTTACTTGTATTTTGGACCTATCTCTGGTCCGATGGGAAAATATTCAACGCATAAGTTGTAGGTCTCGATCTCATATTTCCGATGATATAAAATTCATAAAAATCGGAGTTCATATGAAAAATTTACGCCCCAAATACCACGGGCTGTCCAAAAGGGAATACTATACAGTCTCGTCCCGGGACTTCGAGGAATTTACCGATTGTCCCCAAAGTCATACCATGAGTATATTTGAGTCTCAATATAATTTATTTTATATGCCTTCGTCCCGTACGTAACAGTACCACTGTATGCAGTAGTAAAAACTACCGATCGTTACACCAACAGTCACTTTCACAATTTCTTTTCAAAGATTCTTGTATAACATTGTCTTATAACAAGACAATAAGGCAATTTGCGTGGCCTTACCTATGTTCAACACTCTTGAATTTACGACAGCACTTGTCTAATTAATAGGGAGATTGACAAAAAAAAATTAAAAAATAAACGACAATGACTTATTTTATTTTTAATTATTGTTTATTAGTATAGTCTAGAACGCACTCTGAACTAGGGATGGCAGTGGGTAGGGTTTGGTGCGGGTTTGCCATTACCAAACCCGCACCCGCATATGTAAATAAATTACCAAACCAACACCATACCCGTTGCGGGTTTTAATTGTCATTACCAAACCCGCACCCGCATATAAAAATAAATTACCAAACCCGCACTGGTACCCATCAGATTTTTTGCGGGTTTTTAAAATATTGAATTCTCTTATGCTCTTAATAATATAATCTTTTTAATTAAACATTGATACATTTTTTTAACATAAAAAAAATTATATTTGACAGTTTACAAATTATGACATATAAATAAAAGTTTAAAATATTTATAACATATTATCAAATTCATATTATCACAATTTCATCCATGAATAACTAGCTGAATATTCTTCATTATGTTAAATTTATATCATCAAAATTATTGAACTATGACCAAAAGTAATTCAAAAATATTAAGAGAGAGCAATTCATAAATTGTAAGTTAGTGAGTCCTTTTATATGAGGGATTTTTTTGCCCTAAAGATATAAAACAAAAAAAAAATAAACTTGCGGGTAGCGGATATCTGCAGTGGGTATCCGCTGGTTTTGCTTAATTACCAAACCCGCACCAAACATGTAGCAGGTTTTGTTTTAAATTACCAAACCCGCTTAAATATTTATCAAATCCTACCCATTACGGGTGGGTTTTTGCGGGTTTGTGGGCGAAATTGTCATCCCTACTCTGAACTGGTTTTGTCTTTGACTCGTATTCCACGTTTTAATTTCTGTTTAATGTTAGGATGGAAAGATATGACAAATAAATAAATTATTTATAAATAATGATATGTATAAGTGTGTTTATTAAACGTTAAACTCTTTGACTCATGTGATGAACATTATTACGTTTTGATTCTTAATTAGTTTGATAGTTTCTATAAGACTATAGACGCGTCTTATGGACGTAGTGACAACATACCTATATGGATCACTTGACACTGGTATTTACATGAAAATCCCTGAAGGATGGAAAATACCTGAAGTATATAAATCAAATGATCGTAAACAATTTTCAATCAAGTTACATCAATCTTTATACATATTAAAACAATCTGGACGTATGTGGTACAATCGTTTGAGTGAATATTTGATGAATGAATGATATATAAATGATCATATCTGCCTATGCATATTTATTAAAAAGTCTGAATCTTGATTTACTATTATAACAGTATATGTCGTGAACTTAATTGGAACACCTGAAGAACTTCTAAAAATTACTGACTATTTGAAAAGAGAATTTGAGATGAAAGACTTTAGAAAAATAAAATATTGTCTTGGCTTGTAAATCGAGCATAAAACTAAAGAAGTGTTTATCCATTGGTCAATATACATTGAGAAGATTCTAAAATATTTTAACATGGATAATGCTAATCCATTAAGTACTCTTATGGTACTCCTATCTCTCGATCCTAAAAATGATTCATTCAATCCTAAAGAAAGTAATGAAGAGATATTTGGTCCAGAAGTATCATATCTTAATGCAATTAGTGTCTTGTTAAAATTAACTCAATGGGCGGGATCATATATTGCATTCTCAATAAATTTATTGGTCAGATTTAGCTCCGCACCAACTCGGTGACATTGGAATGACATCAAGCATATTTTATGTTATCTTCATGGGACAAAAGACTTGTGATTATTCTATTCAAATAAACTAACATAAAATTCATATCTTGTTGGTTATACTGATGCAAGATACCTCTCTAACCTTCATAAAGCACGTTTATAGACATGATATATTTTTACCTACAATAACACGATAATTTCATGACGATCTACAAAACGATCTTTTGTCGCTACATCTTCCAATCACTCAGAGATACTTGCACTATATGAAGTAAGCAAAGAATGTATATGGTTAATGTCATTTATCCATCACATTCAGAGCATATGCAACTCAAACTCGGCTACAAATATTCCAACAGTGATATATAAAGATAATGATGCATGTATTGCACAAATTAGAGGATGGTACAAAAATGGAGACATAACTCAAAAATATATCACCTAAATTCTTCTACACTCATTAGCTATACCAAAGTAAGCAAATTGATGTCAATCAAATACGTTCAACTGATAACTTTGCATACTTCTTTACGAAATCTTTACCAACATCAACATTTGAGAAGCTTATACATAATATCGGTATGCATCGACGTAGTAGATTATTCTGATGATATCTTTTGAAGGGGAGTATTTAATAAGGGGAAGCATATTTATTAACGTGATGAACGACAATTAGATGAAAGTGCATTGTACTTTTTTTTTCCTTCGATCATGTTTTGTCTCACTAGGTTTTACTCATAATGTTTTAATGAGGCAATATTAGGTCAAATAGATAGTGTAGAATTAAAATGATAGATCCCAAGGGAGTTTTTTAAATTATGTAGTCCCTCATTTTAATATTTACACTTGTAGTTTTATCCCACATGTATTAGGGATAATGATTTTAGTAGTTTATCCCACATTGTTTATGAATAATGATTTTACCGTAAACTCTCCTTATAAATAGAGAGCAACTCTGATAATTTTTATCCATTCAGAAATAATAATAAAATCTATACATTTACAAAATATTCATTCTACTCTCTTCTTTTTATTATCTTATTTTGTTTTTTTTGATAGCGAGTAAAAGTTAAAAATCATAATTTTTAAAAAATATAGTTATTATTAATAGATAACTTATCATAATTTATTATTATTAATCAAATAGTTATGAATTAAAATTTTGATCAAAACATAATTTTATCACATAAAAATACTACGTACCCTTTGTTTCACTTGTTTGAAAGCAATAAGAAAATGCAACATAGTTTCTTTTGGGCCCACATGACCTGAAGGATGTTATGGGCCCGGATCTTTCCAATGCACTGACCAACATAATAACCCAACACAGCCTTGATCATGTAGTTACTAGTTATGTTATGTCACAGACGCAGTGAATGAATTACTAGTTATTTATTACAATTTTATAAAGTGTTGGGGTTGTGTGTAATACACCAATTGAAGTGATTGATATGTAACACCACACCAATGTCAAGAGACAATAGACATATCCATTTACAATACTTTTTCTTGTGTGACCATTAATTGGGCAGAATAGATAAAAAAATTATCAATCTTAATTACCATCTATTTATATATTCAGAATAAAAATTTCACCTCAAATTTTATATCAAATTGTATGAGTTTTTAAATTTAGATGGATTATCATTATGCCTCAATGATAATTTGCAAGTGTCATGTACATCACCATATATTTGTAGCAATCTTATAAGTGATGGGGTTGTTTGTGTAATATACACTGTTGATGGTGTTTTTTAAGCACTATGATATTTAAGGAGTACGACAGGGGTAAAAAAGGATAATTCCCTTCTCGGTCGAAATCATTAATGCCGACCCGACCACAACAGGTAGAGACCGAGCACTTAAGATCGGTAACCCGACCACCTAAAGATCGGATGACCGAGCATTATCAGATCGACAACAGCATTCTCTGTTCAAAAGACCATCGTGACCAACCTCATGAAGACCGGGAATATGGTGGGATATGCTCCAGAAGATAAGTTATCCTACTTTCATGGGGAAAACTGATGAGTCAGTATCCTAATATGATAAAGGAAGTAAATGTAGTTTTAATTAGGAATCCTTATGGGAAAAGGGAATAGTTTTGACTAGGATTCTTTATGGGAAAAGGAAATTGTTTCAACTAGGAAATTCTTGTACAAATAGGAATATGATTTCTACACTATTATAAATAGAATGGTAGATTGTGCATAAAAGGGAGGAAGAAAAAATTGGAGATCAAGATCATTATTGTGAGACTTGTAAACAAAAGAGAGAGCTGGGAAGCGTGTTTGAGTAATAAAAGTATCATCCTTTTTGCGCCCGTGGACGTAGGTCGGACCAAGATCCGCCGAACCACGTTAAATCTCCTTGTTGATTGGCGTATTTATCTGTCTTTTGCTAAGTTTGCTTTTGGTCCCCCATAACCAAACAAATTCACTATTGAGGGAGGATTAGTCTCGGGAGTGATATTCCCATATTGCCCTTGAGACCAAAATCAGCCGTCAACATACACCATTTGAAGTGATTAGTATGTGTAACTTACACAACACCACACCAATATCAAGAGATGACATCCATTTAACAATACTCTGTTTTGATAACCATTAGAGTTGATAATCGATCGTATAGATTGGGATTTATCAATTTTAATTTCGACTTATATATAGATTTATAATAAAAATATTGATGGTGTTTTCAGGAACTATGATATTTAAAACAGCACGACAATGGC
This sequence comes from Zanthoxylum bungeanum, assembly GCA_019454045.1. NCBI lineage: Eukaryota > Viridiplantae > Streptophyta > Magnoliopsida > Sapindales > Rutaceae > Zanthoxylum > Zanthoxylum bungeanum. The sequence continues at coordinate 77,610 of SKCR01020766.1, forward strand.
AGAAGGGTAATTCCATTCTTGGATAAAATCATTAATTCTGACCCGACCCATAAAAAGTCAGCAGCAAGGGCCCGAAACGCTTTACAATAAAAGACCGATCACAACAGGAAAAGACCGACCGCAACAGGGAAGAGACCGAGCACTTCATATTATGATCGGTTACTGAGCACTTTGGTTCATATGACCTGGCACTTTTCAGAACGACATAAGCATTCTCAGTGCAAATGACCCTTATGACCGACCCCACGAAGACCGAGCATGTAGCAAAGACGTCCCAGAAGAAGAAACATCATATTTTTACAGGGAAAGGGATAACGTTATCCTACCTTCATAGGGAAAGGAGATGAGTCAGTATCCAAATAGGACACAAGAAATAAAGACAATATTAAATTAGAAATCCTTGCAAGATGAGAAGATGGATTCGACTGAAGGATTCTTATACGAATAGGAATCTGATTTCTGTACTATTATAAATAGAAGGGCAGAATTTGTGTAGAGGGCATCAGAATCATCAAGCTCTAACTTGTAAAACACAAAAAAAATCTGAGAAGCGTGTTTGGGTAATAAAAGTATCATCATGTTTGTGTCCGTGGACGTAGGTTGGATCCAAATCCACCGAACCACGTTAAATCTCCTTGTTCATTGGTGCATTTATCTGTCTTTTGCTAAATTTGCTTTTGGTCCCCCATAACCAAACAAATTCACTATTGAGGGAGGATTAGTCTCGGGAGTGATAATCCCATATTGCCCCTGAGACCAAAATCAGCCGTCAACAGTTGGCGCCGTCTGTGGGGAACCAACAAAATGCAGACTCACGTACTAAGACAATGGCGGAAGGCAGAAACCACCAATCATCAGGGAGCTCGGCTGCAGATTGGATGGAGAAGATCGAGGAGAACCTAAGGAAATAAAGGGAGGAAAATCAAACCCTGCTAAAAACCATAGTAGACCGGTTGGAAAAGATAGAAGGAGCGCACGACGGGAAATTCGAGACCGGGACTAGCCGACGAAGGAACGAAATAGCAGAAGGAAAAAGAATTATTGATACAAGTGAGGACGACAGACCCCGGAGGAAGGCCCCTACGGGGTAAGATCTGTGGTGGTGCAGAAAGAGTCCCAAACTGAGGACATGTGGGAGGAAGAGGATGACAAATCGTCACCAGACTCCTCCTATGATAACCCTCACAACACCAGGAGAGGAGGGAAAGAATATGACGAAAGAGTGCGGGAAGATACCGGGCCTGAGAAGCACCACGCCCAAGACAACAGAAAGAGAGGAAACCGCAAGAGGCGGCATGGAGCCAAAGACAGCAGCATGAAATCTTGGTTACGGGAGGAGCTAGCTAAATGGGGAGTATGCCCCAATACAGACATAGGAGATGCCCGGGACGGTAAAGATGAGTCCCCCCTAACAGAAGAAATAAGGTCAGAAAAATTCCCAAAAAGATTCAGCATGCCAACCATGGCACCATACAAGGGCCATACCGATCCCAAAACCCACATCGAAGGCTTCGTCCTAGTAATGGAGATACAAGGGGTAACAGGGGACGCCATTTGCAAAGTGTTCCCCTTAACTCTAGTCGGACCGACCATCTTATGGTATAGAAGCCTAGCCCCAAGAAGCATCAGCAGCTTCACACAACTCAGAAAGTCATTCATACGACACTTCAAGGGGGCTTGCGTCCCCAGAAAGACAATTGGAGAACTAAGACTTATGAAACAATGAGACTATGAACCTTTGAAAATATTTATTGAAAGATACCACAATATGGTACTCGAAGTCGGAGGGTATGAATCCCCCGAGGCCTTGGAAAACTTGAAGGGAGCCTTGAAAGTCGGGAGGCTATGGACCCACCTAAGGATCCAAGACACCCCGGACTACGCAACCGCCCTGGAGGTGGCCCGAAAATTCGTTCTATTAGAAAACGAGGAGAAAATATCCCGAAAAGGGAACACCATCAGAGAAAGGACCACAAGGGAGGGCGCCCCCCACCGTGTAGAAAGAGAATCCAGAAGACCACCCCCGAAACACAAGGAGTTCAAACCACTGCACCGAGACAACCAAGAGAGAAGGGCGCCGACCCAAGTAAACCATGTGGTCGGGGAAGATGCATACATTCCCCTAAAGAAACCACTGGGACAAATTGTCATGGAGATCCAGGGGAAAGGCCTCTTAGTAGAACCCGACCTAAGAAGATTTCCCCCGGACAAGAGGAACCAAAAGGCTTATTGCATACATCACAACTCCAGAGGACATGCAACGGACGGGTGTAAAGATCTGCGGGAACAGATGGAAGACCTAGCACGAAACGGATATCTGAACAAATACATTGACCACGAAGTTATGACGGCCAGACAAAGAGCACGTGGTCGCCAAATCAATATCATCGCAGTAGGGAGAACACTGGCCGGAAACTCTAACTGGTCAAGAAAAGACTACAGCAAGACCCGAGGACCGGACGTCCTAGAAACATAGCAGATCACAGGGCTCCAGGGAAGCCGGTCGGTACCGATAATGTTTACCGATGAAGACACCCGAGGGGTAAGTTTCCCTCATGACGACGCATTAATAATCAAAGCAGTAATTAGCGGGTCAGAAGTAGACAGAATCCTAGTGGACCCCAGAAGCGCAGTTGACATAATTTCCAGAGAAGCACTGGATGACCTAGGGGTAGAGTATGCAGCCCTGACCGACGATAGCACTCCCCTATACGGCTTCAGAGGATCAGCCGTCATCCCATTGGGAATGATACAGTTGGCAATGACAGTCGGGACATATCCCCGGACCCGGACGATTATGACAGATTTCACCGTAGTGGACTGCATGAGCAGCTACCAGGCCATCGTCGGACGACCTTTCATGATGAAAACAAAAGCCGCAATGTCCTGCTACCACCTAAAACTGAAATTCCCCACCCGGGAGGGGATCGGAATCATATGCGGAAGCCAGAAAACAGCTCGCAGTTGCTTCGCAACTCTCTCACGAGAGACCCTATGCATCAAAGAAGATACCCGAAAACGACAAAGAAGCCTGGGTGAAGAAGAAGAAAACAAAAACCCTGGCCCTCGGCCAAACAAAAATGCCCGACTCACTGCAGCTGAGGAAACAGAAGAAATAGAACTTTACGGGCCAAGAAAAAGCATAAAGATAGGGGGAGGCCTAGACAAATCTCTACAACAAGATATACTAGAATGCCTAAAAGAATACCCTGACATCTTTGCCTGGGGATACGATGACATGCCTGGGATCGACCCAAGATTCATCAATCACCGCTTAGCAGTAGACCCATCACGCAAGCCGGTCAGGCAAAAGAGAAGAAACTTCAATCAAGAAATGAGTAAAGCAATAGCAGCCGAAGTCGAGAAGTTAGTAAAGGCAGGCCTCATCAGGGAGGCAAGATACCCAGATTGGGTATCAAACGTAGTGTTGGTCAGAAAAAACAATGGCAAGTGGCGGATGTGTGTCAATTTCACCGACCTAAACAGGGTGTGCCCAAAGGACAGCTTCCCTTTGCCGAACATAGACCAGCTAGTAGACGCCACAGCTTGTCAGGGATTACTGAGCTTTATGGATGCTTTCCCCGGATACAACCAAGTCAAAATGTGCCCTGCAGACGAAAAGAATACCACTTTCATTACCGATCAAGGACTTTACTGCTACAGAGTAATGCCCTTCGGGCTAAAAAATGCTGGGGCAACCTTCCAAAGGTTAGTAAACAAAGTTTTTAAACCTCTCATCGGCACAACAATGCTAGTTTACGTCGATGATATGATAACGATGTCGAAAGAACCAAGCTATCACATGGCCGACCTAAAAAAGACCTTCGAGCTATTAAGAAGACATAACCTGAAACTCAATCCAGAGAAATGTACCTTCGGGGTAGCCTCAGGAAAGTTTTTAGGTTACATGGTGAGTGCCCGAGGTATCGAAGCAAACCCACAGAAGATCCAGGCAATACTGGGCCTAAAATCCCCCAAGACGGTGAAAGAAATACAAAGTCTGACCGGTAGAGTAGCTGCGCTCAATCGATTCATATCACGAGCAAATGACAAATGCCATCCCTTCTTCAAAGTGATCAAAAAAGCAAAGAAGGATATCGACTGGACGCCAGAGTGCGAGGAAGCCTTCCAGCAGCTGAAACAGAATCTAGTACAGCCCCCACTCCTGGCAAAACCACTCTCGGGGGAAACATTATACTTATACCTGGTCGTTTCGGAGCGAGCAGTAAGTTCGGTACTAATACAAGAAACCGACAAGGTCCAGAAACCTGTTTACTACATCAGCAAAACCCTCTTAGACGCCGAGACCCGGTATCCAGTACATGAACTGGTCACCATTTCATTGATCACGGCAGCTCGAAAATTACGGCCTTACTTCCAGGCCCATCCTATCAGGGTCTACACCGATCACCCCCTAAAACAAATTCTGCAGCGGCCAGAAGCTTCCAGCAGACTAAAAATGGTCGGTAGAGCTAAGTGAACACGACATCTCCTACCTCCCAAGAGCAGCAGTGAAAGGACAAGTCTTGGCAGATTTTGTCACCGAATTTACCGAACCCCAAATCCTGACTATAGAAGAAGACAAATGGGAGATGTCTGTAGACGGTTCTGCCAGCACACAAGGTAATGGCGCGGGAATCATCCTAAAAAACAACAGAGGAGAAGAAATCCTGCTCGCCCTGAAATTCGCTTTCGTAGCGACCAACAATGAAGCAGAATATGAAGTAATACTGGGCGGTTTGAGACTATGCATGGTACTGGGGATCCGAGATGTGGTAGTAAGAAGTGACTCGCAGTTAGCCATTCAGCAGCTAAAGGGAGCATTACAAGCCAAAGAGCCTAGCATGATGGCCTATCAGACCGAAGTACGAAAGTTAACGGGGAAGATGAGGGATGTACGCTTCGAACAAATCTCCCGAGAAGACAATTGTGAGGCAGACTCTCTGGCACGGCTCGCCTCCTTAACAAAATCCGAGCACCCCAGAATAATCACTTTGATTTACATCCGGGAAAGGAGCGTGGGGGAATCTGAAGTGGAAGTTCTAGATAAAGAAAGCAAAACATCATGGATGCAACCCATCCGAAAATATCTGGAAACGGGAGAAACACCAGAAGACAAAACGGAGGCCAGGAAGTTAAGATACAAAAGCACCAAATTTTCCCTAATCAACGAGGTACTTTACCGAAGGGGTTACTCAGTCCCCCTCTTAAGATGTCTAGCAGAAGAATAGGCGAATTATGTGCTCAAGGAGATACATACGAGCATCTACGGAAGCCACGCCGGGGGTCGCTCAATTGCTTTCAAAGCCCTAAGACAAGATTTTTACTGGTCGACCATACACCAGGACGACATAGAAGTGGCCCGCAAGTGCAAAGGATGTCAGAAAAACGCAAATCTCCACCACCAACCAGCAGAACAATTAACTACACTGCTCAGTCCATGGTCGTTCGCCCAGTGGGGACTAGACATCATTGGGCCAATGCCACGAGGGAAATGACATGCAAAATACGCCATCGTGGCCATAGACTGTTTCACCAAATGGGTATAAGCAGAGCCATTATCCGCCATAACAAAAAAAAAACCACTCAATTCGTAAAGAAAAATATCGTTTGCCGATTTGGAATTCCCCGAGCCATCATCACTGACAACGGAAAGCAGTTTGATAGCAAAGACTTTAGAAAACTCTGCGAGGACCTCCAGATCGCCCTAAGGTACTCCACACCATCCCATCCCAAGTCAAACGGACAGGTCGAGGCAACGAACAAGACCATCAAGGCTAACCTGAAAGCTCGGCTCGGATCTAGCAAAGGCCTATGGGTCAAGGAATTACCAGAAGTACTATGGGCACACCAGACAACCTATAAAAACTCCACAGGAGAAACCCCGTTCTCCTTAGCATACGGATATGAAGCTGTCATCCCAGCAGAAATCGGGGTGACCTCCCATAGGGTCCAGCACTACGAGAGCATACAGAATGAAGGACTTATCAGAAACCACCTCGACCTAATCGAAGAGAAGAGAGAAAAATCAGCCATAAAAACAGCAATCTACCAGCAAATGATGGCCCGCTTCTACAACAAAAGGATTCGGACACGCACCTTCATTCCGGGCGACCTAGTGCTAAGAAGGGTCACCCTGAATACCCGAAGGCCGGAGGAAGGCTCGCTAGGCGCCAAATGGGAGGGGCCCTACAAGGTGATAAAAGTGGTAAGGCCAAGAGTATACGTCCTAGAACAGCTGGACGACGTACGATTAAAGAAACCCTGGAATATCGAGATGCTACGGAAGTACTTCCAGTAGACTCGTTTCTTTCCTGCAGCAACTCAACTAAGGATAAAAAATAGTGTAAGACCTTCCTTCAAAAGGAACGGAAAAAAGGGCAGATTGTCCCCGAAATATGAATAACAGTTTTCTCTTTTCAAAAAAAAGGGGGTTCTCATCCACTTTCTTAAAACATAAATGGAAAGGCTTATTCAAAAGAACCGGGGACAAACTCAGCACCTAATACAAAGAGAAACGACCAAGCGCTAAGACAATAATCGGCTCAGGGCTGGATCTTGTTCCGCCGAGGCCGCTTGATTATTCAAGATCGAGGTTGGGTTATGTCCCACCGAGTCACGCTCATTGGTCGAGGGACGGGACATTCCCTCAAAGCCAAAGTATCTCTTTCAGCTCGGGGTCCTCGGAAAATCCAGAGACATACTCGAAGCATAGGATCTGTGAGAATCATAGCACGGGGAGGGATGATGCCCCCGTGACGATTGCTTGCTCCAGTGTTAAACGAACACAAGGAAGAATATGCTCTTAATGTGTAAAACACTCTCCGATCCTCCCTTACCCAATGCAATGGATCCTTCAGAAAGCATATCACGGGGAGTAACGATGCCCCCGTGACGATTGCTAGCTCCAGTGATATCGGACCTAAGGAGGAGAATACCCTTAGTATCCCGGACACTCTTTGATCCATTCATCATTTGGATCCAAGAGAGGCGCAGCACGGGGAGGCGTTGAGCCCCTGTGGCGTGTGCCTGCTCGAGCGCGGTAAGGAGGAGCCCTCACACAAATATACAGGCTCCCTAGGGACCCGACTGTATGGGTTGGTGCTCAGAGCGCCAATTCCCGGTTGTATTTTTGTTAAATACTTCTGTAAAACGTTATTATCAGTAATAATATATGCAGTTTCTATAATATAATCTAATCTTTTATATGGTAAAGACGTAATGACCTTAGAATGATTAGTCATGGTACAGTTGCAAAAGCGTCGCAACGGGTCATTGAGTCGTATCATGACGTTGTCATTCTCAGACAGTTCCTGGTCAAGGTTTACACTACTTGGTCAGTATAGTAAACCCGTTGAGACCGGTACATGTCGTATACTGGAATATATGATTCCAATGGTTTCTCAATGAACCATAAGTCTTGGAGACTAGTATAGACGTGTAGGGTTTATAGTGGATAAACACTGAACGACTCACCGAAGATTCTTAATGGATGGTACACCAGCGTCAATAAGAATCTTCTTGGGTTGAGTAGCACTTGTGATTCTTAGACTTGAGATGCCATTGTGGGCACATGAGACATCTTCTACACTTAGACGGCAGTCACGTCACCGATCTATTTAGATCAGACCTCCGCATGTTCGTTGGGTGTAGATAGATCCTCAGGGTGTCCTATGTGTATCAAGATAGGATCCGTCAGTTCTGTGTACCAGAGCATAGGTAGTCCATATGATTAGCAATCAGATAAATCCATGGGCCCGTGGTAAGTTTAGAAGCTAGTTCTAAACATTCTTTTTGAGATTGCTAATAGAATAGTCGACTGGATAATCCCGATAGAGATTTGACGTTTACATCTATATCTCTGGGATTTATCCGGATACCTGTGACGGAGGAATTATACATTTGCCATGACCTCGACCTGTATGGTTCAGCGAGATTATCCGTGATCGTCATAATCTACGGGTGGATAGATTATGGACATGAAATTTGATTTCGTGACGGATATATCTGAACCTAGAGAGTCTCAATAATGAAACATACTCGTAGAGCACTAGAGCAACATTAAATAATAATATTGATTATTTATAAAGTCGTTTAAAGGTTAAACGCAAGATACGTGCAAAAGGGACCCGATAATCATTTACGTAATTATTGTGTATTTACATTTAATACTTGATTAATTTAAATACACATTAATTAATAGTCAAAATGAGTTATTTGACTTTTATCCTAAATGAATATATGTTTTTAATATTTAATGTAAATATTATACATATGTTTAATATATTTATATTTGATTAATTACTTAATTATTTATTGTTAAATGATTAATTAATTAAAATATAAATATCTTAATTAGGATATTTGATTTAAATGGATTAGTTGCCTTTGTTGACTAAGTTATAATATCTAATAAAGTGTTTTTAGATATTTGATTAACTTATCAAATAATGTCAATGAAATTGAAATTAAATTGTTATATACCCTTGATGATTTTCGGCCAAGGGCTTATTTTCAACAAGTATATATTGTTTTCATTTCATTTGCATTAGATAACCTAATACACTTTACAACAAACACCATTAAAGAAAACAAAGAAAGCAAGTGAAGGAGAAAAGGAAAAACTCAAAGAAAGCTTGGATTTTGTAAGTTTTTCAAACTTACTATTAGAAGGAATTTGTTCCTTAGGATCTAGGCAACATCTTGTGATGTTCTTAAGTTATTCTTTTCATTATTTCTTGTGTTTTTGATGATGGAAAATTGGTTGAAAGTGTTGAGCATGTGTGATGAAGAAAGCTTGTAACTATTGTAGTTATAAAGATTCTTTTAAGGTTTTGGAAACCATGTTGCTATTCTAGAGTTGTTGACCCACTCTTAAATGACCTAGATTTGATCTTGAGTTGTTTCATTGTGTTGAGACTTGAATTGGATGAAAGATTGATGATTGAAAAATTGATTTAATGTAATTAGCCTAATTTGTCCAATTTGTGGAAATTGAAAAATTAGGGTTTTAACTAATTCTAAATTTGGGGGTTTTCATATATGTTGTGTATTTATGTGTGTATATGATTCATATAAAGTTTCATGTTGATTGGATATCATTTGGATGTGTCTTGAAGCATGAAAGTGCAAAATGCACAAATTGGGCACTAATGAGTGCTCTCGGCTTTGAGAGAGAATTTGGGGATTTTGGTTGCTTTGGTGTTTTGATGTTTTGAACATCATAAGTTCATCTTAGAAATGATTTAGAATCATTCAAAATTGATTGGATCAATTTCGGACTAAAACGGACAAAAATACAAAGCAAGGGTATTTCGGTAAATTCACTTAAAATTGTTTTATTGAATTTATTTTCATAATTTGATTATTGGAATATTAAATAAATATGTTTATTTAATTTATCCGAGAAAAATTTTTGAAATCTGAAAATCGGATTTTCACCGCTTCCGCTGCGTTACCGGACTCACCCCCTAAATAACCCCTTCAAAATGGTATCAGAGCAAGTCTGATTCTAGGCCACTTAAAATGATTAGCCTTCATTGAATCAATGTTTAATCATGTTTTCTTGACTTTGTGCATGCTTATTAGGATCTAAACTGGTTAGATTTAGGGTGTATGACACTTAGCGGAAAATCCCTAATAATAAGGTTTAAATGTAATTATGTATTTGATGCATGTTATATGGTCCGTCTTGTCAATACGGTTTATGAATATCTCTTTGTGACTACATCTGAGACCGTGCCTCTGCTGTGAGGGTGTAGCCGATAAAGATTTATTTATACCGGATGTATATCTGATACTAGATAAATTCAAGTAAAAGCGGAATTCTGAACGTGCCCTAGCTGTCAGGATTACGTAAGTAACTTGAGTTTATTATTGACGAGTATTACCTTGGTACGTCTCCTTGTGGGCCTGCCTTCGCAGCGACAACGAGAAACGGCCAGGACCGGATATTTAGGAGTCACTTTTGAGTGATTGACAAATGAGTTGTCTACCTGATGAATATACGTAGGCGAGACCGTGCCTCTGATGTGAGCTGAAATATATTCACGGGATCCACCTTTCACTATTTATGTTTAATTTAATTATTAAATATTTGTATTCTGTTTTGGGATTACAGTATTGCATGATTTAGTGGGAGGGGCATATTAGATTAAAAATCCATGATCTAGTTTATGCTTTTGATATTATATGAAACTGCTTAATTTCTGCTAACCGTTTTTCGTGATCTATATGATAGATTTGCGATGGCGGGTCAATCCACAAACCAGTTTGCGCGTATGTTAGATGCGAACAAACTGAAAGGCGCTGAGAACTTTACAGACTGGGAATTGGATCTGAGGATTGTCCTCGATTCTGAAAAGTTGGGTTATGTTCTTGAGGGTCCTTTACCCCTTGCAGTGGGTGAGGATGCTTCGGAGGAGGAACGCCAAGTTTTTGAAACTTGGAAGGATGATGATTTAAGGGTTAAATCATATATCCTTAGTTCGCTCTCTCCAAAACTCAAGCAACAATACTATGGAACATTAGATTCCTATAGTATGATGACGCGATTAAGACAATCGTTCGAGAACCAGGAACATGTTATTGTTCACAAGGTCGCCATGGAACTGTTCCATGCGCGTCTGGATGAGGGGCAAAGTGTTAGCCCACATGTTCTTCAAATGATCGATTTGATCGATCAATTGAGGCAACATAATCTCATCCTAAATGACATTCTCGGTAGGAGTGTCATTCTTGGTTCTCTGCCAGCTTCATTCCGCCAGTTTGTGATGTACTTCAACATGCACGGGACAGTTGCACCTACCAGGAGCTACATAGGATGTTGCTCACGGCAGAAGAGGATCTGAAGAAGGGAGTACCTACTCGCCCACCTAGATCTACTTCTCTCTCTGCTTCTTCCCAAGGAATGTCCAAGGGAAAGAAGAAGAAAGGGAAGAAGAAGAAGACCTTCGGTCCTCAACAGCAGGCGAGATAGCTAAGCCCAAAAGGGCTGCTGAAGACAAATGCCACCACTGCGGCAAGGTCGGGCACTGGAAGAGGAACTGTCCAGATTACATTGCCCAGCTGATGAGAGACAGAGCATCTACATCAGGTACTTTTATTTTTCCAGTTATTGATTTATCTTTGGCTTGTGAAGCCGTTACATCCAGCTGGATTTTAGATTCTGCTTGTCCTATTCACATTTGCAATTCGTTGCAGGTGCTGAAGGAAAGTAGGAGGCTGAAGCCAGGAGAGATGCAGTTGCGGTTCGGGAGTGGAGACTCTTTGGATGCAGTTGCAGTGGGAGTATGCGAGATCTCATTGCCGAATGGGACACTTTTGTTAAATGACTGTCATTTTGTACCAGGATGTGTCGCTAATATTATATCACTTTTTGTATTAGATACAGAAGGCTATTGTATTAATATTAAGAATAGTTCTTTGTATTTATATGATAAAAATAATATTCAGATCCTTAGTTGTCCAAATCAGCATGGTCATTATACATTGCAAACTTCTAAAGATATATTAAATACTGGAGTTAATAAACGTAGTTTACCTATAATTAATAATACTGAACTTTGGCATATGAGACTTGGTCACATTGGCGTTAAACGCCTTACCCAATTGGTTAGGAATGGTTTGATATCAGATCTTACCATTGAGTCATATCCAACTTGTGAATCCTGTATTCAGGGTAAGATGACCAAAGCCCCATTTTCTGGTGTTGGACACCGCGCCACAAACTTACTGGAACTCGTACATTCTGATGTATGTGGTCCACTAAGTCAAACTGCTCACAGTGGTTATTCGTACTTCGTTACCTTTACCGATGATTTGTCACGGTACGGTTATGTGTAGTTGATGCGACATAAATCGGAAACCTTTGAAAAGTTCAAAGAGTTCTGAAATGAAGTAGAAAAACAAACTGGTAAATATATTAAATGCCTTCGATCAGATCGAGGCGGCGAATATATGAGTGGTGAGTTCATGGATTATATGAAGGAGAATGAGATTCTCGCTCAATATACTCCACCAGGTACACCACAGCACAATGGTGTATCTGAAAGGAGAAATCGGACTTTATTGGATATGGTCCGATCGATGTTGAGTTTCACAGATTTGCCCTATTACTTATGGGGCTACTGTCTCTTAACAGCCGCACATCTTTTGAATAAGATTCCTTCAAAGGCTGTTCCTACGACACCGTATCAGATATGGTTCGGTAGGAGACCGAATCTTAATTATATTAAGGTTTGGGGTTGTCCTGCCTATGTCAGGGTAACTCAGCAAAGTAAGCTTTCGCCTCGAGGGCAAAAGTTTAGGTTTGTTGGATATCCCTCGAACACGAGGGGATATCTGTTCTATGATACCGAGCATCGGAATGTGTTCGTAGCTCGCTTCGCAAAATTTCTAGAAGTATAATTTTTGTCAGAAGGAGGTGATCATAGACAGGTTGAGCTTGATGAAGTCCAACCTGAAAACAACGAGCCAACGGAGGAACCTGAAGTTCAAGTAGATGAAGGACCTTCAACACACACACTCCGTAGGTCGGAAAGGGTATCTAGACCTCCTGAACGCTTGTATTTGATACAAGAAAAGAGTCTGGATGTTCTCTTAGTTGAAGAGACAGATCCTTTCACCTATAGAGAATCGATGTTGGACATCGACTCCGTGAAATGGCAAAGTGCCATGAAATCCGAGATAGACTCAATACATGAAAATCAAGTTTGGGACTTGATTCCGCTTCCCGAAGGAATTGTTCCTATCGGTTGTAAATGGGTTTACAAAAGGAAGCGCGGGCCTGACGGTAAGGTTGAAACTTACAAGGCCCGACTGGTAGCAAAAGGTTACACGCAGTGACCTGGCGTCGACTACGATGAAACTTTTTCGCCGGTAGCAATGCTTAAGTCTATCCGGATTTTGCTTTATATAGCTGCGTATCATGACTACGAGATTTGGCAAATGGATGTCAAAATGGCTTTTCTAAATGGATTTCTTGATGAAGAAATCTATATGGAACAGCTGGAAGGTTTCACGTCCAGCGAAACCTCGGGTATGGTATGTAAGCTTAAGAAGTCCATTTATGGACTTAAACAAGCTTCACGAAGTTGGAATCTTCGATTCGATGAGATTATTAGATCGTCTGGTTTTCTCAAGAATTCGGAAGAATCCTGTGTGTATCAGAAGGCCAGTGGGAGCATGATCCTATTTTTAGTCCTATATGTTGATGACATCCTAATCATTGGGAATGATTTAGGTATGTTACAAAGTGTCAAAGCGTATCTCTGTAAGAATTTCTCCATGAAGGACCTGGGAGAAGCTTCCTATGTTTTAGGGATAAAACTCTATCGAGATAGACAAAAGGAGGCTGATTGGGTTATCCCAATCAACGTACATAGATAAGATCTTGGAACGGTACAGTTTTGGTAACTGTAAGACAGCAAACATACCGTTCAGACATGGGATTCATCTTTCTAAGAAGATGTGTCCACAAACAGAAGATGAGAAGGTTAGAATGTCTAACCAACCTTATGCTTCGTGTTTGGGTAGCATAATGTATGCCATGTTATGTACGAGGCCTGATATTAGTTTCGCTGTTAGCGTAACTAGCAGATATCAGTCAATCCAGGTAATGACCATTGGATGGCCATTAAACATATCCTAAAGTATCTTAAGGGTACTAAGGATAAGTTGATAATATATGGAGGAATGAACTGCAGGTTAATGGGTATACAGACTCCGATTTTCCAATCGGATCCCGATGATAGAAATTCTACATCTGGATTTGTCTTTACCCTTAACGGAGGTGCAGTTTGTTGGAAGAGTTCCAAACAGGGATCGACAGCTGATTCCACCACTGAGGCGGAATATATTGCAGCTTCTGAAGCTGCAAAAGAGGCTGTGTGGATAAAGAATTTTATCACATAATTGGGAGTTGTCCCAAGTATCGAGAATGCGATTCCGTTATACTGTGATAATACTGGAGCCATTGTGCAAGCAAAGGAACCGAGGGCGCATCAGAAGTCGAAGCATGTGGAACGCGAGTACCACATCATTCGAGAGATCGTGTCGCGAGGGGATATTGTCGTGTGCAAGGTACCGAGTGAAGATAATGTAGCAGACCCGCTGACGAAGGCCATACCTCCGAAGTTGTTTGATAAACACGTGGAGTCGATGGGTATTAGAAACAATCGATATTGGCACTAGAGCAAGTGGGAGATTTTGTAGGGGTTGGTGCTCAGAGCGCCAATTCCCGGTTGTATTTTGTTTAATACTTCTGTAAAACGTTATTATCAGTAATAATATATGCAGTTTCTATAATATAATCTAATCTTTTATATGGTAAAGAAGTAATGACCTTAGAATGATTAGTCATGGTACAGTTGCAAAAGCGTCGCAACGGGTCATTGAGTCGTATCATGACGTTGTCATTCTCAGACAGTTCCTGGTCAAGGTTTACACTACTTGGTCAGTATAGTAAACCCGTTGAGACCGGTACATGTCGTATACTGGAATATATGATTCCAATGGTTTCTCAATGAACCATAAGTCTTGGAGACTAGTATAGACGTGTAGGTGTTTATAGTGGATAAACACTGAACGACTCACCGAATATTCTTAATGGATGGTACACCAGCGTCAATAAGAATCTTCTTGGGTTGTAGCACTTGTGATTCTTAGACTTGAGATGCCATTGTGGGCACATGAGACATCTTCTACACTTAGACGGCAGTCACGTCACCGATCTATTTAGATCAGACCTCTGCCTGTTCGTTGGGTGTAGATAGATCCTCAGGGTGTCCTATGTGTATCAAGATATGATCCGTCAGTTCTGTGTACCAGAGCATAGGTAGTCCATATGATTAGCAATCAGATAAATCCATGGGCCCGTGGTAAGTTTAGAAGCTAGTTCTAAACATTCTTTTTGAGATTGCTAATAGAATAGTCGACTGGATAATCCCGATAGAGATTTGACGTTTACATCTATATCTCTGGGATTTATCCGGATACCTGTGACGGATGAATTATACATTTGCCATGACCTCGACCTGTATGGTTCAGCGAGATTATCCGTGATCGTCATAATCTACGGGTGGATAGATTATGGACATGAAATTTGATTTCGTGACGGATATATCTGAACCTAGAGAGTCTCAATAATGAAACATACTCGTAGAGCACTAGAGCAACATTAAATAAATAATATTGATTATTTATAAAGTCGTTTAAAGGTTAAACGCAAGATACGTGCAAAAGGGACCCGATAGTCATTTACGTAATTGGTGTATTTACATTTAATACTTGATTAATTTAAATACACATTAATTAATAGTCAAAATGAGTTATTTGACTTTTATCCTAAATGAATATATGTTTTTAATATTTAATGTAAATATTATACATATGTTTAATATATTTATATTTGATTAATTACTTAATTATTTAATTGTTAATGATTAAATTAATTCAATATAAATATCTTAACTTAGGATATTTGATTTAAATGGATTAGTTGCCTTTGTTGACTAAGTTATAAATATCTAATAAAGTGTTTTTAGATATTTGATTAACTTTATCAAATTAATGTCAAATGAAATTGAAATTAAATTTGTTATATACACTTGATGATTTTCGGCCAAGGGCTTATTTTCAACAAGTATATATTGTTTTCATTTCATTTGCATTAGATAACCTAATACACTTTACAACAAACACCATTAAAGAAAACAAAGAAAGCAAGTGAAGGAGAAAAGGAAAAACTCAAAGAAAAGCTTGGATTTTGTAAGTTTTTCAAACTTACTATTAGAAATGAATTTGTTCCTTAGGATCTAGGCAACATCTTGTGATGTTCTTAAGTTATTCTTTTCATTATTTCTTGTGTTTTTGATGATGGAAAATTGGTTGAAAGTGTTGAGCATGTGTGATGAAGAAAGCTTGTAACTATTGTAGTTATAAAGATTCTTTTAAGGTTTTGGAAACCATGTTGCTATTCTAGAGTTGTTGACCCACTCTTAAATGACCTATATTTGATCTTGAGATGTTTCATTGTGTTGAGACTTGAATTGGATGAAAGATTGATGATTGAAACATTTGATTTAATGTAATTAGCCTAATTTGTCCAATTTGTGGAAATTGAAAAATTAGGGTTCTAACTAATTCCAAATTTGGGGGTTTTCATATATGTTGTGTATTTATGTGTGTATATGATGCATATAAAGTTTCATGTTGATTGGATATCATTTGGATGTGTCTTGAAGCATGAAAGTGCAAAATGCACAAATTGGGCACTAATGAGTGCTCTCGGCTTTGAGAGAGATTTGGGGATTTTGGTTGCTTTGGTGTTTTGATGTTTTGAACATCATAAGTTCATCTTAGAAATGATTTAGAATCATTCAAAATTTATTGGATCAATTTCGGACTAAAACGGACAAAAATACAAAGCAAGGGTATTTCGGTAAATTCACTTAAAATTATTTTATTGAATTTATTTTCATAATTTGATTATTGGAATATTAAATAAATATGTTTATTTAATTTATCCGAGAAAAAGTTTTGAAATCTGAAAATCGGATTTTCACCGCTTCCGCTGCGTTACCGGACTCACCCCCTAAATAACCCCTTCACCGACGTATAGAGGATGTGCCCTTACCATTTTAAACGCTCTCTGATCCAATCCCGGTTCTCCGAGATGCTGAATTGAAAGATTCGGAATTATGTTTTGGAGACCTCGGATAGGACGCTATCTTGAGGCATCCATGTTGTTATTTTTTGCTTACAAAACATTTTTTTGGGATAAGTGCTAAGTCACCCCCACCTTTTAATTTCATTCTCCAAAGTTTTGTTTTTTTTTTTTTCACTGGTCTGGCACAGGGACGCCCGTGTCAGATTCAGTAGGGCTTCAAAAGGTTGATTCACTTCCCTTCTGAGCAAGTCCCAATAATTAATCAGCTCGGGGCAGGATTCGTTCCGCCGAGGCCGCTTGGTTATTCGGCTCGGGGCTGGATTTCGTTCCGCCGAGGCCACTCGGTTATTCGGCTCGGGTCTGCTCTTATACCGCCGAGATCGATATTTGTTTCGACTCGGGGTCGGGTTACGTCCCACCGAGTCGACTTCTTTGGACTGAGGACGTAACATTCCCCCAGGACCAAATGTTTCATTCAGCTCGGGGTCGGGTTACGTCCCACCGAGTCGACTTCTTTGGACTGAGGACGTAACATTCCCTCAGGACCAAATGTTTCCTTCAGCTCGGGGTCGGGTTACGTCCCACCAAGTCAATTTCTTTGGACTGAGGATGTAACATTCCCCCAGGACCAAGTGTTTCCTTCAGCTCGAGGTCGGGTTACGTCCCACCGGCTCATATTGTCCTCCAGGAAGGGGTCTCAAGCATTCGGTTGAAAGGAAACGTAAAAAAGAACGCAAAAGAGAAAAAGAGAAGGCAAATATATATATATAATATATATATATATATATATATATCTATATATATATATATATATATATATATATTCAAGAAGGAAGTCACCTTATACAATGTTATTACAAATTACAAAAAAAAAAGATTAAGTACACACAGGGCCCCGTCCGAGTTACCCCTTCTCAATCAACCCGCGCAGGGGCAGGAAGTTCTTCCTCAGCTGGCTCAGACGATGGAAGGATCGGCTCAGCCTCGAGAACGGGAACAGCAGCTTCAACCTCGGCAGCATGGGAGACCTCTACTTCAGGAAATGGAGGTGGGATCTCAAGATAAGCCTCGCCAGGAATAGGAATATCAGGTCGCCCTTCTTGAAAAACCTGGGAGACCGGAGCAACTGAAATCGGGTCAGGATCCATCGCCTCCTTGGAAGAAGGGGGAGCCACTTCCGGAACTCCTCCTCGGAAATTTCCCCCTTGCAAAAACTGATGGCCGCGTAGATAGGATCCATATTCAGACCAGGCAGTACCATCGGTATTAATTCAGCACAATCACCAACCCCTTCAAGGCGGATAGCATCCTTCTCGGCCTCAAGTTCGGCCTCTTTCCTCTCAAGATCATCCCGAGCTCGTACCATTTGTTCGTCATTGGCCTTCAGTTTGGCCTCAACACTTGACACCTTCACTTTCAAAATGCCAATCTCAGATTGGGCAGCCTTCAAATCCTCCCTAGCGGTATCAGCATTTTTCGCTCCAGCGCAGCAGCAACCTTAATAGCCTTATTTGTTTTGAAGGTCTCGATCGCAGTCAGCTCTTGATTCTTTATCACCTCCTCCATTTCGGCCAGTTTAGCCTCCACCTCTGTAAGGTGATTCTGAAGTCTCTGAGCCTGACCACCCTCAGACAATAGACTCAAGAGGAGGTCCTTATTTTTGGCCATGAGGTAAGTAGCCTGCACAAAACAAAGAAGTCAAGATGTGAGATAAGAAAACCGAGACCCGAAATCAGAAGAGAGAAGAGTAACTACCTTCGTCATTTGGGAGCTCATCTCTGTCACCAAAGCCTCAGGAGAGACGTCCTTATATCTCGAAACCTCCTCCGGAGGAATCACCTCGCCCAGTTCATTAAAGGCCGGCACTACATGAGAAGTAGCCTCCCGGATGTCTTCCCCCAAATCATCCACACCAAGGATCACAGAACCTTTTCGCTTCTTGGAGGAGCCCTCAGACGATTTTTTCCCCCGACGGACATCTTTCCTCTTGCCCGGGACGGGCTCCTCCTCCATCTCTTGAACCAACTCAGTCTCCTCTGCCCCGAACTGACGCCTCCTCTTCCTAAAAGGCTTCGACGGACTGACCAGCCGAGCAGATCCTGATAACTGTGCACCAGAGGGAGAAAATAGACCCCGAGTAGCCGGTTGAACCTTCCATTGAGACACCCTCCCAGCCTCAACAGATTCAGGATGTGCCCGGGAGGTTCCAGTTTCAGCATGACCAGTCTTCTTTATGGTACCGGCCAACCTCTTAAGATACTTCGGCCTCTTCGACATGCCTGTAAGAGCAAAAGGCAAAAGGCATGATCAGTACGGAACTTTAGCAAAAGAATAAACGACATTTCCTTCTAAAAGACGATGAGAGAAAAAATCAAAAAAAAAAACAAAAACAGTAACAGATCTACCTATCCGACCCGGGACTTTTGGAGGAACAACCTGAATCAGGCCGGACTCAGCAAAAGCCATATCATTTACCAACTCCCTCCAAAGAGCGGCATACCGCCGAGCCCAGAATACCCGCTTCCGGACCTGATGGGAAACCTTGGGAGCATCCATCCAACAGGCTAGGAGGAATAGAAGAAAAGGGGTAAGAATCCAAACAAAAAAAAAACTAAAGGAAGAAAAGCTAAAAGTCAATCTCTTAACCTCCCGCCCTAAAGATATCTGGTACCAAGATCTCCCAGTCATCCGACCTCAGGGTCCGTCCCCAATCTCCAGTGGCCCAGAACCAGAGATCTTTGAAATTCTTATTGGAGTCAGGGAGCTTTCGGACGACGTTTGACGAACTGTCATAAGCAGAGAGGTAGTACCAACCGTGGTGAGTTTTTGGGTTGGCTTTCAACTGATACAACCTCTTCACCTCTTCAAAAGAAGGTTCGCCAAGCCCCGCCCGATGCCAAGCTACATACAACCCGGCCAAAATCCTCCAACTGTTTAGACTCAGCTGACAGGGGGCGATCTCCATCTCGGCCAACCTTCAGGCAAAATAGGGTTGAATCGGCAGTCGTAGTCCACACTCAAAGAAAGCAGGAAGAAGTGCCACCGAGCCCTCGTCAGGTTGACTAGCACGATCCATCGGACCGGGAACTTCGAGGGCAATA
Source organism: Zanthoxylum bungeanum (assembly GCA_019454045.1). Lineage (NCBI taxonomy): Eukaryota > Viridiplantae > Streptophyta > Magnoliopsida > Sapindales > Rutaceae > Zanthoxylum > Zanthoxylum bungeanum. The sequence continues at coordinate 97,380 of SKCR01020766.1, forward strand.
TCTATTGGAATATCGTATCATTGCCGCAGCAGCGCTAGATCGTCCTCAGTTATCTTGGAAAGCCGATTCATATCCAGAGCCGAGCTATCAAGTTCACCGGGCTCTGGATCCCTCTGAGGGATCCTCTGGTGATAAGTATCTTGCTCAACTTCAGAAGGGGTAGGGGTAATGTCAAGGTCTTACACACTAGGTGCCCCCGAGCCCGAGGAAAGCTCTTCAGCAGGGGGTGTCGATGGTCTAGCAGGGTTTACAGAGTAAGATCTGTTATCAGACATTCCCGTAATCCTAAGAAATAAAAAGGAGGGGAAAGTCAGTCTATGGCTAAAAACTCTAAAGAACTACTCAAGGATTCCGAGGAAACTAAACATGTGGGTTCTAAAGTGCCCTAAAACGAAATCCAACAGACTATAAGTCACTACCTAGCAACAGCAAAAACTAACAAAGGATTCACAGCACACAAAAAGAGAAGAGGTCGTTCAGGGAACTCACTTGTTTTTTTTCAGATAAATTGAAGATTGCACAGCACGGTTTGCTCGTCCCCAAAATTTGCAGGTCACAGTGGAGAGAAAAAAGAAAAACTCACGGCTGGAAGAAACTCTGGGAGTACTGAGTCAAGTGAGTCACGGTTGAAACGTTCACAAGAGAAATTTGCCAAAAAGACTACACAGTAAAAGCCTCGTCCTCTTATAGTCATGAGTGGGACGCTCATGGCCGTTAGATCGAGAAAAGAAGTCCGGATGGACGCCAAATGTCAAAAGCGGAAGAGGCCTGCCAAGATCAAACGAACGGTTAAAGATCAAAACGCCTCTACACGGTTGATTCACTTTCCCTTTTGGCGGGAATCCGACGGATGATCGACAAGTGTCAAACTTAGGAAAAACCCTAAAAGATGATTTGATGGGCATTTAAACAGATGTGACTGTTGCGCGTCTCAAGAAGAGGTACTCGAAAAGAGGCGACGAAAAATTTGAATCAACTCCAGATCGACCACCAGCAGAGTAACCAGCGCACCATCTTTTGTATAGTTCCTGGCACCAACTCGCATACTCGTTGGAACCGAGAACTAGGGGACATATGTTGATGGTGTTTTCAGGAACTATGATATTTAAAACAGTACGACAAGGGCAGAAGGGTAATTCCCTTCTTGGATAAAATCATTAATTCCGACCCGACCCATAAAAAGTCAGCAGCAAGGGCCCGAAACGCTTTACAATAAAATACCGACCACAACAGGAAGAGACCGACCACAACAGGAAGAGACTGAGCACTTCATATTATGATCGGTTACCGAGCACTTGGGTTCATATGACCTGACACTTTTTAGAACGGCATAAGCATTCTCAGTGCAAATGACCCTTATGACCGACCCCACGAAGACCGAGCATGTAGCAAAGACGTCCCAGAAGAAGAAACATCCTATTTTTACAGGGAAATGGATAACGTTATCCTACCTTCATAGGGAAAGGAGATGAGTCAGTATCCAAATAGGACACAAGAAATCAAGATAGTATTAAATTAGAAATCCTTGCAAGAGGAGAAGATTGATTCGACTGAAGGATTCTTATACGAATAAGAATCTGATTTCTGTACTATTATAAATAGAATGGCAGAATTTGTGTAGAGGGCATCAGAATCATCAAGCTCTAACTTGTAAAACACAAAAAAAAAAAAGATCTGAGAAGCGTGTTTGGGTAATAAAAGTATCATCCTGTTTGTGTCCGTGGACATAGGTCGGATCCAAATCCACCGAACCACGTTAAATCTCTCTGTTCATTGGTGCATTTATCTGTCTTTTGCTAAATTTGTTTTTGGTCCTCCATAACCAAACAAATTCACTATTGAGGGATGATTAGTTTCGGGAGTGATATTCTCATATTGCCCATGAGACCAAAATCAGCCGTCAACAAAAAATATCATCTTGAATTTCAATCAAAATTCAAAATTCCATACCATCCCTCCTAGTCTCCTAGATAATTACTGATAGATTACAAATGAATTTAAAAATAGGTATTGATATTATATTAGTTAAAATGTCAACTACTAATAAAAAAGAAGGCCAACTGAATTTCCGGTTCACTCGAAACCGGGATGCCGGTTTACTCAAAACCCGGAATTAAATTTTTAACCCTCAAAATTCAAATCAACGAAAGAGAAGCAGCAGCAGAAGCCATGAAAGAAATAAAGAAACTGTGGGATGAAGTGAGGGAGCTAAGCTTGGGTAGCAGCTCAAGCATCGAACGCCTCGAGTCACCACCAACGCCGCTCCAGTTTCTCAGAGACTACGTCTCCCAAAACAAACCCTGCATCATTAGAAACGCCAGCCACCATCTCCGGTGGCCGGCTTTTTCACTATGGGCCCACCCTACGTATCTTTCCGAAACCCTCAGCTCATCACCTCCAGTCTCCGTCCACCTCTCGCCCAACGGCCGCGCCGACTCACTCGTCGCCCACCCATCTGAGGAAAATTCCTTGTGTTTCGCCTCTGCCCACGTGGAGCGTCTTCCGTTTGATGAGGCGCTGGAGCTGGTGTCGAATTCGCGTGACGGAGGCGGCGGCGTGGTGCGTACTTGCAGCAGCAGAACGATTGCTTTCGGTCTGAGTATTCGGTTTTGGGTTCTGATTGTGATGAGCATGTAGCTTGGGCTACTGAAGCACTTGGGTGTTATCCTGAGGCTGTGAATCTTTGGATTGGGAATCAATTTTCGGAAACTTCGTTTCATAAGGATCATTATGAGAATCTTTACGCTGTCGTTTCTGGGCAGAAGCATTTTCTTTTGCTTCCTCCTACTGATGTTCATCGAATGTACATTCGTCAGTATCCTGCTGCTCATTACTCCTATTCCAAAGAAAATGTCTGATTCGTTCTCTTTATTTTTGCTTAATCATCTTGTTGATTTTGAATAATGTGAATGATGTGGAGTCGCGAATTGTAATGTAGGATGTGGGACAGTTTACTTTGGAACTGGAGGAGCCGGTGAAATATGTGCCTTGGTGTAGTGTGAATCCTTATCCATCTCCGGCGACTAGACAGAGTGAAATGGCTAAATTCCCATTGTATTTTAACGGGCCTACGCCGTTTGAATGTACTGTCAATGCTGGAGAGATTCTCTACTTGTAAGATTCTTACCTTTCCTATTAGTTCTTATATATATATCTATATTATAAAGCACAATGGTGTTTGAGGAAAGAGAGTGCATCCAACGGCTCTCTTTATGTGGCTTAATTAACGGCTCAGATCATTTCATTGGTAATTGGAGGAAAGAGAGTGAATTGATTGATGGAAAGGGTCAAAATTTTCAAATAAAAAAATAGAAAGTTAAAATAAAATCATTTAATTTTGTAACACCGTGCCGTAGGCACGGGCCAAATACTGTAACAACCGTGCCGTAGGCACGGGCATCATTTAATTAAAAAATAAAATCATTTAATTCTGTAACCCGTGGCCGTGCCGTAGGCACGGGCATCATTTAATTAAAAAATAAAATAATTTAATTCTGTAACACCGTGCCGTAGGTACGGGCCAAATACTGTAACACCGTGCCGTAGGCACGGGCAAAAACTAGTAATATATATATATTGCAGTTCTTGCTCTACATTTCAGACTCCAAGTATGTCTTTAATCTGTAATTATTCTAATCTAAAAGGCCTTTTCAAGGAATGACAATACAGAGAATCCAAATTAAATAAAAATTTTAAACTTAAGCCGTAATCAAATGTATTTAAGTGTCCCCGAGGAGATGCCCTTATTGGTTATATATCTTGCAATGGAACAAAGGTCTAGCTATCAATCATCCTCACACCAAGCTTGGGGAGGATTAAGTTTGATATCTGTTTGTGCTTGGGTGGGTGGGGTGGCATTTTTTGGTAATAACTGTCAAAATCCCAAAAAAAAAAA
>SKCR01020767.1:0-158493 GCA_019454045.1 Zanthoxylum bungeanum
AGGCATGATTGGATTTCAAAACTTCTTTTCAGTGAGATTGGAGACTTTGTTAGCTTTATCTCGAATCAAAGCTAACAAGTTACATGCGATTTTGCAACTTTGCGCATCTTGGAGTTTTTCTTTGATATCTTCTTTTTTCCTATTTTGATTTTCTTAGACTTCCTAGAAGTATTGGAAGAGCTTGCTCCACCATGGAGGTACAAAGTGAGATTGCATTTCCTCAAATCATGCTCTGCCGTGCGTAATATGTTATGAAGTTCTTTTTAACTGGCTTATATCGAATGCATATGAAAGATTAACACAAAGCCAACATAAGTACTAGGCAAAGAAGACATAATCAAATTTCGACATAGTCGTTCATCAATCACAATGTCATGTCGTTCCAAACATGAGTGTTGACCGCTCCTCCATCCTTTAGCGTAACATGGAACAAATCCTTAGAACTCGGTATATATCTCTATTTCTTGATTTGCTTCAAACAACTCCTTGAGTGTTCTCATAATGCTCCAAGCATCCAGTACCTCTATATACTATCTGAGAAAATCTGGAATCATCAATCCTAAAATGTAGGATTTCACCCTTAAGTTATCATCCTTCCATTTTTCAAAAGTGTCTCGCTTTTCGGGAGTGGAATCAAAATCGATTTCAACAGGCATTGGATTGATTGTTATATAGCTCAACTTTTCAAACTCCAAGACAAGGTGTATGTTCATTTCATATTCAAAATAGATCTTGGCTACTTTCAATTTATTAGAATCCAAAAGTCGCGCTAATGGATTTGCGGCAGCCATATACAAGACAACAATTAAACACTAGCAGTATAGTTTTCATTTCAATATAATAACAATAATACGATTAAGGAGTTTTAAATCTATTAGTGTCATCCCACTACTTTACGTAATTCTGTAAACTCTCTTAACGGAAAAATAGAAATTTGACTATCAAAATTTTATAGAGGGAAGTGGATCCCATGACATTTACTTCAGTCTCACACTATCGACGGCCTTGGCATTCATAAAATCATTAGGTAGACCTTAAAGGTCAATCACATCTATGTGATTCCTTATTTGGTCCAGAACCATTTCTTATCCTCAAATAATGACGGTATTGGATTAAGACATCGCGTTAAATCTAATGACTCAAACATTTAAGTAACATTATGACACAAACCCGTTATTTTAACAAAGTAAAAAAATCACATTGGCCTAAAACCATAAATCTTGTGGAAACCTAAAGCCTAAACTCCCATATGAATTAGCAATTAGCGGACATACATGCATGTAAGGTCAGAACTTACAAACACCTACACAAATATATAACACAAAACTCAAAAATCATTTACTAAAAAACTTGAATACTCCAATACCAAAGTTGAAATCTGTTAGGGTTGGTGCTCCGAGTGCTAATCCGAATCGTATTTATGTCCGATTCATAAATACAGACAGTTTCATTTTCCATAATATTACTAATTTTAACGGTAGCACCCTTATCTTTTATACGCTTATTCGATCTAATTACGATTAGATATCTGATTACGATTAGATTGAAACTGAATCTGGTTCAGTGATAAGTGTATACTAGACAAAGACCCTAGGATTTAGAATATAGTGCGCAGTTACAACGCAGTTTGTAATTGACATTGGGAAGCACGCTATTAGTTGTATATCCTTAAATAATGTTACTGGTCAAGATTTGCTAACACGGGTCGGTTAGTAAAATCCGCTGAGACTAGTACATGTCGTATATCGTGACTTGGTTCGATGGTTTATCCCAGTGAACCATGAGTCTCGGGAGACTCGTATAGACATGTAGGTGTTTATTTGATAAGACACTGAACGACTCACTGAAGGTTTCCTAATAGATGGTACACCAACGTCAATAGGAACCTTCTCGAGTTGAGCGAGCATAGTGGTCATTCGACTTGAGATACCACTGTGGATATATGAACTATCCTCCACACTTTGATGGCAGTCACGTCAACGATCTATTCAGATCAGAGCTCCGCTTGTTCGTTGGGTGTGGACTGATGCTCATGATATCTAGTGCTTATCAAGATAGAATCCGTCAGTCCTGTGTACAGGGCATAGGCATCCTCACGTGTTTACGATCTAGTAAATCCATAGGCATCCTCGAGTTGAGCGAGCATAGTGGTCATTCGACTTGAGATACCACTGTGGATATATGAACTATCCTCCACACTTTGATGGCAGTCACGTCAATGATCTATTCATATCAGAGCTCCGCTTGTTCGTTGGGTGTGGACTGATGCTCATGATATCTAGTGCTTATCAAGATAGAATCTGTCAGTCCTGTGTACAGGGCATAGGCATCCCACGTGTTTACGATCTAGTAAATCCATGACCATGGTATAACGTCGGAAACCAGTTCCGAGTGTTATTTAGAGATCGTAAATTGAAAGTCGACTGTATTATACCGAACGGATTTGACGTTCTCATCTATATCTCAGGTATAATACAGATAGCCTGTGACAGAGGGATTATACGTATGCAGTGACCTCGGCTTGCATAGTTTAGCGAGATTATCTGTGGTCGTCATAATCCATGGGTGGGTGGATTATGGACACGAAATTGGATTTTGTGACGGATAGACCTAAACTTAGAGAGTCCCACAATATGAAGTGTACTCGTTGAGCACTTGGGCAACTCGATATGAATATACAGATTATTCATAATACTTCACCGGATTAAATGAGTTAATTCGGATCGTTTAATCGGTTAAACGATAACACATGCATTAGGGGATTTTGTCCGATAATAATTATTGTGTATTTATATTTGATACATAATACGATTAGATACACATTAACTATTCGTCAAATGAGATTTTGACACATGCCATTAATATATATATATATATATTTGTTATTTAATGTAAATAAAAATACATATATGTGAGTGAATTAATTGTTTAATTATTTAATAGTTAAATAATTAAATAATTCAAATTAAAGCATTATCCATTTATTATTAATTGAATAATACATGGTGATTTTTAATTGGACAAAATGACATGTATTTAATACACTTTATTTATGTCCAATTTTGATTGGATAATTATAAAGTGAATTTTGACTTTAATTTGATTAAAATTTAAAAGACAAAAATGCCCCCAAGGTCAAATTTCGTTTTTCTCTCATATATTAAAATAGAAAATTGTTTTCACCTTCCGTATCACTCCACCATTGCCGAGAGTTCAAGAGAGAAATGGGTTTCCATCTTTGCTTGGAGAAAGCATGAAGAAATCAAAGAAAATCAAGAAAATGGCTATGGAATTAAGTGAATTAAAGGTAATTCATCAAATCCTTTAGCTTAGAATTTTGTATTTTATTTTCTTGATGATCTAGAAATGTTATAGGGTTCTTTAATTTCTGAAAAATTGGGCTTTTGCTAATGGTGGATAGAAATGGAAGTATATGCACGTGTGAAGTAATAAATTGGATGAAATTGATGAATTTTGTATCCAATTTTGTTCAAATTGTATTGGACAATAAGTTGACATTCTAGAGTGTAAAATCCACTCATTTTATGCCTAGAATTGTTCTAGAGTGATTCATATATGTGATGACTTGATTTGGTGTGTTGATTAATTTGATTAATCTTGAATTATTGGATTGAAAGCATGAATTTTGTGAAATTTTTGGTTCTTTATGTGATTATTTTTGATGTCATATGAATGTAATGGATGTGTTTTGGGAGTTGGCAAATTTGCCGGAAAGTGTTTCTGACTTGAAATAAGCGAAAACGGCCAAAAACGGCGTTACCGGGTGGATGTTGAGCCAACCGGGTGACGGCTGTCCAAACAGTGACGGGCAGCCCATGAACTGCCCCGACACTATTGAAGCTGACCTGGGCAGTTTCCATAAGTGTCGGGTAGTCAGTTCGGTCAAAAACGAGTTTTAGGCAATTTTACGGAAAAACGATTTTCGTAAAAGTTTCGCGAGTTTTCAACTATATTTATGTTAATATATGATATTAAATAAATTGGTTTAGATAATATATGAATAAATTATTCATATTAGATATTGAATAATTTATTTGATATTTTGAAAAAATTTTAAAATATGATATCGCCCGGACCCGCGCTTCCGCTGCGTCCCGACGCCCAAAACCCCAACAAAATCAACATTTTAACTATGCATCTACATATCCGTTCTCATTCACTCTCTAATACATTCCCAAGAACAAAAGAAAATAATTCTAAAATGTTTACATGAAACAAAATTTCAACCATAGGCCAAACATAAATTGCATGCATATCTAAGCTAAATGAATTGAACTGATGCTCAAATAATTTACAACAGTAATAGAACACCACAAGCTGACAACCAATCCGATTATAAGAACATACCAGGATCTGTAGCAAGATACTAGATGAAAACATAAACACAAGCCCCACAGGCCTGCATTTAACCAAAATAAAATAAAATAGAAACAAAATTTCATATTAAAATTCACTTAATCACCACAAGAGGGCAAAGGACAATCACCATTGAAATTGAAACCCCAGACTAGCAATGCGCCAAAAAAGAGAATAATTAGTACTAAACATCTTCAAATTAGAACTAAATGTTTAAATTATATATCGAATACAATCAAAAACCCTAACAGGAACTTCGGCTAAAATAAACTCAATTCAAATCCCACAAATATTGGCAACGTCTTTGGACTAAAAAGTGATTCATCTAAGGATTGCGGCATACACTAGATAATGTGATGCACAAAATTACTTTATTGATTTTTTTGTTAGTTGATTTTTATTTTATTTTTGGTAAAAAGAAAGGCCAAAGATTGTACCTTTGATGGTCATCGCCAATTCTAGAAAATGATAGCTCGCTATCATTTTCTAAAATAGCAATCAAAGAAATTGAGAAAGCAAACTAATTGAAAGTAAAAGGGCTCTGTTTTAGTGTTCAAGGTTTCCAATAAAAATGGAAACTTTGATTTAGAGGGCACAAGTAAAAAGCTAGGGTTCCCATGGTCCTCGAATAGAAAAGAGCTTGTAAGAAGCACGAAAAATAAGTAAAATGAATCTGGCCTACTTAGATGACTAGAAAACGGCGTCGTATTCAGATTTCTCTTATGTCTCCAACTGCCGTGTCTTTGAATGTCTTGAGATTTTGGGGGAAAGAGAATATCATGCCATAAACTCAAAATTAGAAGAAAATAGGAAAAGAAACTGACTAGGCTTGGAAAGAGCTCGAAGAAGCATTGAAAGAAATGGAAGCAAAAATTGACATGGAAATAGCAGTAGTGAAGAGAGAGAGGAGATGAATAGTGAAGGGTTTTTATACATGGCGTTGATACTTTTTGTTAAAAGAGTGGGCCATGTGTCACAATCTAAAGACAGTTCCATTTTTCACTGTTCATCCGAGAGAAACACGAAATTTTGACTTCATTCCGGTCTTAATATGAGAAAATGATCAACACATAAGTTTTAGGTTTTAGTCTATGTTTTTCGAAGATATAAAATTCACTGAAATCAGATATCGTATGAAAACGTTACGGCTACAATACCAAAGGATGTCAGGATCGCGTTAAAATTTAAATGCACAGCAAAACTGAAAAATTTTCACTTCGTATTTCCAAAATAATTTATATAAATAATAACATGTTAATGATGCACGTTTGAATGCTTAAAGCTTTCATGCAACACACAAATAAATTTCGTAATTGTACCACAAAAAGCGGGCAATTACAATAATATGCGTTGAAAAATTCTTTGAATTTTCGGAATCGTTCCGGTAGTGTTTGAGAATTTTCTGCACTAATGGGAAAATGGTAATTTGTTGATATCAAAGTGATCAGCCATTGCTACAATAATTGAATCACTGTAGCAGTGGGCTGGTCAGATTTCATGGCTTATTCGATTCTCAGGTTATTCAGATCATTCGGTTCAGCGATCTAGTAACTCGGTGAGTGTTTTTAAAAAATTTATTTTGAGTTTTATGTGTAATCACACTTTAATATTTGATATTAATGAGTAAAAAACAGATAAATTAGAGGTATATGATATCGGATAATTTACCGGGATTGAAAATATCTTAAAAGTCAATTTCTCTCATCGACGTGCTTCCGCAGTGTTTGCCTCAACTGTAGGGGTTTTTAGGGGGTGAATCCGGTAACGCAGCGGAAGCGGTGAAAATCCGATTCTCAGATTTCAAAAAAATTTCTCGGATTAATTAAATAAACATATTTATTTAATATTCCAATAATCAAATTATGAAAATAAATTCAATAAAACAATTTTAAGTGAATTTACCGAAATACCCTTGCTTTGTATTTTTGTCCATTTTAGTCCGAAATTGATCAAATCAATTTTGAATGATTCTAAATCATTTCCAAGATAAACTTAGCATGTTCAAAACATCAAAACACCAAAACCACAAAAATCCCCAAAATTCTATGCCAAGCGGAATGCACCATTTGGTGCCCAATTTGGCCATTTGGTCATTTCATGTCTCAAAACTCATCCAAATGAAATCCAATCAACATGAAACTTTATATGCATCATATACACACACAAATACACAACATATATGAAAATCCCCAAATTTGAAATTGGTCATGAACCCTAATTTTTCAATTTCCACAAATTGGACAAATTAGACCAAATACATTAAATCAATTACTTCAATCATCATTCTTCCATCCAATCCAAGTCTCAACACAATGAAACAACTCAAGATCAAATATAGGTCATTTAAGAGTGGGTCAATAACTCTATATTAGCAACATGGTTTCAAAAACCTCAAAAGAAAGTTTACAACTACAATAGTCACAACCTTCCTTCACCATACATGCTCAACACTTCTATCAAACTTCCATCAACAAAAACACAAAGAAATAAAGAAAGAAATAATCTAAGAACATCACATGTTGAAGCCTAGAACCTAAGGAATAATTTCCTCTCTAATAGCAAGTTTGAAAAACTTACTAAATTCCAAGCTATCTTTGATATGTCTTTCTTTTCTCAAGATTTCCTTAGTTTTCTTCAATGGAGTTTATTTGGTAAAGTGTATTAGGTTAAGTGTAAAGTGAAATGAAAATCATTATATATACTTGTTCCATTTTGCCTTTGGCAGAAAATGAGCAAGGCAAATACAAGTCAATTAATTTTCATTTTCATTTCAACCAAATGTAATCAACTTGCATAAATATCTTAATACAACTTTATTAGATATTTATTTAAGTCAACAAAGCAACTAACATCATTTACTTTAAATATCCTAATGTAAGATATTTATATTTTAATTAATTTAATCATTTAACAATTAAATAATTAATTAATTAATCAAATACAAATATATTAAATATATGTATAATTTTACACATTAAATATTAAAAACATATATTCATATAGGATATAAGTCAAATAACTCATTTTGACTATTAATTAATGTGTATTTAAATTAATCAAGTATTAAAGGTAAATACACAATAATTAGGCAAATGACTATCTAGTCCTTTTAGCACGTATCTTGCGTTTAACCTTTAAACGAATTTATAAATAATCAATATTATTTATTAATGTTGCTCTAGTGCTCTACGAGTATGTTTCATTATTGAGACTCTCTAGATTCAGGTATATCCGTCACGAAATCAAATTTCGTGTCCATAATCTATCCACCCGTAGATTATGACGATCACGGATAATCTCGCTGAACCATACAGGTCGATGTCATGGCAAATGTATAATTCCTCCTCCGTCACAGGTATCCGGATAAATCCCAGAGATATAGATGTAAACGCAAATCTCTATCGGGATTATCCAGTCGACTATTCTATTAGCAATCTCAAAAAGAATGTTTAGAACTAGCTTCTAAACTTTACCACGGGCCCATGGTTTTATCTGATTGCTAATCATATGGACTACCTATGCTCTGATACACAGAACTGACGGATCCTATCTTGATACACATAGGACACCCTGAGGATCTATCTACACCCAACGAACAGGCGGAGGTCTGATCTAAATAGATCGGTGACGTGACTGCCGTCTAAGTGTAGAAGATGTCTCATGTGCCCACAATGGCATCTCAAGTCTAAGAATCACAAGTGCTATTCAACCCAAGAAGATTCTTATTGACGCTGGTGTACCATCTATTAAGAATCTTCGGTGAGTCGTTCACTGTTTATCCGCTATAAACACCTACACGTCTATACTAGTCTCCAAGACTTATGGTTCATTGAGAAACCATTGGAATCATATATTCCAGTATACGACATGTACCGGTCTCAACAGGTTTACTATACTGACCAAGTAGTGTAAACCTTGACCAGGAACTGTCTGAGAATGACAACGTCATGATACTTCTCAATGTCCGTTGCGACGCTTTTGCAACTGTATCATGACTAATCATTCTAGGGTCATTACGTCTTTACCATATAGAAAGATAGATTATATTATAGAAACTGCATATATTATTATCATAATAATAATGTTTTACAGAAGTATTTAACAAAAATACAACCGGGAATTGGCGCTCTGAGCACCAACCCCAACACCAACACCTATGGCTGCACGTATTTTTGGTATGTTAGGTAATCGTGGCATAATAATTATTTGTAGGCTTCTAATTCCTTATACCCGTTACATGTATCATGTTTAATTTTATGCCAAAATAATTGTGATGATTTTAATATGTGATAAATGTAATTAAATACATGTTTACTTTTATTTTTACCATATTTTTTCTAATTATTTCAATTCTTGCAAATTATAAACTTACATGTGAAAACTACATGAAATGGAAAAGTAATGAACATTGTCCTGCTCTATCAAGACCTAAAATTTATCCAACGGAGGAATTTTCTCCAGAACCGATTAGAAATACTAGCCAAGTTGTTCGCGATACACATCATAGATGGGGGCCGCCAATGAGAAGGTTTGCTGCTACTTGCTTGTAGGGATGTAAGAGGTTCTTGCTGTAAAGCACGAACAGATGGCTACAACATCTCATATGATAGAGTCATTACAAGGCATGTTCGAGTAGCATTTAGAGCGACAATGTCATATGGCCTTGTGATCCTCGATGACCGCAATGATGAAGGCAAAGAAATTCATCTGAGGGCATGTCATGAGGATGATGACCCACTTCAACACAATCTCATGCTCAACTAAGAATTCCTCGAAATCTCTATCAAGGTATTCTCATCCACGATCCGATCGTGGAGTTTTGATCGTCTTACCTAATTGGTTTTCAACCCCAGCATTATATTCTTTGAACGTTTCAAATGTATCTGACTTGTGCTGTATTAGGTGAACATAACCATATCTAGAATAATCATCGATAAATGTGACAAAATATTCATAACCACTGAGTGATTATTTGGCTCTTAACATTTTTCTGTAAAAGGTTTATTGGAATATTACCTTATAGACAAGACTCATAGACTATAAACGTAACGAATATTCATAACCACTGAATTCCTAGTGTTTCTTTCTCTTCATTGCAGTTTTGAATGACTTGGCAACACTTGCCTCTCCACTAGGCTTACGAGGATCCATCAACATGGACTCCAAATAGGTGAGCTCAATTAGTAGTTATATAAGAGTGAAACTCAAATTATTCATAATATAGTTGCTCTCAAATTGCAGGAAACTCTTTGAAAAAGATCCTATTATCATGGTCACTTGGCTATGTGGCGACCTCATTGAAGTGGGTCATTATCATCAAGACGGCCTTTGGACAGATGTCTCTTCCTTAATCTTTGTGGCCATCATTGAGACTAAGGCTTCATGACGTTACCACTCCGAAGGGTACCCGAACATGTCTTGCAATGACTCCATCATCATAGATATTGTAGCCATTTGTTCATGCTTTGTTGTAAGAACATTAGACATCCATGCTAGCAAGTAGTAGTGGGTCTTTGATCGGTGCGTAATCACACGCGTATAACGCAAGCGCACGTATCGTTCAAGTAGTATAAAAAGTATCGATCCCACAAGGACTTAATACCTAAGCTATTAATTAATGAAGCTAAATGTTTACAAGTATCTAATGGATTGGTTGTTTGATTTGAAAGTGACTTAAAACAAGTAAATGAAATTGCTCGAAAATAGATTGAAGAAAAATCAAATTTATAAAATTATCAAGGGTTGTGAATCTTTCCAATATCTTTTAAAAGATGAAGTAGTTATTTTACGTTTGTGTAATATATTGGTTTATTAACCTGGAACACGAAATTATGCAAAAGCCTCTTCCGATGGTCAAATACAAATACCCAGTATAACCCAATTAATCATATTCCTATGTTAACCAAGTTATCTGAATTCATTAAGATTAAGTTCCAATTATGGCTACCCCCGCCCGACATGTATATTCCTATCCTGTAAGGAAATCTATTAAAGGGTTATCTATCCTCAAGGAAGATCGTTGGTTATTAAGTCTAAGGTCTTATACCTAAAATCCATTTTCCAAGTTCATTTTAAGTTTACCGAATCAATCTTATTAATGGCCAGTTAACAAGATGCATTAAGACTAAGGCTCAATAAATAAACTTTTATATTACCCAAACCGTAATTTAACCCCTTATAAACCGGTGATATTGGACTTCATCACAACCCCAGATAACTGGCTTAGTTACGACACATATTTACGGGTAGTAAGAACTTAAATAAAATAAAAGACATAAAGTAAAATGCTGAAAAGTAAATTGCTGAAAATTAAATGACGGAAAGTAAATGCTGAAATTAAATACTGAAAATTAAATATCGAAAAGTAAATGCTGAAAGTAAATTACTGAAAAGTAAATGCTGAAAGTAAATTTCTGAAAAGTAAATGCTGAAAGTAAATTTCTGAAAAATAAATAAAGTAAAAGTACAATAAAAGAAAATTCTGAGGTAAAATGATCCACTTTTATTACTTCTATTTTAGATATCTCCCTTAATATAATATATTAACTTTGCATTATAATTACCAACCAGCCATATAGGCGGTATCCAGATTAAGTCAAATTAATAATTAATTACCAACCGACCAATCAGGCGGTATCCAGTTTAGTCAGGTTAAAACCAATTTAAATAATTACCAACCGACCAATATGGCGGCATCCTCGTTAAGTCAGGTTTTAACTAGTTTATATATTATAATTAAGGGAGATTAATCTAAATATTAGTAATAAAAGTTTTACCTTTTACCCCAACAAATGGGAGTTACCTCCTCATTACTGAAAAGTAAAAACTGAAAATTAAAGAAAGAAAAATATTGTGCGTAAAAGTAAATTGCGGAAAGTAAAAACTGAAAAGCAAAGAAAATAAAGTGCGAAAGCGGAAATTAATTACTGAAAGCTGTAAATAAACAAACAAGATACAATCTTCTTAGTATTCTTAAGAAATTCCTTAGAAGAAAGTATGAATTTACAAATGAAATGGCTTGGTATTTATAGGCAAAATTTTACCTCCATAAAATCATCCACCAAATCCATTATTAATTACTCCACCAAATCCATTATTAATTGCTCCACTAATTGCTATCATGTTTGGTGGGAGTTTGACTATTTTTATTTATTATTTATTTATTTATTTATTTTTTGCTTTGAAAATGACTTTAATAATTACACATAACACACATCCGGATGTTTCATCAATTTAGGTCATGAAATCTTCAGAATTCGAAATTATTTTGTCTTTCAAAGTTGTAGATCTTTGAGTCTTCTTTAATCTGGAACTTGAATCAGCTTAATCCGATTTTGGAGTAAAAGGTTATGCCCAAAATATGACAGATGCGTAAAATTAGAATTTCCAAAACTGCACTTCGTTAAAACGCCCTTTCAAGTTTCCAATCTCCAAAATTAATATTCAAGTCCAATTTTTGCCCTTATTTGACCCAAATTTTGTCCTAAATGATTTCATGGAGTCCCAATATTATTTTATCTGCAAAATAAACTAAAACACATCAAAACGTTCTTCAAACCCGAGAAACTAAACAAAATATTAAGTAAAAGGGGTGGTAAATATTGATATATTTTCCGCTCATCACACCCTCAAACCTAACATTTTGCTATTCCTCGAGCAAAACAAAAAAATAAAATACAAGAAACAATTAAATTTAAACTAAGCCACTTTCGTAGGGATCACGGTTGCATTTAGCGTATGCAACAAGCCTTTAAGCCCCTAGGTGTCTCTAGTGGACGAGTTGTAGTCTCGTGAGGGTTTACAGCGACAATACCCACAAACGTTTTATAAAACTAAAAAGATAGTAAAACTAATGCACACAAAAGCAAAAAGACAAGAGAAAAGAGAATAAAATAAGTTAGTGACTAAACGGGTGAAACTTCTTATCTAAGTCAATAATTGTTTTGTTTCTTTCTAAATTACCGAATAAGTAAATTCTCCGATTATTTTTACCATTCTCCATATACACAACCAACAATATATTAATCAACTCATTTTGCCCACAATAGTCACAAGTGCAGTTGAAAAGAGAGTAATATTTTTGTCCTAAAGTTATATCAGAATTCACACATTTTTTTAAGCAATTGAATAATTTTTATTTTTATTTTTTTGATTTTTTTATTGATTTTTTATTTATATACAATATCATCCATCTCTGTAGCGAGTTTTGGGTCAGTGACTCCCAAACTAGTTGGCTTTAGGGCACTAGGTGTTAAGATACCCCTACGAACTTAATTACTCAGACTTCAGATATATATATTTTTTGGCAACATCTTCGATCCATGTAATGAGCTTTGGGTCAGTGACTCCCAAACTAGTTGGTTTTAGGGCACTAGGTGTTAAGACACCCTTATAGACTTAATAACTCGGATCTCAGACTTTTTTTTTATTTTTTTTATCCCATCGGTTTTTTAAATGCTTCATCCAATTAAACTATAGCATTGAATATTACAAACTTTTCAATTATAGCTCATGTCTGTATGTTACTATGTATGTTGATAATACCTGTCAACTGAACATATGAAGATTCATTTTAGTCAGTATTATAGAGAATTCACAAATTAAATTATTCAAAAGGAAATAAACAAAAATTAACTTGTTTCGAAATAGGTTGAGATACGTCTCATGAGTGGAATTTCCTTACACAGCTATCTCTTACACCAATTTCACCCGATTAATCAAATTAAAAACATAAAATATTTTTGTGATTTTTGAAAAATTTTCAATTTTTTTGTATTTTTCGAAAAAATTTAGACTAAAAATAAATTATTAAAAACAAGATACAAATTAACTATTCCATTCCCCCAAACCTAAATGAGACATTGTCCCCAATGTCTTAAACAGTAGAAGAAGAGTTTAGAAAACCGTACCTGGTTAGGTGAAATTCTACATCTAAGTGAAAAATTACAGGTTAAGATCCAGATTTATCCGACGCCTCTTACCACGATCATCATCGGACCGATTTATCTTGGAAAGAATGGTGTCAATTTGTGGTTCAAAGGCTAAGATTTGATCAATTAAATCCGGGGCAGTTCTGGCAGTAAAGAGAAGTTTCTTTTACAGGTTTTGACACGAACCCATTTCTCCGGGCATCATCAAGAAACACACATAGAAAATCATAGAATCCTCAATGTTAAACAGTCCAAGTGGTTTCTGGTGTATGTTCAGGTTTGCCCAAGATAACACTGTAAAAATTTCCTCTATTGTGCCCAAGCCACCTGGCAAAGCAATAAAAGCATCAGCACAATTAATCATTTCTACCAGTTGTTCAGACATACCTGTCACAATTAGTTCTTCACCGTTTGATGATCCAATAAGATTCGCCTCTGCCAAGGGTTTTGGGATGATTCCCAGAACTTGGCTGCCTCCATCCTGTACAGCCTTTGAAACGATCCCCATTAGTCCAAGATTGCCACCGCCATATACTAAGTGCATATTCCTTGCATCAATGACTCGACCCAATTCCTGTGCTGCTGCTACATATTCTGGTTTAACACCAACACTAGTACCACAAAACACACAAATATTTACAACTCGTCTTCTTGAAATGTCTTCCATATTTTTGTGTTTCTTTTTTCAACTCTGGATGCCTTCAAGAGTGCAATGATGAGTTGAATTTATAGAACCTGAAAAGGGTGAGTAATAATAGCACAAAAATCTTCCAAAGGACGATTAGTGGCAAAATAGTAAATCGTGAAAGGTCAAAAAGTAGCCTGGATCCTGTCGGAGAAAAAAAAAAACAAATCACAATTATTAAGAAAAGACAAAGAGATATAATATTTACAATAATGTAACGGCTTGAATGACGTCTATGCGTCAGGGACAAGCTTCCCATCCAATTTTCTTATAAATTGGCAAACAGGGTTTTTTAGAGTCAGATTCCCGAGACTTAACTGTTGTCTTTCTTTTCGAAATTGTGTATGTATTTTGCGAATGGCTATATGAACATATCCACTGGGATGCGTCTCAATAGTCGAAGATATATCATCTAAAGACTCCTTACTCAAGCCATCCCTAATGAATTTAATTCTATCTTCGCGATTATCAGATACCATTCCTAAAGAACGACAACGAGTATTGCAATTCCAGCATGCACATTTGTAACAAACACCCATTTGCTTAGCTCTACATTTCTTTGCATAGGTGCTTCTTCCAAAACCAGGCAAATAAGAATTACAAGAATTAGAATACTCACCTGCTAATCGGACCCGTGCTTCGATTACCCAACGAATGTCATTAGGAATACCATGGATCGTCAGAAGTCTCATTCGTTCTATGCGAGCTTTGTAGACCTTTATCAGAGAATTTTGAGGGAGAGAAAGAAATTGCTTGTGAAGATTTGCGAGAGCTTCTTCCATCCTGAAATGCGTCTTAACCTGGAAAAACTAAACACACAAAAATTAAAACACACCACATCACAAAAAATACACAAATTGCTTGGGTTGCCTCCCAGCTAGCGATAAGTTTAATATCGTCAGCTAGACATGATTTCCCGAACGTTAGGCTGGATCTGAAAGTGTGACACTTTCTTTTTGTCGCTCAAATGATTCTCCCCAGTAGTGTTTGACACGCTGGTTCTTAACCTTGAATGTTTTGTTGGAGTCGGGATCATGTAACTCAACTGCTCTATCTGGTAAAACCTTGGTGATTAGGAATGGACCTGACCACCGAGATTTTGGTTTCCATTGGAAAAGTTTCAACCTTGATTTGTTTGACAGAACCTTCTGCCCTGGTTTCAGTTGTAAGCGCACTAACTTCTCATCATGTTTATTTTTGGCCTTTTATTTGTATAATTTGGCATTCTCAAAAGGCTGAATGTGAAATTCCTCCAATTCATTGAGCTGGTGGAACTGTTTCTCTTATGTTGCTTGTAGTGCAAGAATAGGCTTCTTCAGTACGTAGTACGCTTTATCTTCAGGCTCTACAGGGAATTGACATGCTTTAAGTTTGTCAGCAAAACTTTGCATTGCATTGGAGGTCTGGATGGTACTATTTATCACATCAAGTTTGAAACATTCCTCATTCTTTTCGTCATCCGGGAAATTCATGGCTTTGAAAACATTGAATGTTACTTCTTGGTCTTGTACCCTCATGGTTAGTTCTCCTTTTTGTACATCAATAATGGTTCACCCTGTAGCCAAAAATGGTCTCCCGAGGATGATCGGCACGTCTTCGTCTTCCTCCATATCAAGGATAATAAAATCTGGTGGGAAAATAAATTTGTCAACCTTGACCAGCACATCTTCAACTACACCTCTCGGAAATACGAGCGTTCTATCAGCAAGTTGCAGAGACACTGATGTGGGCATTGTTTCTGCCATCTGTAATTTCCTGAAAATAGAAAAAGGCATCAAGTTAACACTTGCACCTAGATCACACAAAGCCATACCGAAGTTATGCTCTCCTATGACTCAAGGAATGGTGAAACTGCCAGGATCTTTCAACTTTGGGGGAAGTTTCCTCTGAATGATGGCGCTGCTGTAGGACACATAAATTGGTGACGATGTTCCAGGCTCGCGGCCTGGTTGGGAGTACGGAGTAGCCCGCGGGGGACTAAACCGGAGAACTAAAAATGGAGTCGCCACCCGGTGTGAACCGGGAAAATGATTGAACGCCACACTCACCCCTCGCAAGGGAAGACCTCAAACCGTTGGGTTCGGAATGGTCCCTTAATTATGCCACTTGTAATGAAAGAATTTGTGCAATAATCTAACCAAGTCTACGCAACATATATTCCCAAGAGTATTCTACTCCTAAGTTTGCATACAACCTACACCTAAGTTCGCATGTATAGAAGTAAATTGACATAACGGCAAACACACAATTAATAAACACATTAAATAGATAAATGCAGAAATATAAATGGATGATAATTTCCTAAGCGTAAATAATGAAATGATATGATTAATCATATAGTGCAAAATAAATGATCAAAGAAGCAAACATGCATGAAATGTGACGAAAAGAAGTATGTGCACTGTATGTGCGTTCGTGTAGTGTTTGAAAACGCGTTTGAACGGTAAACAAAAGGTTTGAGTTCATATAACGTTCGAAAACGCGTTCGAACGGGGTAAGACCTGATGCATGATAAAATAAAATAGATGCACGTTCGAGTAGCGTTCGTAAATGCGTTCGAATGGAATGAGGCAGAATGCATACGTTCTTGTAGCGTTCGTAAATGCGTTCGAACGGAATGAGGCAGAATGCATACGTTCTTCTAGCGTTCGTAAACGCGTTCGAACGAAATGAGGCAGAATGCATACGTTCGTGTAGCGTTTGGAAACGCGTTCGAACGCGATTGCCAAAATGGAATCTGAAATGACTGTAGGCACTGCATTTTTACACATAAGTCTCTATGATGAGTCTCATTTTGGAGACACTACCTTTTAAGTCACGGAGGTCACGGGAAACGGACATCGGAAGGGGAAATTCAGAATAAACAAGGTTCACTGTTTTCGTTAGTGCTACGTTCGTGTTTACGTTCGAACGTCAAACGGATTGCGGGCGTTCGTGCCGCGTTCGAGGAAGCGTTCGAACGGTGTCAGTAATTCTGGTTTTGCTGCTAGCCTCACACCCCAGCCCATTTAGCCCCCCAAAGCCCATAAAACACATCCCAAATTAAATTAAATAAATATTAATTTAATCATTAAACATTAAATAAAATATTTAAAACATTTACCAAACTTAAACTAAAATCATGCCTAATTTAAATAATTTGAATATATTATATACTAAAACTAAAAAGAAGATATACCTAATTAAAATCAATCCTAACCAATTAAAACCAATCAAATATTTGACTTCCTAATCTAATAAGATAATTACCAATCTAAAATATTGTATTCCTAAACCAAACCAAATCAAATCCCTTGCTTTCCTTGTCCAACACCAAATCAAATCCCTCTTTAATTAGCCAAATCCCTTTCCTTGTCAAGCCCAACCCTTTGCCTACAAAAAGAACCCTTCACCAACCTTCTCAACCCTAGTCCCTAGCTCATACACAACACACATAAAAATTACAGGAAGAACACACCCAAAAACAGTAAGCAAAAGATAAAGAGGAAACGGCAGCGAAACCACAAGGAAACAGTAGCAAAAGACGGAGAACGACGACTCAAAACAGTAAGACAACGAACGAGAACAGTGAACCGGGAGAGTTGTGGAGCATCCACCCTTCCGACGATCGTGTACCGTACATCCGAGAGGTGATTTAAAAGGTTAGACCTGAGGGCACTTTTTTCATTGGTTTATATTCATTTTTTTTATCATTGAATTCTATTCGCATGAGAGTCGTTTATGGATGCATGTTGTGGCTTGAATGAAATGGAAGAGTGCCGTCTCTTGTGGTATATAGGATGGAAACCCAGACGTAAATTCCGTAGCCGAATCCGAATGGACGGTAGTGCGGTCTGTACTTGGGATACAACTCCACGTACCACTTGAGTAAACGGCACCTTCTCTTGTTTTGTGTTGTTTTCATTTATTTATTTTTCGTCACCTAAATTTTGCATGTTGCTTATTTATGCATGGTTCAATCGAGCGCATGGGCTTAGTAAGTGGAATGAAAGATCCTCTATGGGAGGGGTTAAAGCCCTTTACCACGATGCTTTGCCGCGCCGTTGATGTGTGTTCGGTTGGATACAAGACACGTTCAATCGGACATACTTAGTTGAATATGATTGTCTTTATGTTTGTATGCATGATGTGATGTGACGCGCATGGGCTTAGTATGTTGGTCTAAAGGTCCTCTCTTTGAGAGATCAAGAGCCCCCAAAAGGCCACCTTTACGGCAGTACTTCGCCGCGCCCCCTTTATTTTGTTGTTTATGTATTGCGTCCCATTTCATGCATCAGGTCCGTTCCCGTTCGAACGCGTTTACGAACGCAACTCGAACGCGCATGCATTTTTGCCTCATCATGCATCAGGTCTCATTTCCGTTCGAACGCGTTCACGAATGCCATACGAACGTGAACATTCTGTTTCATTTCTGTTCGAACGCGTTATCAAACGCCATACGAACGTGAGCATTCTGTTTCATTTCCGTTCGAATGCGTTATCAAACGCCACACGAACGCGAACCTTCTGTTTACCTTTCGAACGCGTTTACGAACGCTACACGAACGCGCGCACACTGAACTGAGTCTGTCTTATCATATTCATGCATAATTGCCTCTTGGTTGATCTTTCTTGTGTTATATAGCCAGCCATATTATTTGTATCCCTGCATTTATCCATTCTATGTGTTCTCGGGATTGTATTCAAGCATGATTAGGCTGTTAGCATGTTATTTGGTTAATAGGTTCATGAGATAGTACTCAAGCATGATTAGGTTGTTCTTAGTTTTCCATATTATAGGATTGAAATATGTTCATGAGATTGCCATGTGATGTTGCATGTTGTGATGAACTTGTTGATGTATGCATATGAATTTAGAAGCATGATATTTTTGGAAATAAATGTTATTTAGCCTGGTTAAATTATTACATAAATCCTTTTATTACAAGTGACATAAGTAAGGGACCATTCCGAACCCAACGGTTTGAGGTCTTCCCTTGCGAGGGGTGAGTGCGGCCTTAAATCTCATTTTCCGGTTCACACCGGGTGGCGACTCCATTACTCTCCGGTTTAGTCCCCCGTGGCTACTCCGTACTCCCAACTAGGCCGCGAGCCTAGGACAGAACAACGTCGCCCAGTTTTCTGTGTTCCCACAATGACACAAACACATACATGGATAAACAAATACACGATGTAGGACCTCGTATGCCCGATTGAACATATTTCACATTCAATCGAGTGTACTTCGTCCGGCGCGGCAAAACATCATGGTAAAGGTAGCCTTTAGGCATTTCCCTCGAATGGAGGACCTTTAACCCACATTAGTTAGCCCATGCGCATTAGATTACAATGTATGAATAAACAAATAAATAATATGGGACCTTGTATGCCCGATTAAACACATTCCCATTCAATCAAGTATACTTCGTCCGGTGCGGCAAAACGTCGGGGCAAAGGTAGCCCTTAGGCTTTTCATCCCTCAAGGTGGAGGACCTTTAATCAAACTTGATTTGCCCATGCGCATTACACTATGATGCATGATTTAACAAGGAGATGGCATAGATAAAGCAAATAACGGAATAATAAAAGGCGCGGCGAAATGTCATGGTAAAGGTAGCCTTTTAAGCTTTTCTTCCCTCAAGTAGAGAACCTTTAGACCAACATAATAAGCCCATGCGCATTACATTACAATGCATACAAATAAATAAGACAATGATATGAGACTTCGTATGTCCGATTAAACATATCTCACATTCAATCAAACATACTTCGTCCGGTGCGGCAAAACGTCATGGTAAAGGTAGCCCTTAGACTTTTCATCCCTCAAAACGGAGGACCTTTAATCCAACTTGATTTGCCAATGCGTATTACAATACAATGCATAGAAAATAAAGACAATGATAATATGGGACTTCGTATGCTCGATTGAACATATCTCACATTCAATCAAACATACTTCGTCCGACGCGGCAAAACGTCGTGGCAAAGGTAGCCCTTAGACTTTTCATCCCTCAAAACGGAGGACCTTTAATCAAACCTGATTTGCCCATGCGCATTACATTATAATGCATAAATAAGTAACATGCGAAAAGTAAATGGCAGAATAAAAAATGTGAATAGTAGATGAACAAGATTAAATAAAGCGAAACACATGCCATTTGCTGAAGTAGTACGTGGAGTTGTTTCCCAAGTACAGACCGTACTATCGTCCATTCGGATTCAGCTACGGAATTTACGTATGGGTTTCCATCCGATATACCACAAGAGACGACACATATTCCATTCATCCAATAGCCATAACATACATTAATCAACAATACCCATGCGAAGAATTATTGACAAAATAAAAGAGATAACCAGAAATAAATAAAAAAGGAGTTCCCTCAGGTCTAACCTCTTAAGTCGTCTCTTAGAAGTGCGTTTCGCGGTCGTCGGAAGGGTTGATGCTCTGCAACTCATCCGGTTCACTGATTTTCTGTTTTCCTTCGTCGCCTCACTGTTTTGGGCTGCTGTTTGCTCACTATTTCCGTGGTATTTGGGCGTGATTCAGGGGGCTGTTTCAGGGGCTGTTTGGGCGTGATTCATGGGCTATTTCAAGGGTATTTTTGGTGGTTACATGGGCTGTCTCAGGGGCTGTTTCAGGGGCTGTTTCAGGGGTATTTTAGGTGGTTTCATGGGCTGTATCAGGGGCTGTTTCAGGTGCAGTTCAGGCTTCTTTTTATAGGCAAAGGCTAGGGTTTTCCTTGCATGGGAAGGAAAGAGATCATGCAATTAATGGTGATATCTCATAATTATTATAGCACAAGGAAATTATCTACTTCATTTAGGGAGGTGATTTGTTTAAATTTGATTTGATTTCTTTTAATTAGGAATAAGATTTATCTTGATTTGATCATGTGTTTAATGTGTTATTTGTTATTTTGGATGTGTTTTATTGGGCTTGGTGTGTGGCTTGGTGATGTGTGGGCTTGGTGTGTGGCTTGCGGGGGTTTGGGCCAAGGATGAGTTTAAAACAAAGATCTTACAAACAAGCCCGAAGCTTAACAAGCGAATTAAATCCAACAACATGTCAATGTCTGACTCTTTCCTTCCGACGTCCGTTTCCCGCGACTTTCACAATTTAAAGAGGTAGTGTCTCCATGTGAGACTCATCATAGGGACTTATATGCAACAATGCAGTGCCTACAACTGCATTCTTTTGTCAATGCTAATGTCTCGTAATCTCCCAATCTTCACTTTTGTGAAAGAATGTCTTTTATGAATTTGACATAGCTAGGCATTTGTTCCAACGCTTCTACAAATGGAATATTGATATGCAGCTTTTTAAAGATCTCCAGGAATCGAGCAAACTGCTTGTCCAATTTTTTTTTTGGAGACGCTGTGGAAAAGGTGGAGGTAGAGTGATTCTTTCTTGCTCTTTTTCCTTTGCTTCTTTTTCCTCCATCTGTGGAACTGCTTCACTACTTTCTTTTGGAACTTCTTCAATGGGTGCCTTGATTCCAACATCTTTGTTGATTTCAGTACCGCTTTTTAAAATGATGGCATGACATTGCTCCTTCCCCATGTTTCTTGGATTTGGTTCAGTGTTGCTAGGAAGGTTACCTGGCGGTCTGTAACTCTAAGCATTGGCCAGTTGTCCAATTTGATTCTCCAGTGCTTTTATAGAAGCAGTTAAGCTTTGATTCAATGCTGATTGGGCTTGAAACATAGCTTCATTTGATGCTGCTTGATTTTGAATTAATGTTGTCTGATTTTGAAACATGGCATCGTATTTTTTTAACTGGGTCAACACTTCCGCTATTCTTGGTTATTTTTCATGCTGCTGGCTTTGTTGTTGGAATCCTGGTGGTGGATTGTTCATTTGCCCTGAATTGTTGCTCTATGTGAAATTGAGATGATTCCTCCACCCTGGGTTGTAAGTATTGGAATATGGATTGTTCCCCTGTCTGTTGAAATTTTTGACATAATTCACTGTTTTTTTATATTGGTTTGTCTCTGGTGCTCCTCCATATGGTGAACTTGTGAATCTAGCATTACTTTGCATCCTGAGAGTTTCCATGAATTTGCATATCTGATCCAGCTTGGCATTCACTGTTGTGTTGGCTCCAACTTCATAAATTCCAGCAATTCGTTAGCCATTTCTTCAATTAGGTCACATGCTTGATCTTCTCCTTTTGCCATTAAAGCACCCCCAGCAGCAGCATCAATTACGGTTCTCATTATTCCAGAAAGTCCATTGTAGAAGGTTTGGACTTGTAGCCATTTTGCAATTTCATGGTGAGGACATTTTCGAAGTAAATACTTGAATCTTTCCCAAGCTTCGCAGAGGGATTCTTAATCTTGTTGCATAAAGGATGTGATGTCATTCCTCAACTTTGCAGTTCTAGCTGGTGGAAAGTACTTTGCAAGGAATTTGGTGGCTAGAGTGTTCCAAGTTGTGATGGAATCTGCTGGTAGTGAATATAGCCAAGCTTTTGCTTTGTCTTTCAAGGAAGTACCGCAAACTTCCAGGAAGTTGCTGATGTGGGCATTAGGATCTTCAGTTGCATTTCCCCCAAACTGTACTGACTGCTGAATCATCTGGATGCATGTTTTGATGTCACCCGCATTTGCTGGTAAGAGAGGAAGTACAATACAAGAAATGAGTCCGTCAACCACCAGAATGGTTCTTTCTCGAATGGGAATTGGTGGTGCAACTTCCAACGGTTCAGGTTCCATATTACGATTGCTTCTTAGCCTTCTCGCCTTTCCCTTCTTAATTGTCTGATGGTTCTTTCAATTTCTGGGTCAAGCAGTTGGAGTTCAAAGCTTCTGGTTCGTCTCCTGTAGTGTCTGAGAACCTGAAACACAAGAAAACAAAAATAATAAGTAAAAAGAAAATTAGATACAAGTAAAGGTATCTAACCTCAAAATTAATAGTGAAAGATAAATAAGTCCCCGACAACGGCGCCAAAAACTTGATCGGTGCGTAATCACATGTGTATAACGCAAGCGCACGTATCGTTCAAGTAGTATAAAAAGTATCGATCCCACAAGGACTTAATACCTAAGCTATTAATTAATGAAGCTAAATGTTTACAAGTATCTAATGGATTGGTTGTTTGATTTGAAAGTGACTTAAAACAAGTAAATGAAATTGCTCGAAAATAGATTGAAGAAAAATCAAATTTATAAAATTATCAAGGGTTGTGAATCTTTCCAATATCTTTTAAAAGATGAAGTAGTTATTTTACGTTTGTGTAATATATTGGTTTATTAACTTGGAACACTGAATTATGCAAAAGCCTCTTCCGATGGTCAAATATAAATACCCAGTATAACTCAATTAATCATATTCCTATGTTAACCAAGTTATCTGAATTCATTAAGATTAAGTTCCAATTATGGCTACCCCCGCCCGACAGGTATATTCCTATCCTGTAAGGAAATCTATTAAAGGGTTATCTATTCTCAAGAAAGATCGTGGGATATTAAGTCTAAAGTCTTAAACCTAAAATCCATTTTCCAAGTTCATTTTAAGTTTACCGAATCAATCTTATTAATGGCCAGGTAACAAGATGCATTAAGACTAAGGCTCAATAAATAAACTTTTATATTACCCAAACCGTAATTTAACCCCTTATAAACCGGTGATATTGGACTTCATCACAACCCCAGATACCTGGCTTAGTTACGACACATATTTACAGATAGTAAAAACTTAATTAAAATAAAAGACATAAAGTAAATGCTGAAAAGTAAATTGCTGAAAATTAAATGACGGAAAGTAAATGCTGAAATTAAATACTGAAATTAAATTGTGAAAAGTAAATGCTGAAAGTAAATTGCTGAAAATAAATGCTGAAAGTAAATTGCTGAAAGTAAATTTCTAAAAAGTAAATGCTGAAAGTAAATTGCTGAAAAGTAAATAAAGTAAAAGTACAATAAAAGAAAATTCTGAGGTAAAATGATCCACTTTTATTACTTCTATTTTAGATATCTCCCTTAATATAATATATTAACTTTGCATGATAATTACCAACCAGCCATATAGGCGGTATCCAGATTAAGTCAAATTAATAATTAATTACCAACCGACCAATCAGGCGGTATTCAGTTTAGTCAGGTTAAAACCAATTTAAATAATTATCAACCGACCAATATGGCGGTATCCTCGTTAAGTCAGGTTTTAACTAGTTTATATATTATAATTAAGGGAGATTAATCTAAATATTAGTAATAAAAGTTTTACCTTTTACCCCAACAAAGGGGAGTTACTTCCTCATTACTGAAAAGTAAAAACTGAAAAGCAAAGAAAATAAAGTGCGAAAGCGGAAATTAATTACTAAAAGCTGTAAATAAACAAACAAGATACAATCTTCTTAGTATTCTTAAGGAATTTCTTAGAAGAAAGTATGAATTTACAAATGAAATGGCTTGGTATTTATAGGCAAAATTTTACCTCCATCAAATCATCCACCAAATCCATTATTAATTGCTCCACCAAATCTATTATTAATTGCTCCACTAATTGCTATCATGTTTGGTGGGAGTTTGACTATTTTTATTATTTATTTATTTATTTATTTTTTGCTTTGAAAATGACTTTAATAATTATATATAACACATGTCCGGATGTTTCATCCATTTAGGTCATTAAATCTTCAGAATTCGAAATTATGTTGTCTTTCAAAGTTGTAGATCTTTGCGTCTTCTTTAATCTAGAACTTGAATCAGCTTAATTCGATATCAGAGTAAAAAGTTATGCCCAAAATACTACAGATGCGCAAAACTGGAATTTCCAAAACTGCACTTCGTTAAAACGCCATTTCAAGTTTCCAATCTCCAAAATTAATATGTCAAGTCCAATTTTTGCTCTTATTTGACCCATATTTCGTCCTAAATGATTTCATTGAGTCCCAATATTATTTTATCTGCAAAATAAAATAAAACACATCAAAACGTTCATCAAACCCGAGAAACTAAATAAAATATTAAGTAAAATGAGTGGTAAATATTGATATATTTTCCACTCATCAGTCTTCTAATGAAAACCTGTCTGGAGCAAAACCAACCAAACTTATAAAAGATTGTTATCCACGCAACTCATGTGAACCCCGCGGGAACAAAACCCTTGAAACCCACAAAAGATTGTTATGAGCACCCAAGAAAGCGCAACGAGGTTTGAAGATTAGAAACCCGTGAAGAACAAAGCCTCATGAACCCCTAATTGCTTGAAACGACACACATGACAACAACCTACTTTGATAAGTTTTGAAGATAATCCACTCTTGCTTGGTTAGCCATCCACGGCCTCACCACCAATGTGCCTAACGGCAATATTAATTTTTAAGATTAAAACATTCATCTATTTTATTCATGAAAGACTTGTTTAAATAGTACAATGGAAACCTTAATTTTAATATATAAAAAACCAAAAATAACACTAGGTAATAATCGTCATTACAAATAAAATCTTGGGCCTCTAACATTTTGCCCACTCTAGAATAAACACCAATATTATAACTTACGGTCCCTAACAGTCAGCCCATTCTAAAATAAACACTATCATTAACCCCCTCTAGGAGGCCTTCGCTTGTATATCTTGGACCCCTTCATTGCCAAATAACGTGAATGGATTATTGGGCTTCTTCTTTAGATGCTTAGATCCATACTTCGAGGCTTGTTTTTTGACGCTTCATGGATTATATCATTCCCCCATTCTTTAAGAAAATTCGTCCTCGAATCTTTAAGGTCAACTGGAGTAGCCTTCATCACATATCTTTGATCAGATCTGAATTTTTTTCTTTCACTACTCACGAACTGAGTATTTCTTTTACAACTGACTTAATCAACACTAAAAAGGCAGGCAAGTGACGAACTAAAAGGCTGATGAAATCAGAACAAAAAAAACATGCAAAGACCAGACCGGAATATGCATGCAAAAAGAGAAAAATAAATATGCATGCAAAGAAATTAAGCAACTAATTGAAAGGCCAAGTCTTTGTTCTTTGTTTTTTCAATTGGAAATAAAGATCAAGCAATGAAATAAAAAAGATGAGCACGCTGCGCAGTCTTTGATTTTTTTTAATGATTCCAGACAACTAAAGACTCCATCTGGAGACTAATTATTAATATTTTTGGCGCAGTCCACTTTGATTTTTTTTTTTTTAAAAAAAAAAAATTGTCTCCAACACATGCAACAGACCAAGAACGAAAAAAATAAATAGAAAAGGACTCAAAGAAAGAAAAAAAAGCGTAAAAAAAAGAAATGAAAAGAAATGACATGCAAGATGACACAGACCAATTACGAAAAAAATTAACAGAAAGACACTCAAAAGATAAAGACACAAACTACTTGATATATCCTGCTCTGCAACCGAAGCTCTGAATACCAACTGATGAAAACATGCCTGGAGAAAAGCCAAGCAAACCCACAAAAGATTATTATCCATGCAATTCCTGTGAACTCCACGGGAAAAAAGCCCGCGAAACCCACAAAAGATTGTTATGAGCGCTCAGGAAAGCACAACGAGGTTTGAAGATTAGAAACCCGTGAAGAACATGTTAGACAATTATGACCCATAGCGTCACTATTTGTAAAAGACATTGTGGTTTTTGTACAAATTAATTATGTAGCAATGGAAATTACATTTTATCATTTTGTAATTTGATTACTTAAATATATAAATGATAAAAGTCCATATGATTAGTTCCAGATTATAAGATATGAGACAGTATCAATCCATAAAGGTTTAATCATTAAATATCCCTAGTAGTAGTATTATCGAGACTGGACATCGATAATGCGGAATAGACTAGTATTGCACTTGTGCGTATTGTGGAAGTGTAACGGCATAGTTCTCATATATTTAAGTATTGGATACTTATGCAAGTGTGATAGGAGGTTGTGTTTACCGATGGTACGGAAACAGCTTCGCTCTGGATAGACCCCGCGGAATCCCATTAGTAGTATGACTATGTGTCTATGGGAATCCGCATCAGGGTAGGTGTATTTGGTCTTAACCTGAGACTTGCATCGCTAGTACTTGCGACAATCAATACGCGTTGGTTTTGGTCATCCAGGACTTTAACAGGTTCTGTGTATGCCTCTTCTGGGTTTATTGAGAATCGTAGTGTATTGTGTGTGATGTCAAGATGGAAGTATCACTTCAGTCATATGGAGATGATGATCATGCATGGATACAGAACTGGTACTCTAATTGGTTGCAACCAACAGGATAATATGACATGGTCATGATTATCCGATTAAAGAGACTAGTTGCTTATAATCCGATATATGCTTCGTACGGGGCATACACTATTCCAGCCCCAGGCCTGGCATGTGACATCCGATACTGGATCGCTATACGCAATACTACGTATACTACGCCTGACAAAGATTATATATTCCATTAAGAATATTTCTGGAGAATTGGGTAGGCACGGTGCTTTGCTAGAAGCCAACCATGTCTCGTAAATCGGAAAAAATATAGTACGAGGTACGTACGTGTTCAGATAGTCCGACGACCGAATTTACTGCCAACATATCCAGGGATCTCTTGGGTCGCTTCCCGAAGATTCACCGATGACGTATGATTCGAGCATAATTAATCTGGGATTAATTATGGAGAGATTTTATCTAGGATAAAATACTATTTGAAGAGAGAGAACGATTAATTTGGAATTAATCGATTAAATAATATATTCGATATATTAAACGAAATTAGATTTCGATGTGGAATTAAAATTGGATTTTAATTCGGGCAAACGAATTAATTTAGAATTAATTCGCTAGTGACGTGAATAGTAATTCTGCTTGGCATAATTATTTAATTAAATTTGATTTAATTACGTCGCAACGGAAAATTCGTTAATTCAGAATTAGCGAACCCAAGCCCAGGAGTGTTTGCGGGCCCACTCAGATTTTGAATCAGGTGGGGCCCACATGTCACATCATTTGTCACATCACTTGTCACTTTAATTACTTTTTGGTGATGGGTTTTGGTGAAGGAATGATGATGACTTGTAAAACACATTTGTGTGTAATGATTGAAGACTTTTACCAAATGCTTGGTATATCTTTCTTTTGATTTTTGAAATCAATTAATCAAGTCATACACACTTATTCTCTTCTCCCTACCTTACGGCAAAGTGCCGTTTTTTTCTCTCCCATTTGGCTTGGCCGAATTCATCAAGAGAAAAAGGAAGAATTGTTGCAATTTTTCTAAGTGCTAGCACACATCAAGGAATCATTTAAGGTGATAGGGAAACCATCCCAAAAGCTTGGAATCAAAGCACAAAGCTTGGAGCTTGGATTTCATCCCCAAAAGTGGAGCTTGGCCGAAACTTGGAGCAAAAAGTTTTATATTTGACGCATCCTAAGTTGTTGCTCCATGAGAAATTGAGATGATTCCTTCACCTTGGGTTGTAGGTGTTGGAATATGGATTGTTCCCATTTCTGTTGAAATTGTTGACAAAATTCACCGTTTCTTCAAGTTGGTTTGATTCTGGTGCTCCTCCATATGGTGAACTTGTGGATCCTTGCATGTTGAGAGTCTTCATGAATTTGCATATCTGATCCAGCTTGGCGTTGACTGATGTATTGGCTCCAACTTCATAAATTCCTGCAATTATTTGGATCATGCTCCTTTCTATTGGCCACAAGGAATTGTTATTGGCCAATTCTTCAATTAGGTCCCAGGCTTGATCTTCCCCTTTTGCCATCAAAGCTCCTCCAGCAGCAGCATCAATTATGGTTCTTACTAGTCCAGAAAGTCAATTATAGAAAGTTTGGACTTGAAGCCATTTTGGAATCTCACGGTGATGACATTTCTGGAGCAAATCTTTGTACCTTTCCCAAGCTTCGTAGAGAGTTTTCGAGTCTTGTTGCACAAAGGATGTGATGTCATTCCTCAGCTTTCTAGTTCTGGCTGGTGGAAAATACTTTGCAAGAAATTTGGTGGCTAAAGTGTTCCAAGTTGTGATTGAACCTGCTGGTAGTGAATGTAGCCAAGCTTTAGCTCTGTCCTTCAAGGAGTATGGAAAAACTCGCAGTCTCATTGCTTCTTCAGCTTCTCGGTTGTAATTGAAAGTGCCAAAAAATTCCAGAAAGTTGCTGATGTGGGTATTAGGATCTTCAGTTGCTTTCCCCCAAACTGCACTGACTGTTGAATCATGTGAATGCATATTTTGATGTCACACGCATTTGCTGGTAAGGGAGGAAGTACAATACAGGAAATGAAGTCGTCAACCACCGGAATGGTTCTGTCTCGAATGGGAATTGGTGGTGCAACTTCCAAAGGTTCAGGTTCCATGTTGGCTAAAGCTTTTTGGCCTTAACGTATTTCCCTTCTCAACTGTCTGATAGTTCTTTCAATTTCTGGGTTAAGCGGTCGGAGTTCAAAGCTTCTGGTTCGTCTCATGTAGTTTCTGAGAACCTGAAACACAAGAAAACAAAAATAATAAGAAATTAGATACAAGTAAAGGTATCTAACCTTAAAACTAATAGTGAAAGATAAATAAGTCCTCGGCAAGGGGCCAAAAACTTGACTGGCGTAATCACATGTATCGTTCAAGTAGTATAAAAAGTATTGATCCCACGAGGACTTAATACCTAAGCTATTAATTTTATGAGGCCAAATGATTACTAGTATCTAACAGGTTGATTGATTGATTTGAAATGGTGATGATTTTAAACTTAAAAAAAAAACAAGTAAATAAAATTGCACGAAAGTAGGTTTAAGAAAATTAAATATTAAGAAACTATCTAGGGTTGTGAATCTTTCTAATATCTTTTAAAAGATGAAGTGGTTATTTCATGTTTGTGTAATAAATCGGTTTACTAACCTAGAACACGAAATTATGCAAAAACCTATGTCGATGGTCAGATGCAAATACACAGTTTAACCCAATTGAACCATATGTCTATGTCAACCAAATTACCTGGATTCATTAAGTTTAAGTTCCAATTATGGCTACCCCCGCCCGACAGGTATATGTCTATCATGTAAGGAAATCTATTAAATGATTATCTATCCTCAAGGAAGATCGTGGACTATTAAGTCTAAGGATGAAACCTAAAATTCATTTGTCAAGTTTATTTTAGATTTACCAGATCAATCTTATTAGTGGCCAATAAACAAGATGCATTAAGCTTAAGACTTAATAAGTAAACCTTTAAATTACCCAAACTATAAAATAACCCCTTATAAACAGGTGATATTAAAATTCATCACAACCCCAGATAACTAACTTAGTTCCGACACATAACTAGGGCTAGTAAAAACTTAAAAATAAAAGACATAAAGTAAAATGCTGAACAGTAAAGAAAATTACAATAAAAGAAAATACTAGGGCTAGAGGATCTACTTTTATCACTACTATTTTAGATATCTCCCTTAATATAATATATTAACTTGTGTGATATTACCAACCAGCCATATAGGCGGTATCCTGATTAAGTCAAATTAAGTCCATAAACCAGCCATATAGGCGGAAATTACCAACCGACCAACCAGGCGGTATCCATGCTTAGTCAGATTAAAACTAGTTTATAAATGATTACCAACCGACCAATATACCAATATAGCGGTATCCTTGTTAAGTCAAATTTTAAATAGTGAATATATTATAATTAAGGGAGATTAATCTAAATAGCAGTAATAAAAGTTTTACCTTTCACCCTAGCAAAGGAAAGTTACCTCCTCATAGCTGAATAGTAAAAACTAAAAAAGTAAAGAAAGCAAATTACTATTACAGAAAGTAAATAAAAATTAATTACAAGACTGAAATTAAAAGAAAACTAGATACAAACTCCATATTTTACATCAGAGAATTCAGAGAGGAAGTTACATCTGAAATCAGAAAAATGAACTGAATTTATAGGCCTCGGTAGGCTGCTCGCGTCGCGACGCGCGCTTCACATCGCACTGCGCCATGTGTCGCACTGTGGTTGGCTGCTTCAGATTCTTATCCGACGACGTGGCGATGTGGATAATTTACTTAATAATTATGCTGACGTGGTGATGACGTGGCGACATGGTGAAAGTGATTATCGGCACAATAGGATTGCGACACGTGGCACGTTATGATTGGCTGATGATGACGTGGCAGTGATATGGCACGTTGACTCGGTCTACTACTGATGTGGATGATGACGTGGTTAACATTTGGAGTGACACGTGGCGACATGTGGCGATTGAGATTATCGGCACCATAAGATGATGACAAGTGGCACGGTGCACGTTAGTAGATCGGCTGTGATGTTGACATGTGGCACGGCGCACGTTAGCAAGTGAAACTTTTCAAATTCTGACATGTGTCCCTCGGCGCACGTTAGCAGCTCATGGTGCATGTTAGGCGTCGCGACGCGCAAAATTACCAAATTACCTTTTTTTGTCCTTTTTCATTATTTTTGCCCCAAATCACCTCCAGAATGTCCTGAAACTTTATTTATCTACAAAATAACACAAAACAAATCAAAATATTCACAAAACTCAAGAATCTATTCAAAATATTAGGTCAAATGAGTGAGAAATAATGATACATTTACCACTCATCACCCATCCAATTTAACAGGAGATTGTATCCCAAAATAATATATTCCCCCAAATCAATATGATTTATTTCCATGATTTGGAGATCCATTGTCATTATAAAAATGAGCAATCACCAAACTTGAAAGGGAGGCTTGGGCGAAACAACAAAGCAAAAAAACCTAGGCGCTCTCTTTCTCAAGGCTTGGACAACACTTCACAACAAAAAAACCCTTGACCACTTGTCTTCTTTCACGGCAACTCACAAACAAACAAGGGCCTAAGATCACCAAGAAAAACAGCAAAATACCGAGAGGCAAACAACAAACAGCAAGCCATCAAAACCCAAATCAACGTGAAACAACAACCTTCCATAACCAAAGAAACCACCCAAAATAACCAGCAAAAGCACAAAAAAATACCCAAAAATAGTGAAGAACCACCGAAAAACAGTGAGCTAGAAAATAGTAAACCAGCAGCCCAAAATCAACCAAAATAGCAGTCAAAACAACCAAAAAACAACAGCCAAAACAACCAAAAACAGCAGCCAAAACAACCAAAAAATAGCAACTAGAAAACAACAAAACATCAACCAGAAAACAGTAAAACAGCAAACACAAAACAACAAATAGAAAACAGCAAAACTGCGAGTGAAACAGCGAACCATAAATAGCAAACAGCGAACCAGCTTCGATCCTTCCGACGATGACCTAACGCGATTCCAAGAAAGCAACTTAAAAAGTAAGACCTGAGGGCACCCTATTTATTTTTTTAGTTCCGACCACGGCATGTCTGGCTGGACGTGAAATCCATCCAGCCGGGTATGCGAAGTCCTACATCAAAGACGGCCAAATTTCTGGTCACATTATTTTTCTCTTTCGGCATTACGTTATTTTTTTTTTATCTATTTAGTGTTATTTATCTTTTTATTTATTTATTCGCTTTCATCGTTATTTTATTATTTTGCATTTAGTTTCGTTATTTATCTTTTTGTCTATTTATCGTTATTTTATGATTTCGCCTTTATTTTATTTGTTCATTATCCGCATATGCATTATTATATTATTTCATGTCTATTTTTTTTATCTACATTGCATTAATGATTACGTATAGTACTATCCCTTGTGGTATATCGAATAGAAACCCAGCCATAAATTTTGTAGCCGAATCCGAATGGACGGTAGTGCAGTCTGTACTTGGGATACAACTCCACGTACCACTCCGGAAATACTCATAAATGCATGATTAACCCCCCTTTTTTTGTTTACTATTTATTTATTGACGCTTTATTTGCTTTTAATTATTATGATCCTTGTTATCGTATCTTGTACTTCTTAATTTAATATGCTTTTATTATTTCTATTAATGTTTATGGGTGTGCAAATTTGTGTTTATTTGAATTATCTTGCATGAACTGTATAAGACTTGGCTATACCATTGTATGAACCCATCCATTATATTGGTATAAGTAAGGGACCATTTCGAAACCAACAGTTTGAGGTCTTCCCTTGCGAAGGGTGAGTGCGGCCTTAATTCTTTTCCCATTTCACACTGGGTGGCGACTCCTTTATTCTCATGTTTAGTCCCCCACGGGCCACTCCGTACTCTCTACGGGCTGTGAGGCCAACAGTGTCGTGGTCACCGAGCATCATAGGTATAGCGGTAAACCTCGCTTCGCTCCTACAGATGGCGACTCCACTGGGGATAGAGAATCAGCCCCGAAATAATGCCTTATAGTTTCCGTGGCTTTGGCTTTGGTTACCCAAGTCTCATATATTTTGCATACCCTTTTTACCCCGATTGCGTCATATATCGTGAAGTCGCTTTCACTCAAGGCGACAGATCGTTATGTGATGATAACCATCACTCGTTGGCATGTTCACTAGGGTATAAAAAAGGCGCGCTCACTTGGTCGCTCGAACCCTTGAGTGGGGAGACCTAGTTATGGGCAACCCTTTACCGATGTGAGCCCTTATTCATACCCTTGTAATCCCACATATGAACCATAGTTATACGTCCTATAGAAGCTACCACTATGCTTGTGTTTGGGACCATTATCATTTGGATCCATTTGGACTTCTCGTCATAAGATGCAAACTTGTTTGGACTTAAACTGGGACAAGTTTGTATCTTATGATGGTTGGGCCAAAAGTTTCCAAAATGACAATGGGCCACCTTGTGTTTAGGCCCCCTATCATTTGAAGTTATTTAGCCACCTTATCGCAAAAGTGTAAACCTGTTGGGCCTTTTCAACTTGGACAAGTTTGTTGGGAAGCGGCCGCGATGCGCAGTGGAAAATTAAAGAAATCAAATTATGATGCCGCTATCCCTTTGCCCAAGACCCATTTGTTTTGATTATTCTACAAGCCTATGCATGTTACTATATATTCTAAGCATAAAAAATCATAAAACATGCAAAGAACATAAACCTAAACATGCTAACTATCATAAGAACTCTAATTAAAATAAAGAAAGAAAAAGACTTACTTGAACCGAAGACTCCTCCAGTCCTCCCTCCAATCTACAAGCTTTTCTCTAACTCATCAAGCTCTTCCACGTTCCAAAGAGCCACCCAAGTGTGTGGCCTCCAAGGTGCAACACCAAAGCCAAAACTCAATGGCAAGACTACGCCTTGAGTGCACGAGTATTTTGCCATTGGTGATAGCCTAGGCAAATACCTCAAAACATTTAACTCGAGGTTCCTCTAGTCAATTAGACTTAAGGATCCTCAAAATCAGTGGCTTACTCTTAAACTTTAGAGTTGCTCACTTATATAAACCCAAGATATGAAAGGTTTGGTGCAAAAATTTGTGAAGAATTCTTTGGGTTTATATAGGTGCTCCAAAGACAACAAAATTAATTAAGAATCTGATGTTTCACATTACTATTCACATTTTTTTATTCCAATTCCCAAAGTGCCCCTATCGTCATTCACCAATCCCTAAGCCACTATGGAACCTCATAAATGATTTTTTTCAATAATTAAACACATTGAATCATTTATGAACAATTCCTACTGCAATCATATATGCTGTTAAATTGATACTGTGCACTGTTAACCATTGATTTCGAATTTGTTGTGTGTGACCTTTGGGTTCCCCTCAAGTTGGACAGGAAATGAATCGTGATAATTTAATTGAACATAAATTATCCTCCGATCAGATGGTCGTTCGATTTCAATGACCAAGGATGACATCTAGCAACATGCCAAGGCCCCAAAATGAGAACGAAAATATATATACCCATTTTGTATGCGATTTACAAATGATACGGTCCCTCACCTCATTATATCTTCATCGTTTGACCTAGGGTATGGAAAATGTCTACCCATATAGTCAAAGGTATGATGTTGATAGTGTCATGAATCGTGCTAACCCAATAATCTCATATGATTCTTCCGCTGCGGCCACAGTCTCAAGCACTGATCACACATATCAACCCGTGAACTGGATTACTACTCTTATAAGAAAATATTATCCGAGAGAGTGGCGATTCTCTGTTGTATCCTTACAAACTTCATGTGTTTCAACAAATGACCCAATCATACCCTTATGACCGGATCTTTTGAACCAGGGAAGAAGAATGTCAAAGTTATTGGATCCACACATAACATTGTAAGGACCTCAAGTCTAAGGACTAGTCATACAATCGATATATGAAAGTTCTCATAGACACATGAGATAAACACTCCATGTGAAAACTTTCGGCGGTCAGTTCGATGGACACGAGCAACTCATGCATCCATGTCATAACTGTTGGGGTTGGTGCTCAGAGCGCCAATCCGGACCGTATTTATGTCTGATTCATGAATACGAACATCCCCTTATTCCATAAGATTACTTATTTATGGTTGCACCTCTTGTTCTTATATACGTATTCGATCTGATTACGATTAGATTGAAACTAAATGTGGTTTAGTGATATGTATATATTAGACAAAGGCCCAATAATATATAATGCAGTACACAGTTACAAAGTTAGTTTGTAATTGACATTGGGAAGTGTCACTGCTATATGAATATTATCAAATATAGTTCCTGGTCAAGATTTGCTAACACGGGTCGGTTAGTCAAATTCGTTGAGACCAGTACATGTCGTATATCGAGACTTGGTCCGATGGTTTATCCCAATGAACCATGAGTCTATGGAGACTCGTATAGACGTGTAGGTGTTTATAGTGGATAAACACTGAACGGCTCACCGAAGATTCTTAATGGATGGTACACCAACATCAATAAGAATCTTCTCGGGTTGAGTAGCATAGTGGTCCTTCGACTTGAGAAACCACTGTGGATGTATGAGACATCCTCCACACTTAGATGGCAGTCACGTTACCGATCTATTTAGATCAGACCTCCGCCTGTTCGTTGGGTGTGGATCGATCCTCAGGATATCCTGTGTGTGTCAAGATAGGATCCGTCAGTTCTGTGTACAGAGCATAGGTAGTCCATATATATTTAGCAATCTGTTAAATATGTGGCCACAGTATACATCGGAAGTAAGTTCCGAGTGTTATTTAGAGATTACTAATAGATACGTCGACGAGATAATACATATAGAGATTTGACGTTTACATCTATATCTCTGGGATTATCTGGATACCTGTGACGGAGGGATTATACGTATGCAATGACCTCGACCTGTATGATTCAACTAGTTTATCCGTGATCGTCATAATCTACGGGTGGATAGATTATGCACATGAAATTGGATTTCGTGACGGATATACCTGAATCTAGAGAGTCTCAATAATGAAACATACTCGTAGAGCACTAGGGCAACTTTTGTGAATAATAATGATTATTTACAAATCGTTTAAACGTTAAACGAAAAATACATGCGAACGGGCCGAACCGTCATTTCCTAATTAATGTGTATTTGTATTTAATATATGATATTATTAAATACACATTAATAAATAGTCAAATAAAGGTATTTGACATATATCATTAATATGTATTTGAGATATTTAAAGTAAATATAATACATATATTTGAGATATTTGTTATTTAATTAATTATTTAATTATTTAATTGTTAAATGATTAATATAATTAAAATATAAATATATCATCAAATGATAAAGTTAGGAAATGATTATAAGTGTAAATGTTTGACTTTATACTTAAAGGAAAATGTTGTCAAAATGGTTTTGACTTCTTAAGATATTTGTTTTTAAATATGTTTAAAAATTGAAATATTAATTTCCTTTTCTTTTTCTTAAATTCGGCCAACACCCTTAATTAAATATAATGGTTATATTTTTGAGTTGCAATTGTTGACTTGCTTTATTCATTTAAATTGTTTGATGATTAAAGTAACAAGTTGATAAAGTAACTTTAATGAAACAAAAATAATATCTAGATATTATTTCTTCACAAAATTTCAGCCAAGGGCTAATGTTGTTGAAGTATATATTGTTTCATTTATTTTATGGTTTCATTAACCTTTTCACTTTATCAAAAATCCATTAAAACAAGGCAAAGAAGGTAGAGAGAAAAGAAAAAAAAACAAGGAAAAACTTGGAATTTAGTAAGTATTTCCAACCTTCCATTAGAGAGTAATTTGTTCCTCTTGTTGTGGGCAACATCTTGTGATGTTCTTGAGTTTTATATTCTTTATTCTTTGTAATTTTGATGGATAAAAGTTTGATGAAGGTGATATGCATGTATGATGTTGGAAGTTTATTACTAGTGTAGTAAATAAGCATTCTTTTAAGGTTTTAGACCTTGTTTCCATTCTAGAGTTATTTAACCACTCTTAAATGACCTGAATTGTTATATAGTTGTTTCATTGTGTGTTGAGACTTGAAATGGATGGAAGAAACATGATTGAAGTATTGTATTTAACCAATTTGGTCTAATTTGTCCAATTTGAAGAAATTGAAAAATTAGGGTTCATGACCAATTCCAAATTTGGGGATTTTCATTTATGTTGTGTATTTGGATGTTTATATGATGCATATAAAGTTTCATGTTGATTGGATTACATCTTGATGTGTTTTGAAGCATGAATGACAAAGTTCACAAATTGCCACACCTTTGGGAGGCATTCGGCCAATGGATAAAATTTGGTGATTTGGTTGCTTTTGGTGTTTTGATGTTTTGAACATGCTAAGTTCATCTTAGAAATGATTTAGAATCATTCAAAATTGATTAGATCAATTTCGGACTAAAATGGACAAAATACCAATGTAAGGGCATTTTGGTAAATTCACTTGAATATGATTCATTTGAATTTTATTTCATAATTTGATTATTGGATAATTAAATAAATATGTTTATTTAATTAATCCGAGAAAAATTTTGAAATCAGAAAATTTGATTTTCCACCGCATCCGCTGCGTTACCGGATTCTGCCCCTAAAACCCCTACAAAATGGTATCAGAGCGAGTCTGATTCTAGGCCTCCAAAAATGATTAGCTTGTTTTATTCAATGTTTAATCATGTTTTCTTGACTTTATACATGCATGTTATAATCTAATTTGATTAGATTTAGGGTGTATGACACTTAATGGAATATCCCCGCTTAATAATGTTTTAAAAGTAACTAGTATTGGAATACTTGTTTCTTGGTCCATCTTGTCAATATGGTTTATAAATATCTTTTCGTTGACTACATCCGAGACCGTGCCTCTGCTGTGAGGGTGTAGCTGATAGAAATTTATTTATGCCGAATGTATATTAGATACTATATAAATTCAAGCGAAAGCGGAATCCTGAACGTGCCCTAGCTGTCAGGGTTACGCAAGTAACTTGAGTTTATCATTGACAAGTTTAACCTTGGTACGTCTCCTTGTGGGCCTGCCTTCGCAGCGACAACGAGAAACGGCCAGGACCGGAACCACGGAGTCACTAGTGAGTGATTGACAATTAGTTGTCTACCTGTGAATATACGTAGGCGAGACCGTGACGTGCCTCTGTGTGAGTCGACATATATTCCTGGGGTCCTCTTCCCATTATGGAATTCGATTTAATTATTGAATTCTCGTCTTTCCGTTGGGGATTACGGCATTACGTAAAAAAATAGTGGGAGACACTGCTAAGTTTAAAATATTCCATAACTTAGACAGTGTATGTTATTATGGAAATTGCCGCTTGTTTGTTTCCTTATTCTATAGTAGATAGAATTAAACTTTTATTTACTGCACACATATTTTGATATGTTATCTGACTAGACTCTTGGTTGCAGTTATTCTAGAATAGGTTCTAGATACTAATAGACTAGGATATTATTAGATTAATCTAAACCATCGGGAACTGTTGTTCCGATTTCTTAAAAAATAAAGATTGTTAATGACTTAGTTTCTAAGTCATGATAGATAATCTAGATAGATATCCCCTTTAGGATATAATACTTTAGAGACAATAGTTTCTTATGCAGTAAGAATTGACTGAATTAGTCAGTTCATGTCTCGAGATTCTTGATTGGCATTTAGAAAGCCCTATTAGGTATTTGTTTATCTAGTAATGACGTTTCTAAGCTTTAATTACCTTTAGAGGTAATGTGTCTGACACAATTTGCTAATCAGTTATTTACAATTGTTGTGAATAGTTGAATGCAATAGTAAAGCTAAAGAAAGGAGATGCGTATATTTGTGTATAGAAAATATCGATTTTCACAATACTACAACTATAGGTATTGGATACCAGATCTCCCATCAGTTATTTGAAATATTGGTTAACGATTGTTTTGATATTGATATCAGAACTTGATACTTTGGATAGTCACTTGTTCTTTATAACAATTGTTACATATTTTATAAATAACTAGTAGTGTCATTGACGTAGAGATAAACATTAAGAAAAATTATTCGGTAAGTAAGTAAATAATTTAGAACGGTGCTTTATGGGTTTAATCACTTAAGCATTGGATGCTTATTCCGTATGGTGAAGGATGGTTGATACTAGATCACACCACCTATCCTTATCCATTTAATGAATATTGTATTCAGTAAAGTGATTAAGATCTCGTTTAACCAATGATTGTCATTGGACCACCAGATTTATTTAACTGATACATTGGATGTATGTAGTTTAATGAATAATAATTGCTTAAGGTAGTTTTCTATACTTCGTAACTTAGTTGATGAATTGTCATAACTTAGTTATGTGTTTCTGAAGGAACACATATTGAAAGTCTTGAAAGTATCAAGTACTTTCAATCCGTTCTGATGAAACGTAGATTGAACATTTTTGACTTGTTCAAATATATTCAATCTAAAGGTTTTAGAGAATTCTATCCTCAAAATTCATAACATGTCTTTGAACTGTTCAAAGATCTTTGATACGATCAAACGTATGAATTTAAAGAAATTAGTTCTAAGGTTATTTAGTGAATATGATTCATATTCAATATTATTCTTCTATGATTCCATCTTGATGGAATTGAGTAGTGGGAGCAATCGGATCTTATATGATTTGGTTCGTTTGATATTGAATGTTACCGAATTAGTTTCAATACTCTTGGGGTTATACTCCAGTAACACTAATTCATTTCTTTAATTAATGTTCCATTATTTTCTACAGTTGCATATATGATATGTATAGGTAAAAAAAAATTTGAATCTTGAAAAGTTTGAGATTTCAATATTTCTTTTATATAATAGTTATATAATGGAAATTACTTACACCTCGGAGGTATAAGTAAAAAGTTTATCGTTTATTCTGTTTAATAGAATATTGTATTCTATTTAATAGAATATCTTTCCTAAGATTCTAAGTAATAAAATCGTTTTATTACTTGGTGTGTAACATCAGATGTTAACTATTGTAGAAAAAGACTTGACTTATTGAAGTCAAATGTGAGAATGATAAATTGTAAATGGAACTATGTAATTAATAAGATGAACAACCCTTATACCTTCCGTACAAGTTAATAGGATAACAGAATCATTCACGAGTATTTGATACTTAATGGTTCCGTTGTTTTCTTACTGAAGAAAAATTATCCTATAACTTATAATGGAAGCGATATTTGATATCGATTCTGGAAGTTCACCATTGAACCATAGATCTAAGATTGTTCATAGCTTACTACGATCAAGTTTTGAACTTGATTACGCTTTCATTATGAATTATTTCATGATATGTGCTAATTGTTTGCGCAGCGAAAGCAATTGAGCTTATTAAAGGTTTGACCTTTACAGTATGACAGTGAGAAAAGTTATACTCAGCAATCTATTGTAGATTCTGAGAAAACTTATCTCTAGTCACACTAATGAACAATTATAGATATATTGGTTAATGATAATATGAACTGTACATTTTAACTAAAGAATGCAAAATGGCGTTTTTGAATGACTTATTCAGATAAGAGATCAGTTGTGATTTCTTTTATTGAAGAGTTCATTCTGAATGGCCCTAGTGTTGTGTTCTGTTTAGATCGCAGTTTTGTGCTAAGCTTATAGAGCCTATTGTAGACTCGGATAAGTCTTCCAGAAATATGTGTTCTCTATTTTTGATATCGTCAGATTGTCTGATCTTGTCAAAGTATATAGAATACATATGTGAATAAAAGGGTTAGTGGGAGCGTGCAAATTACTTTCTAGTTTATATATCCTAACCAACATTATCATTATTATAGTAATAATGAGATGTTTATGAGGTAAAAAAGTTA
Source organism: Zanthoxylum bungeanum (assembly GCA_019454045.1). Lineage (NCBI taxonomy): Eukaryota > Viridiplantae > Streptophyta > Magnoliopsida > Sapindales > Rutaceae > Zanthoxylum > Zanthoxylum bungeanum. The sequence continues at coordinate 41,105 of SKCR01020767.1, forward strand.
CCTAAGTCTTCTTTACTGTGTTGGAAAACAGTGAGAGTAGTCTCTGTTATATACGATATAAAGTTTTATATATAAGATATAAAAACCACGAGACTTGTGAGATACTCCTATTATTCGTACATTAGATATGATCTCATTAAAGACATAACAAGGCTATCTGTATGACAGTTAGTATAACTGTTCGACAGTTATTGTGTGACTTATACATAATATTCATCTTTCGTAAAGGATGATTCCTTTTTCGAAAAAGATATTGATTAGAATGTCTAAACATCTATGTATCATTTGATGATGACATAGTGAATACTTTATTATGTGCGATTATCGATGTCGATTTAATCGTAATTGTTACGAGTTATTTTGACATCCTATAGACCATATGATGGATCTTGAAACGTTCTTTATGATCTTTGAGATATTAAGAACGAGTTTCTAATTCATGGAGAATATAGTCTGCAACCATTAGGGTCATATTCGTTTTGAGACTAATTATGACGTTAGACAGTCTACGTCATAAAGAGTCAGAAAAGATGCCGTGGGAGAGTGTCACGAAGGATTCTACCTTTATAGTGGAAGTAAATGCAACTTATAAGTATTGACTTATGAAGTTGCATAGTGACCTTAATAAAATAGAATTTTTGAATTGTTATTGTGCTTTTGCGGTTGTCTTCATAGTATTTGGATTTGATCCTTAAATACTTGGACAACTCAGTAGCTGTAGCACATACTTGATGTAGCATCAGAGTCATATTAATGTATAATCTAGATTCTACAAAATATGAATGATGCTGACTATGGGAAACGATGGAGTTTGTTTGACAAACTCACTATGTCATAGCGGGACTTGTTTTTGTTGCCTACCTCTTAAGTACTGGGTGAGCTTTGAGGGCCATGTGCATACGATGCACATTGAGATGAGTATATGATACCGTGGATTGGCACTAGAGTAAGTGGGGAGAAATTGTTGGGGTTGGTGCTCAGAGCGCCAATCGGACCGTATTTATGTCTGATTCATGAATACGAACATCCCCTTATTCCATAAGATTACTTATTTATGGTTGCAACTCTTGTTCTTATATACGTATCGATCTGATTACGATTAGATTGAAACTAAATGTTTTTAATGATATGTATATATTAGACAAAGGCCCGATAATATATAATGCAGTACACAGTTACAAAGTTAGTTTGTAATTGACATTGGGAAGTGTCACTGCGATATGAATATTATCAAAACATAGTTCCTGGTCAAGATTTGCTAACACGGGTCGGTTAGTCAAATCTGTTGAGACCAGTACATGTGTATATCGAGACTTGGTCCGATGGTTTATCCCAATGAACCATGAGTCTATGGAGACTCGTATAGACGTTAGGTGTTTATAGTGGATAAAACACTGAACGGCTCATCGAAGATTCTTAATGGATGGTACACCAACGTCAATAAGAATCTTCTCGGGTTGAGTAGATAGTGGTCCTTCGACTTGAGACACCACTGTGGATGTATGAGACATCCTCCACACTTAGATGGCAGTCACGTCACCGATCTATTAGATCAGACCTCCGCCGTTCGTTGTGGTGTGTGGATCGATCTCAGGATATCCTGTGTGTGTCAAGATAGGATCCGTCAGTTCTGTGTACAGAGCATAGGTAGTCCAATATATTTAGCAATCTGTTAAATCTGTGGCCACAGTAGTATATATCGGAAGTAAGTTCCGAGTGTTATTTAGAGATTGCTAATAGATACGTCGACGAGATAATACCTATAGAGATTTGACGTTTACATCTATATCTCTGGGATTATCTGGGATACCTGTGACGGGGGGCTTATACGTATGCAATGACCTCGACCTGTATGATTCAACTAGTTTATCCGTGATCGTCATAATCTAATGTGGATAGATTATGCAATGAAATTGGGGATTTCGTGACGGATATACATGAATCTAGAGAGTCTCAATAATGAAAACATACTCGTAGAGCACTAGGGCAACTTTTGTGAATAATAATGATTATTTACAAATCGTTTAAACGTTTAAACGACAAAATACATGCGAACGGGCCGAACTGTCATTTCCTAATTAATGTGTATTTGTATTTAATATATGATATTATTAAATACACATTAATAAATAGTCAAATAAAGGGTATTTGACATATATCATTAATATATGTATTTGAGATATTTAAAGTAAAATAATACATATATTTGAGATATTTGTATTTAATTAATTATTTAATTATTTAATTGTTAAATGATAATATATTAAAATATACATATATCATCAAATGATAAAGTTAGGAAATGATTATAAGTGTAATGTTTGACTTTATTACTTAAAGGAAAATGTTGTCAAAATGGTTTGCTTCTTAAGATATTGTTTTTAATAGTTTAAAAATTGAAATATTACTTCCTTTTCTTTTTCTTAAATTCGGCCAACACCCTTATTAAATATAATGGTTATATTTTTGAGTTGCAATTGTTGACTTGCTTTATTCATTTAAATTGTTTGATGATTAAAGTAACAAGTTGATAAGTAACTTTAATGAAACAAAAAAATATCTAGATATTATTTCTTCACAAAATTTCGGCCAAGGGCTAATGTTGTTGAAGTATATATTGTTTCATTTATTTTAGGGTTTCATAACCTTTTCACTTTATCAAAACTCCATTAAAACAAGGCAAAGAAGGTAGATAGAAAAGAAAAGAAAAACAAGGAAAAGCTTGGAATTTAGTAAGTATTTCCAACCTTCCATTAGAGAGTAATTTGTTCCTCTTGTTGTGGGCAAAATCTTGTGATGTTCTTGAGTTTTTATATTCTTTATTCTTTGTACTTTTGATGGATAAAAGTTTGATGAAGGTGATATGCATGTATGATGTTGGAAGTTTATTACTAGTGTAGTAATAAGCATTCTTTTAAGGTTTTAGAACCTTGTTGCCATTCTAGAGTTATTGACCCACTCTTAAATGACCTATAATTGTTCTATAGTTGTTTTATTGTGTTGAGACTTGAAATGGATGGAAGAAACATGATTGAAGTATTGTATTTAACCAATTTGGTCTAATTTGTCCAATTTGAAGAAATTGAAAAAATTAGGGTTCATGACCAATTCCAAATTTGGGGATTTTCATTTATGTTGTGTATTTGGATGTGTATATGATGCATGTAAAGTTTCATGTTGATTGGATTACATCTTGATGTGTTTTGAAGCATGAAATGACAAAGTGCACAAATTGCCACCTTTGGGAGGCATTCGGCCAAATGGATAAAATTTGGGGATTTGGTTGCTTTTGGTGTTTTGATGTTTTGAACATGCTAAGTTCATCTTAGAAATGATTTAGAATCATTCAAATTTGATTAGATCAATTTCGGACTAAAATGGACAAAATACCAATGTAAGGGCATTTCGGTAAATTCACTTGAATATGATTCATTTTAATTTTATTTCATAATTTGATTATTGGATAATTAAATAAATATGTTTATTTAATTAATCCGAGAAAAAGTTTTGAAATCGGAAAATTTGATTTTCCACCGCATCCGCTGCGTTACCGGATTCTGCCCCTAAAACCCCTACAATAACCAAGCAGACGGATCTCCGCTAGTAGCCTATGAGATCGGCTACCCCACTTAAGGGCAGATCATATCATCATGCCAGTCTCTCGCTTTGTGAATGCCCAGATTATTCACAAAACTATGACTAGGAATGTTTAAGAGTAATGATTCTCATAAGGCGTGGAAGCCTTCAACTTATTACTCCAAGGGCTTTATTACAGTGTTTGATGATTCATATAAGTTATATAAGACACGTATAATAAAGATTGTCAGTTTATTAATTAATGAAAATATTACAAATACATGTACATATAGCCCATCCACAAGTTGGGTATAGGGCATATCCCTAACAATCTCCCATTAGCTCTATAGCCAACTAGTATGAATCTGGACACCATACTCTCGGGTGTGCCTATCATGCTTTTGTTGAGTCAGCCCTTTAGTCAGAGAATCTGCAAGATTATCTTCTGTGGGTATTTTCTCTATAATAACTTCTTTTTCTCTCTTTTAATAATATTTTATCCCAGATAAAATATCTCCGCAATTAATCCCAGATTAATTTTCTCTCTCATCTCATTAATCCCAGATTAATAAAGTGCGAGTCATACGTCATCGGTGAATCTTCGGGAAGCGACCCATGAGATCCCCGGATATGTTGGCAGTAAATTCGGTCGTCGGACTATCCGAACACGTAAGTACCTAGTACTACGTTTGTACCGATTTACAAGACAAGGTTGGCTTCTAGCAAAGCGCCATGCCTACCCAATTCTCCAGAAACATGCTTACAGGAATAAGCGATCTATATCAGGCGTATTATACGTAGTATTGCATATTTCGATCCAGTATCGGATGTCACATGCTAGGCCTGGGTCTGGAATTGTGTATGCCCCGTAGGAAGCACATATCGGATCTCTGGTAACTAGTCTCTATAATCGAATATACATGACCTAGTCATAAAATCCCGATAGCTGCAGCATATAAGAGAACAAGTTCCGTATCCTACGTGACCATCATCTCCACTATTACTGGAGTGATACTTCCGTCTTAACATCACACCCAACACACTACGATTCTCAATATACCCAGCAGAGGCGTACACAGAACCTGTTAAAGCCCTAGACGACCTAAAACCAAAGCATATTGATTGTCGCAAGTATTAGCGGTGCAAGTCTCAGGTTAAGACCAAATACACCTACCCTGATTTCGGACTTCCATAGACACATAGTCATACTACCAATGGAATTCCGAGGAATCTATCCAGAGCGAAGCTATTTCTCGTACCATCGGTAAAACACAACCTCCTATTACACTTGTATGAGTATCATATACCCAAATATATGAGAACTATGTCGTTATGCCCTCACAACGTGCACCAGTGTAATACTAGTCTTTTGCGCATTATCGATGTCCAATCTCGATAATACTCTGACTAGGGATATTTAATGATTAATCCTTCGTGGACTGATACTGTCTCATATAATCTCAATCCAGGAACTAATCATAAGGACCTCCTATCATTTATACATCTTGGTGATCTAATCACAAATGATAAGAGATCAATTTCCTTTGTCATATAGTTAATTTGTACAACAACACCATGATCTGTACAAATAGTGACGCTACGGGTCATAGCTGTCCAAGAATCTCCCAATTGACCTATAGCCAGTCACTCGAGTGTCTGACACCCGAACTATGTATGGTTGGCTCAAACTGCTGAGAAAAGTCTTTCGTCAGCGGATTTGCATGATTATCATCTGATGCGATTTATTCGATCATCACATCGCCACGATGTATGATCTGAACGAATCAGATGAATATCTGAAGTATATATCTGGATCGTTGATAAGATCATTAATTCTTTAGACCGCGCTGAAGCCTAGCTCAGCTGCTAACATAACTATATCTAATCTAATTAGATTTATTTCGACCCAGAAGGCTTCTATTGCTGCCTCAGCTGCAGCAATAATCCACCTTTTGTTGTTTATTCGGTAACAGTATCTTGCTTGGAAGATTTCCAGCTCACTGTTACGTTATTCAAACTGTATAGTACCGTTTGCGACTTATAGTCGTTTTTATCAGTTAGGAAACTTGCAGCAGTGAACCCAGTCACTTCAAGTTCTCCTTCTCCATAGATTAAGACATCATCCTTAGTTCCTCTAAGATACTAAAGGATTTTCTTAATATCAATCCAGTGACCATCATATGGATTGGCCCGATTGTGACTCCATATGCTCAAAGCGTATGAGACACCAGGTCGCGTACATTTATTTTAATGTACGAGTTCTCGGAGAGAGTCAACAACTTTAAATCTATCCCAGTAGATCTTTATTCCTAGAATAAAGGTTGTTTCTCCCAAGAATTCTACAGAGAATTTTCATGAAAGCTATGCTTTCACCGATTGTTTTATGGGAATATCATTTCCAAGAAATGACCTGTCATCATTACTTAGGACATTCATTATCAGTGCGCTCCCACTAACCTCCTTATACACACAAGAATCATTTTCGTTTTGAATTAAATCATACACCATTATGATTACATCAAAATGATAATTTCAAGAACGTTATGCTTGCTTCAATCCATCCATGGATCGAATAACCTGCAAACTTTGTTTGCTCTTTTTGTTACGACAAAACCGTCAGGATGTTGCAAACATCCTCTAAAAGGTTTCCGTTAAGGAAAGCGGTTTTGGCATTTAGCTGCCACATTTCAAAAATGAAACATGCAGCATCAGCAAGCATCATCCAAATGGATTTACCATGGCAACAGGTAAAAGGTTTCATCGTAATCGACACAATGTTGATAACGATACCTTTTCGCTACAAGCCTAGCTTAGTACGTTGGTATGTTGCCTTCCATGTATGTCTTCCTTGAAGACTTATATAGTACCAATAGGCACAATGCCTTCCGATACAACAACTAGTATCCAAACTTGGTTGTTTATACATGGAATCCATTTCGGACATTATGGAACTTTTCCATTATAGGGAGTCGATACTCTGTATCATTTCCTCATACGTAGTCAGTTCGTATTCCTCAGTAAGATTGACACCTTTATTAGGTGAGATCAGAAACCCATACCCCAGGTTGTTTCCTGACTCTCTCCGATCTACGCGGTTCTTGTGTATTCGAAGATTATTGGTATAGTTTCATCCTTGACGAACTATTTGTGTTCCATTGAGGACTCGGTTCCTGTAATAGTATTACTCTGATTTTCATCGAGTTTTACTTTCCTCCCACTTACCACTGCATATAGGTATTCCTCTTAGGAAAAATGCATGGCGAGCAATAATTTCATTGTTCTCTAGTGAGTTGTATAAGTACTATACTTTGGTATCCCTAGGATAACCTACAACTTGGCACTTATCCGATTTGGGTTCTAGTTTGGTATCATCCAAACTTATGCCTAGCATTCCCAAATCTTCAGGAATGAGAAACCCGGTTTCTTTCCTGTTCATATCTAATATGAAATCTGTCAAACAGATTTTCATGGAACCTTATTCAAAATAAGTTATGCACTGTTTATGCATATCCGTTGAAGGAAATGGTAGCTCAGAGCGACTCGTGATTAACCTTATAATGTCTAACAAAATTCAATTACTCAGTTCGGACACACCGTCAATTTGACGTGTTCCGGGAGGAGTCCTCATTCAAAGAATACTATACTCTTTCAAGTATACGAGAAACTTATTGCTTAAGTATTTTCATCATGGTCTAACTGTTGGATAATATGACCCATAGCGTCACTATTTGTACAGATCATGGTGTTGTTGTACAAATTAACTATGTGACAAGGAAATTGCACTCTCATTGTTTGTGATTAGATCACCATAGATATATAAATGAAGAGAGGTCCATATGATTAGTTCCTGGATTGAGAATGATATGAGACAGTATCAGTCCACGAAGGATTAATCATTAAATATCCCTAGCCGGAGTATTATCGAGACAGGACATCGATAATGCGGAATAGGTTAGTATTGCACTTGTGCGCGTTGTGAGGGCACAACGTCATAGTTCTCATATATTTAAGTATTGGATACTTATGCAAGTGCTATAGGAGGTTGTGTTTCACCGAAGGTACGGGAAACAGCTTCGCTCTGGATAGACCCCTCGGAATCCCATTGGTATTATGACTATGTGTCTATGGGAGGCTGAAATCAAGGTAGGTGTGTATAGTCTTAACCTGAGACTTACATCGCTAATACTTACGATAATCGATAGACTTTGGTCTTGGTGGTACAGGGCTTTAACCGGTTCTGCGTACACCACTTCTGGGTTTATCAGAGAGTCGTAGTGTATTGGGTGTGATGTCAAGACGGAAGTATCACTTCAGTCATAGTGGAGATGATGTCACGCAGGATACGGTACTAGTGCTCTTGAGTGTTGCGCAACCAATTGGGATATTGTGACCAGGTCATGAATATCCGATTATAGAGACTATGTTACCAGACATCCGACATGTGCTTCGGACGGGGCAGACACTTATCCAGCCCCAGCCCTAGCACGTGACTATCCGATACTGGGCCGATATAAACAATACAATTGGTATACTACGCTTGATATAGATCTTAAATATTCTTATAAGAATATGTCCGGAGAATTGGGAAGACTTGGTGCTTTGCTAGAAGCCAACCTTGTCTAGTAAATCGGTAAAACGTAGTACTTGGTACTCACGTGTTCGGATAGTCCGATGACCGATTTGACTGCCAACATATCCGGGGATCTCATGGGTCGCTTCCCAAAGATTCACCGATGACGTATGACTCGCACTTTTATTAATCTGGGATTAATATGATGAGAGAGAAAATTAATCTGGGATTAATTACAGAGATATTTTATCTGGGATAAAATATCAATTTAAAGAGAGAGAATGATTAATTTGGAATTAATCGATTAATTAATATATTTGATATATGAAACGAAATTGGATTTCGACGCGGAATTAAAATTAGATTTTAATTCGGGCGAGCGGATTAATTTAGAATTAATTTGTTAGCGACGTGAATAGTGATTTTGCTAGGCGTAATCATTTAATTACGACGCGACGGAAAATTTGTTAATTTAGAATTAGCGAATCCGAGCCCGAGATTATTTGCGAGCCCATTCGTATTTTGAATTCGAGTGCGGCACGTCAAATCGCTAGTCGCATCAAGCGTCAAATCACTTGTCACTTTGAGTGATGTGACTTGATTAATTGATGTGACTTGAGTGATGTGATGAGTGATGTGTGTGGTTGGCAATTAAAGCCAAATGTGTGTGAAATGAATTTCAAATGAAATTCATGTGTATTAGATACACAAAAGACACACACAAAACCGTAAGACACACATTTCCCTCCTCTCTCTCCTCTTCTTCTTCCTCTCATCACTCACGCCATTTCTGTTCTGGTTTTTCTTGGTACTGCCGTGAACAAAATGGAGGGAAGCAGTGCGTTTTGTGGCAAAACAAGAGTGCTAGCACACTCCGAGATCAATGCGAAGGTGATAGGGAAGTTTACCCATGAGCCGGGATTAAAATGATGAAGCTTGGAGCTTCAAATTCTTGTTGAAAATGGTGCAAAACAGACCACCAAACTGCTGCAGTGGGCGCACATGAGCAGTGGGCAGTGAGCAGAATTTCGTTTTTTGTTGCCTCCTTCGTCGCTCAACCGATCGATGTAAGTATTCCGCAACTTCCGTCGTTGTATTCACTTGTGTATCATGCTTGAGTTTTGATCTTGGGACCTATAGAAACTCCAACAATGGCATCAAGAGCTTAGGTTAAAAGCATGAAAAAGTTAGGGCTAATATTTGGGCAAACTTGATTTTGAGCATGATAAATTAAATTGGATGGATTTGTATGCTTAATTGTGTTTGAATTGAAGATTGATTGGGTCAATTTCAACAAATTGTGATTGGATCATTTTTTCCCCAAATTACTACCTTGGCCGAAAATTGATGATGATTTAATGTCTTGGGATTTTTGTTTTTTAACAATTGGATGTGTTGGAAATCATTCGGGAATATGATTTGATGTCGATTGCGGAATCAATTGGATTGAATTCGAATCGGACGAAAAATCCCCAAATTGCCAAGTATGTCATAAAGCATGAAATTGGGTAAAATTGATTTAAGCATGCAATTATGAAATTGGATGATAAAGTATGCTTGAATGTATTTTAATTGATGATTGGTTGGATCAATTTGATTAAATATTGTTTGGAACAAATTTCCCCAAAATGCTTATGTTGGCCGAATAGTAACTTAGCCCTAAAGTCTTGGAATTTTGATTTTTAATTCATTGGATGAGTTAGAATCAATTAGGATGTTGATTTAATGTCGATTGTGGATTAATTGGATTGAAACCAATCAGATATAAAATCCTCTCCTTGGCCGAGACTTAAAGAGCATGTAATGGGTTTGATTTTAATCAAAATGTGTTGGACATATGATGATGATAATGAGCATGATTAATTGTGTGAATTGATGTTTTAGAAATGTTAATTTGGGTGATTAATCATGATATACACTTTAGGTAATTAAATTGCGAAATTGGATTTGTGTAATTTAATTAATTGGGCTAATTTTGGAAATTGAGCTTGAATTGTTGTTATTGGGCTTATTGGGCTTTGTTGTACAAAGTTTGTTTTAGGCAAAATTGGTTGGATCCAATTGGGCCCAAAACCGCATCCATAAAGCCCAAATGCAACATAATGGACCTTTATGATTTAATTGGGCCTAATGGGCCAAAATTAATTTAAAGGCTTATGGGGTAAATCCCGGATTGGACTTTGGTTGCGGGTTTGACCCGAGTTGACCAAAAGACCACGCCTTAAGAAATTAATTAAAAGCCCATTAGACTTTAATTAAATTAATATTGGATATTAATCGGGCTTTGAGACCCGTAGCGATTAAATTTGGAATTTAAGTCGAAAAAGGTTTATTATTAAAGTGTGTTATTTAATTTGGAATTAAATAGTGAATTAGAATTAAATACAAATTGAATTGGATTTAATTGTGTAGTTTAATTTAATTCGGGAATTCGTACTTTAAGTACTTATTCGCAAAAACGAGTTTGACTCGAACAAAATCAAATCGTTGTTTGAACATTGGATGATCACATAATTATCAGATTAATTAATTGATTAGATTGATTGATAGCATGCTTATGTGTGAATACATGGTTGTGATGAATGAATAAGTATATCAGATGGATATTAGTCGGGTGGGGCAATTTTGGAAATTGTTGTAATAAATTCGATTTATTAATTGGACCTGCGAGTCCAGCCTTATCACCTCTATTCTCTTTGTATTCTCTTCTCACCTATTCCCCTCAATGTAAATGAGGTTTCTTTAGAAGTGTAGTGTAACGGGTAGAAATAATACAAGTGCTAGCTTGAGTGAGAAAGTGAGAGATTTGATCTAGGATCAATGTAAAGTATCCATCCGCATATCATTCTTATTTATTTTCATACTCGCTTTATTATGTATTTAGAATGCATGTTTAAGGGTGTATGATGATGAGACCTTAACAAAGATAATGAAATTGGTAGCCAATTTGCACGCGAAAAGCCCTCATCAAATATCATGCGTCTTTTCCTTCCATTGAATGATTCTTGCTCAAGATCCTAGATTGGCATGGGTTGTTGGCCAAAGTCAAGCCCTTGTCCATTGAAGATGTGTTTGAATCACGAGGCTTTGTTCCATATTGGTGTCTTGTCCAAGTTGTGGTTTGTTGGCCAAAGTCAAGACCACTTCTTGTCCAACGACATTAATTACGAAGCTTCCATGGTCAATGGGTCCACGAAGGCCTAGTTGATTCAGAGGAAATAGGTTAGGGTATATATTGGATATATAGGCATATATATGATATATGTTTAGGACTTGGATGTCCACCTACTGGATCTAGGAATTGGATTGGATCCAATTGATCTTAGAGATCTACCTAGTTAATTATCATACAATTTGTTGGCCAAAGTCAAGATTGTGTGATATTTAACGGGATCCTATCCCACTAGGAAACACGGTTTCCCGAGTACTCGACAGAGGGTTAGAGGCTCGACGAAAAATAGTGGGAGGCAAGAATTGAATTTGCAATATTCGTTCAATTACTCGCCCAACGCGCTCATTCAAATTATTTCGTCGTAATATTAAATGTTAGTTGGACTAATATTTAAATTGTTGTTTTTTAATAAACAGTTGGACTGTATTATACTTGATTATATATAATTGGATTATATTAATATATTTGAATTAATTAATTTCAGTTTACAGTTGATTTTATAATTGCATTATAGTAATCATGTAATTGAGGTTAATTAATTTGGATTATATTTGATTATATAGTTGGACTATTATAATCATTATAATATATACAGTACCACTAATCGTTGATTAAATAGTTGGACTATTGTAATCAAAGAAAATTGAAAAGTTGGATATTTAAAATATAATCTGGGATTAAAATATTTTAAATGATTTAATTTTCAAATTGGGAATAAATAATAGGTTACTTTATTTGATAAAATAACTTATGATACCTTACGCCTAAAATTAAGCAAAATAAATAGAGCATAAAATCTTTGGAAGATTTATGTGATGATGACTTTAATGCTTAATTTAATATACTTGTCATAAATCTAATTTTAGATTTAAGAAGTATTAAAATTGCAATTTATAATTCTTGGAGAATTAATTGACTATTCTAGAGGAGATAAAGTCAAAGTTTGCAATTGGGCATGTAGCACAAGGTGCACATCGTTTCGATATTCTAAAAACCCAAGGCTTGGCCAAGGTTCCTAAAAATATGAAAATGATAATTGACATATACCAAAGTGACTACTATTTGGATATGGCAGACACGAAGGAATTAAAGAAAGAGCAAGGCTCTGACTTAAAAATGTTTGTCAAAGTTATGTTCACAACTAGTATTGAAATAGATTTTAAATACTTAGTGTGGTACATAAAATATATGTATTGATGTTCAGAATCTGCTTTGAGCAGGATACTGACTTCAAGCTGAGATTGCTTTGCGAATCGGAAACGGGACGAAAGCGCTGTTTCTGTTTCGACCGTAGATACCTAAGTTTAGGAACTACCCTTTGGGTGTGTACTTAAATTAGGAACTGTTATAATGTAACTAGTTTGACTAGAGACATTATCTCTATATCAGTGTTTAATCCATTGTGGATAAACCTTTATATTCTAGAACACTAAGTGTTTCATTATATAAAGATGATACTGAGATAAACACATTAGATGTAAATAACAGAATTTATATTTTGAATATAATTAAAATCTCAAAACTATAAAATGACAAATAAATAGCTCAAATTGATTTGATCAAGTAGAGACTTATTTGTGGCATTGTTGTCTGGGACACAATTAAACAAGACTCGTATATCCACACTTTTGAAGAGTGGGTACTAGGACTGATTTGACTATTCAAAAATAAAGTCTACGAATCTAGTTTGTTAGGTAAAGTACCTAAAACACTGTTTACTTGGTAATAGTGTAAGTGCCACCGATCTGTTAGCCCTATTCATGGTGAAGTTAGTGGGCCCATATCTAGCTAGGCTAGATGTGAACATGAATGTTTCGTGACCTTAGCGGATGTGGCATCATGTTATGGTTATGTGTTTCTTTTGAAGAACACAGATCAGAAACTTTTATAGTTTCGACACGAAATAGAAAAACAGATTGGCTATAGTATTATGCCGCCACGGTAAGACCGTAATGGAAAATACTTAAGCAGTAAGTTTCATACGTACATGAAAGAGTACGGTTATTCTTTCAGATGGGACATGAAAGGATATCACAAGTCGCTCTGAGCTACTATCTCCTTCAACCGGATATGTATTAACAGTGCAAAACTTATTTAGAATAAGTTCCATATAAATCTGTTTGACAGATATCATATAGGATATGAACAGGAAAGAAACGGGGTTTCTCACTCCTAATAATTTGGGATGCTAGGCATATGTTTGGATAATACCAAATTAAAACCTAAATTGGATAAGTGCCAAATTGGTTATCCTAAAGGAAACATAAGTATAGTACTTATAAATCTCACATGAGAACAATATGATTGTTGCTCACCATGCGGTTTTCCTAAGAGGAATACCGATATGCAGTGGTCAGTGGGAGGATGGTGATACTCGATGAAAATTGGAGTAATACTGTTCGAGGCACGAAATCTTTAATGGAACAGATATAGTTCATCAATGATGAATTTATACCATTAATCTTCGAATACACAAGAACCGCGTAGATCGGAGAGAGTCAGAAAACAACCTAGGGTATGGGTTTCTGATCTCACCCCATAAAGATGTCAATCTTATGGAGGTGTACCATCCGACTACGTTTTGAGGAAGTGATACGAGGTATCGACTCCCTGTTATGGAAAAATGCCATGAGTCCGAAATGGATTCCATGTATAACAACTATTTTGGATACTAGTTGTTGTACCACAAGGCATTGTGCCATTGGTACATTAAACGTCTTCAAGGAAGACATACATGGAAGGCAACATACCAACGTACAAAGCTGGGCTTTTGACGGAAAGGTATCGTTATCAACATTGTGTTAATAACGGTTTAACCTTTTACCTGTTGCCATGGTAAATCCATTTTGAAGATGCTTGAAGATAACTATATATTTCATTTATGAAATGTATCAGTTACAAATCAAAATCGCTTTCCTGAAAAGGAAACCTTTTGGAGAATGTTTATAACATTCTGACGATTTTGTATAACCGACAAACAAGGTTTGCGGGTTATTCGATCCATGTTTGGATTAATGCAAGCATAAGGTTCTTGGAACTGTCGTTTTGAAATAATCATAATGGTTTATAATTTGACTCAAAACGAAATAATTCTTGTGTATATAAGGAGGTTAGTGGGAAGAGCGCACTGACAATGAATTCCCATAAAGCTATTGTTGAAAGCTTGGCTTTCAATAGAAATTCTCCGTAGAATTCTGGGGAGTAACAACCTTTATTCAAGGAATAAAGATCTACTGGGATAGATTTGGAGTTGTTAACACTCTCTGGGAAATTGTACATTTAAAATGTACTTGATATGGTGTCTCATACGCTTCGAGCACATGGAGTCACGATCAGGTCAATCCAAGTGATAGTCACTGGATTAAAGATTAAGAACATCTGTTAGTATCTGAGAGAACTAAAGATGTTGTCTTAAACTATGGAGAAGGAGAACTTGAAGTGACTGGGATCACCGCTGTAAGTTTCCAAACAATTAAATATTGTGGTACTATAAAGTTTGAACACCGGGACAATGAGCTGGAAATCTTCCAAGCAAGATAATTGTTGCCGAATAAACAACAATTGCAGATTATTGCTGCAGCTGAGGCAGCAAAAGAAGCCATTTGGATCGAAAAAATAAATCTAATTAGATTAGATATAGTTCTGTTAGCAGCTGAGCTAGGCATCAGCATATGCTAAGGAATTAAAGGTCTCATCGACGATCCAGATATATACTTCTATATCATCTGATTCGTTCGGATCATACATCGTGGCGATGTGATGATCGTATAAACGCATCAAACGATCATCAAGCAAATCCACTGACGAAAACCTTTCCTCAGTAATTTAAGCGAACCGTACATAGTTCGGGTGTTAGACACTCGAGTGACTGGCTATGTGCCAAGTGGGAGATTGTTGGATAATATGACCCATAGCGTCACTATTTGTACAGATCATGGTGTGTGTTGTACAAATTAACTATGTGACAAGGAAATTGTACTCTCATCGTTTGTGATTAGATCACCATAGATATATAAATGAAGAGAGGTCCATATGATTAGTTCCTGGATTGAGAATGATATGAGACAGTATCAGTCCACGAAGGATTAATCATTAAATATCCTAGCCGGAGTATTATCGAGACAGGACATCGATAATGCGGAATAGGTTAGTATTGCACTTGTGCGCGTTGTGAGGGCACAACGGCATAGTTCTCATATATTTAAGTATTGGATACTTATGCAAGTGCTATAGGAGGTTGTGTTTCACCGAAGGTACGGGAAACAGCTTCGCTCTGGATAGACCCCTCGGAATCCCGTTGGTATTATGACTATGTGTCTATGGGAGGCTGAAATCAAGGTAGGTGTGTATAGTCTTAACCTGAGACTTACATCGCTAATACTTACGATAATCGATAGACTTTGGTCTTGGTGGTACAGGGCTTTAACCGGTTCTGCGTACACCACTTCTGGGTTTATCAGAGAGTCGTAGTGTATTGGGTGTGATGTCAAGACGGAAGTATCACTTCAGTCATAGTGGAGATGATGTCACGCAGGATACGGTACTAGTGCTCTTGAGTGTTGCGCAACCAATTGGGATATGTGACCAGGTCATGAATATCCGATTATAGAGACTATGTTACCAGACATCCGACATGTGCTTCGGACGGGGCAGACACTTATCCAGCCCCAGCCCTAGCACGTGACTATCCGATACTGGGCCGATATACACAATACATTGGTATACTACGCTTGATATAGATCTTAAATTCTTATAAGAATATATCCGGAGAATTGGGAAGACTTGGTGCTTTGCTAGAAGCCAACCTTGTCTAGTAAATCGGTAAAACGTAGTACTTGGTACTCACGTGTTCGGATAGTCCGATGACCAATTTGACTGCCAACATATCCGGGGATCTCATGGGTCGCTTCCCAAGATTCACCGATGACATATGACTCGCACTTTTATTAATCTGGGATTAATATGATGAGAGAGAAATTAATCTGGGATTAATTACAGAGATATTTTATCTGGGATAAAATATCAATTTAAAGAGAGAGAATGATTAATTTGGAATTAATCGATTAATTAATATATTTGATATATTAAACGAAATTGGATTTCGACGCGGAATTAAAATTAGATTTTAATTCGGGCGAGCGGATTAATTTAGAATTAATTCGTTAGCGACGTGAATAGTGATTTCACTAGGCGTAATCATTTAATTACGACGCGACGGAAAATTGTTAATTAGAATTAGCGAATCCGAGCCCGAGATTATTTGCGAGCGCATTCGTATTTCGAATTCGAGTGCGGCACGTCAAATCAAGCGTCAAATCGCTAGTCGCATCAAGCGTCAAATCACTTGTCACTTTGAGTGATGTTACTTGATTAATTGATGTGACTTGAGTGATGTGATGAGTGATGTGTGTGGTTGGCAATTAAAGCCAAATGTGTGTGAAATGAATTTCATGTGTATTAGATACACAAAAGACACACACAAAACCGTAAGACACACATTTCCCTCCTCTCTCTCCTCTTTTTCTTCCTCTCATCACTCACGCCATTTCTGTTCTGGTTTTTCTGGGTACTGCCGTGAACAAAATGGAGGGAAGCAGTGCGTTTTGTGGCAAAACAAGAGTGCTAGCACACTCCGAGATCAATGCGAAGGTGATAGGGAAGTTTACCCATGAGCCGGGATTCAAATGATGAAGCTTGGAGCTTCAAATTCTTGTTGAAAATGGCGCAAAACAGACCACCAAACTGCTGCAGTGGGCGCACATGAGCAGTGGGCAGTGAGCAGAATTTCGTTTTTTGTTGCCTCCTTCGTCGCTCAACCGATCGATGTAAGTATTCCAACTTCCGTCGTTGTATTAACTTGTGTATCATGCTTGAGTTTTGATCTTGGGACCTATAGAAACTCCAACACTAACCGTGATGTATTAATACTTTAGCCGATCTGTTTGTCTATTTCGTGTCGAAACTGTAAAAGTTTCTGATTTGTGTTTCAAAAGAAACACATAACCATAACGCGATGCCATATCCGTAAAGGTCACGAAATATTCACATCCATATCTAGCCTAGCTAGACATGGGCCCACTTGCTTCACTATGAACTAGGGCTAACAGATCGATGGCATTAGCATTTTTACCATGTAAATGTGTTTATAGGCACTTTGCCTAATAAACTAGATTCGTAGACTTCATTTGAATAGAATCAAATTGTCCTAGTACCCACTCTTCAAAAGTGTGGATATACGAGTCTTATTTAATTGTGTCCCAGACAACAATGCCACAATTAAGTTTCAACTGATTTAATCAGTGTGAGCTATTTGTTTGTCGTATTATACGTTCGAGATTTATTTATATTCAAAATATAAATACTGTTTTTTCACATCTAATGTGTTTATCTCAATATCATCTTTATTTAATGAAACACTTTAGTGTTCTAGAATATAAAGGTATACCCGCAACGGGTTAAACCTTGATATAAAGAGAATGTATCTAGTCAAACTAGTTATATACAACAGTTTCCTAATTTAAGTACACAGCCGAAGGTAGTTCCTAAACTTAGGTTTCTACGGTTAAAACAATGACTTTCGTCCCGTTTTCCATACACAGATTAATCTCAACTGAAGTCAGTATCCTGCTCATAGCAGATTCTGCACATCAATACATATTTATGTACCACACTAAATATTTAAAATCTAATTTTAATACTAGTAGTGAACATATTTATGACAAACATATTTGAAGTCAGAGTCTTGCCCCGTCTTCAATTCCTTCATGACTGCTTTGTCCAAACGGCAGTCACGCTTCCGCGATCCCGTTTGCCACATTTAGGCAGACATTTTGGGATATGTCTTTTATCTTCCCAGAAGATTATAATGATTTTGCCTTTGCCCTTTTCCTCACCACAGAAGCCTTTGGCCAAGCCTTCTAGAATGTCGAAATAAGATGCACTTTGCGCTACTTGCCTTATTGCAAACTTTGGCTTTGTCTCCTTGAGTATAGCCATTAACTCTACAAGAGTTTAGTACTGCAATTTATACTTCTATGATCTAATAATAGATCTAAGAATATCCTTCAATTTCATTATCATACTTTAAGGATCTAATCCTTAGTTCTGAATAAGACATTAAGGATCTATATGACAAGTATAATGGATTAAGCACTAAAGTTATCATCACATGAATCTTCCAAAGATTATGCTCTACTATTTGCTTAACTCCGGGCTTAGGCCTAATATGTTATTTTATCAAATAAAGTAACTTATTAGTTTCCAGGACCATCCTGAAATTTTATTCCCAATTTGAAAATTAAACCATTTAAATACATTCTCCTTAGGATTATGTTTTAAATGTCAATATTTCAATTTTATCTTGATTCTAATAGTCCAACTATGTAATCAACGATTTAGGTACTATTTATTACAATGATTACTATAGTTCAACTATATAATCAACTATAATTTAATAGATTGAATACAGTCCAACTGTTTGTTAAAACAACGTTTTAAATATTAGTCCAACTAACATTTAATTTATTTGACGAATGATATTTGTTTGAGCGCGTATGGCAAGTAATTAAATGAATATTGCAAATTTAATTCTTGCCTCCCACTATTTTTTGGCGAGCCTCTAACCCTATGTCGAGTACTCGGGAAACCGTGTTTCCTAATGGGCTGGGATCCCGTTAATATCACACAATCTTGACTTTGGCCAACAAATTGTATGATAATTAACTAGGTAGATCTCTAAGATCAATTGGATCCAATCCAATTCCTAGATCCAGTAGGGGGACATCCAAGTCCGAAACATATATATTATATATGCCAATATATCCAATATATTGCCTAACTTTTTTCCTCTGAACCAACTAAGCCTTGGCTTTGGCACAACAAACTTAGTGATCCCAATTAAGCGGAACCCATTGACCATGGAAAAATCGTAATCAATGTCGATGGACAAGAAGTGGTCTTGACTTTGGCCAACAAACCACAACTTGGACAAGACACCGATATGGAACAAAGCTCTCGTGATTCAAACACATCCTCGACGGACAAAGGCCTTGACTTTGGCCAACAAACCAATGCTAGTATTAGATCTTGAGTAAGAATCACTCAATGGAAGGAAAAATGCATAATATTTTGTGAGGGTTTTTCGCGTGCAAATTGGCAACTAATTTATTATCTTTGTTAAGGTCTCATCATCATACACCCTTAAACATGCATTCTAAATACATAATAAAGCGCATAAATAAATATAATAAATGATATGCGGATGGATACTTTAGACATTGATCCTAGATCAAATCTCTCCCTTTCCTCTCTCCCGCTTAGCACAAGTATTTACTTCTACCGTTACACTACACTTCTAAAGAAACCTCATTTTCATTGAGGGGAATAGGTGAGAAGAGAATACAAAGAGTATGGAAGTAATAGGCTGGACACGCAGGTCCAATTAATAAATTCTAAATTTATTACAACAATTTCTAAAATTGCCCCACCCATCTAATATCCATCCGATATACATTATTCATGCATCGCAACCATGTATTCACACAAGCATGTTATCAATCAATCTAATCAAATTAATTAATCTGATAATTAATGACCATCCAATGTTCAAACAACGATTTGATTTTGCGCTAGTCAAACTCATTTTGCTAATAAGTACTCAAAGTAAAAATTCTTGAATTAAATTAAACTACAAAATTAAATCCAATTTAATATGTATTTAATACTAATTCGCTATTTAATTCCAAATTAAATATTACACTTTATTAATAAATCTTTACGACTTAAATTCCAAATTTAATCGTTTCGGGTCTCAAAGCCCGATTAACGTCCAACGTTAATTTAATTAAAGTCCAATGGGCTTTTAATTAATTTCTTAAGGCGTGGACTTTTGGTCAACTCGGGTCAAAGCCAATAACCAAAGTCCAATCACGGAATAACCCCATAAGCCTAGAAATCAATTTAGGCCCATTATGCCCAATTAAAATAATTAAGGTCCATTAGTCGCATTTGGGCTTTATGGAAGCGGTTTTGGGCCCAATTGGATCCAACCAATTTAGCCAAAACCTAACTGGTACAACCAAGCCCAATTAGCCCATTTACAACAATACAAGCCCAAATCCAATTTAAGCCCATTTAATTAAACACAAAAAATTCTAAATTTCATATTTAATTAAACTAAAGTGTATAGCATAATTATTACATAAATCAATATTCCCAAATCATCAATTACACAACTAATCATGCTCAATTACATCAATTAGTGTCCAACACATTTTGATCAAAAATAAAACACATATACATGCTTTAAGTCTCGGCAAAATGGGGGTTTTATGTCCAATTTTAAATCCAATCCAATTGAATCAAATTCAACATTAAATCAACATTCCCAATTGATTTCCAACTCATCCAATGAATCAAAATCAAAAAATCCAAGACAATTATGGCATCATGTATTTTCGGCCAAACCTAACATTTTGGGCAAAATTGTTCCAAACCATTTTTCATGAAATTGATCCAATCAATCTTCAAATAAAACACATTTAAGCATACTCAATCATCCAATTTCATAAAATCATGCTCAAATACATTTTACCCAATTTTAACCCTAAATCATTTTCATGCTCAACCTTGCTCTGATACCATTATTGGAATTTGCTAAGCATCCCAAGATCATTATCAAGCAATGAAAATAACATGCGAATACATCAAAGAAAGTCGCAGAATACTCACAATGATCGGTTGAGCGACGCGAGTGAAGACAAAAACTTTTTCTGCCCTTTGAGAAGCTCGGCATTAGGCTGTTTTGTAGTCCTCATTTTCGGCTTCAATCTTCCTCCAAGCTCCAAGCTTTGGTTGATGGTGATTCCAAGCTCATGAAGTGAGTTCCCTATCACCTTTGTGTGGCTCCTATGTGTGCTAGCACTTGATGATTTTGCAACAAAATCATCTCTTTACTTCTCCATTAGTCACGGCACTAACAGAAAACCAGAAGAAAAAAAGAAGGTCCAAGACCGAGTGAGAGAGGAGATGTATTTGGCTCCAAAAACGTGAGCAAGGAGAGAGAGAAGAAAGTTGTGTATATCTTAATTAATTTCCAAAATTAATTAAACATATACCAAATTTTGATTTTCAAAAAGGCAAACAAGTGCAAGCTTTAAAAGCTCCCAACAACTCCCATCAATCAATCAATCAATCAAATTGTCACATCACTCAAAGTGACATGTGATTTGACGCTTGATGTGACTAATGATTTGACGCTTGATGCGACTTGCATGCCGCACTCGAATTCGAAATGTGAATGCGCTCGCAAACACTCTCGTGCTCGGGTTCGCTAAATCTAAATTAACGAATTTTCCGTTGCGACGTAATTAAATGATTATGCCTAGCGAAATCACTATTCACGTCGCTAACAAATTAATTCTAAATTAACTCGTTCACCCGAATTAAATTATAATTTCAATTCCGCGTCGAAATTCAATTTCGTATAATATATCAAATATATTATTTTATCGATTAATTCCGAATTAATCGTTTTCTCTCTTTTAATAATATTTTATCCCAGATAAAATATCTCCGCAATTAATCCCAGATTAATTTTCTCTCTCATCTCATTAATCCCATATTAATAAAGTGCGAGTCATACGTCATCGGTGAATCTTCGGGAAGCGACCCATGAGATCCCCGGATATGTTGGCAGTAAATTCGGTCGTCAGACTATCCGAACACGTAAGTACCTAGTACTACATTTGTACCGATTTACAAGACAAGGTTGGCTTATAGCAAAGCACTATGCCTACCCAATTCTCCAGAAACATGCTTACAGGAATAATCGATCTATATCAGGCGTAGTATACGTAGTATTGCGTATTTCGATCCAGTATCGGATGTCACATGCTAGGCCTGGGGCTGGAATTGTGTCTGCCCCGTACGAAGCACATATCGGATCTCTGGTAACTAGTCTCTATAATCGAATATACATGACCTAGTCATAATATCCCGATAGCTGCAGCATATAAGAGAACAAGTTCCATATCCTACGTGACCATCATCTCTACTATGACTGGAGTGATACTTTCGTCTTGACATCACACCCAACACACTACGATTCTCAATATACCCAACAGAGGCGTACACAGAACCTGTTAAAGCCCTGGACGACCTAAAACCAAAGCATATTGATTTTTGCAAGTATTAGCGGTGCAAGTCTCAGGTTAAGACCAAATACACCTACCCTGATTTCGGACTTCCATAGACACATAGTCATACTACCAATGGAATTCCGAGGGGTCTATCCAGAGCGAAGCTGTTTCCCGTACCATCGGTAAAACACAACCTCATATTACACTTGCATGAGTATCCTATACCCAAATATATGAGAACTATGCTGTTATGCCCTCACAACACGCACAAGTGTAATACTAGTCTTTTGCGCATTATCGATGTCCAATCTCGATAATACTCTA
Organism: Zanthoxylum bungeanum; assembly: GCA_019454045.1. Lineage (NCBI taxonomy): Eukaryota > Viridiplantae > Streptophyta > Magnoliopsida > Sapindales > Rutaceae > Zanthoxylum > Zanthoxylum bungeanum. The sequence goes on from SKCR01020767.1 coordinate 63,885, forward strand.
ACTAGGGATATTTAATGATTAATCCTTCGTGGACTGATATTGTCTTATATCATCTCATTTCAGGAACTAATCATAAGGACCTCCTATCATTTATACATCTTGGTGATCTAATCACAAATGATAAGAGAGCAATTTCCTTTGTCACATAGTTAATTTGTACAACAACACCATGATCTGTACAAATAGTGACGCTATGGGTCATAACTGTCCAACATCTGAAATACCCATCCTTATGTAGCTTAGTTAATCTTGTTTCATTGATATGACCTAAGCAACTGTGACATATACGTGATTCATTGAGATTATTCAAGTTAACGTTGTATATATTAGAGGTTGAACATTCTTTGTTAGTTTGTAAGACATAGATACCATTATTCAAAATACCATCTCCATATTTTATTTCATTGAAATAAATAGAAAATTCATTACAACTTATTAGGCATGATAAGCCTTTATTAAATAAAGAAGAAATTGAAATGATATTTTTTACTAGAGAAGGTACATAAACACAATCTTCTAAGTCTAAGACTAAACCATTCGGCAAAACTAATGAATAAGTCCTCACGCACAATGCAGCCATTTTTGCTCCATTACCCATGCGTAAGTCAACCTCCCCATGACAGAGTCTCCAACTGTTTCTCAGGCCCTACATATTGTTACACAAGTGAGTCCCACAACCGGTGTCAAACACCCAAGTAGAAGGTTCAGATTTTTGATAATATAGTTCAATCATATACAACATACCTGAAGCATTGGGCTTATTGGCCTCTTGGGCTTCCCTAGTGTAGGACACAGAAATCGGTGACGCTGTTCCAGGCTCGCGGCCTAGTTGGGAGTACAGAGTAGCCCGCGGGGGACTAAACCAGAGAAATAAAATGGAGTCGCCACCCAGTGTGAACTGGGAAAATGATTTAAGGTCGCACTCACCCCTCGCAAGGGAAGACCTCAAACTGTTAGGTTCGGAATGGTCCCTTACTTATGCCACTTGTAATGAATGGATTTGTGCAATAATCTAACCAAGTCTATGCAACATATATATTCAAGAATAACCTAGATCTAGTCCGCATTCATAAAAATAAATCCTATATCTAAGTTTGCATGCTTTAAAAGTAAGTCATTATAACGGCAAACGCACGATAACATACAATAATCTCATGAGCATAATGAATTATCAAACATGAAAATAAATAACAACCTAAAAATAAACGTAAATTAAATTCCTAATGCGAAAGCAAATAACTAAATCATGCATAAAAAAATAACATAATCATACTTAAAAGAAATAACATACTAGACTAAATCATGCTCGAATACAAGGTTGGATGAAACGAAACACGTGTATCTGTCAAGTGGTACGTGGCATTGTATCCCGAGTGCAAACCGTAATACCGTCCATTCGGATTCGGCTATGAAATTTACGTCCGAGTTTCCATCCGATATACCACAAGAGAGAGCACATATTTCGTTCATCTGGAAATCACATCATGCACCAATCCACAATACTCATATGAAATAAAATACTAAAATAAATAAAAATAAAAGATAATAGATAAAGAAGGTGCCCTCAGGTCTAACCTCTTTTTTCGTCTCCCGGAAGTGCGGTACGCGGTTGTTGGAAGGGTTATGCTCTGAAACTCCTCCGATTCAATGGTTCAACATTTTCCTTCGCTGTTTCGCTGTTTGGGCTGCTATTTTACTCTATTTTTGCTGTATTTTCTGGTTGTTGTGTTTGGTTACTGTTTGCGGTATTCGGGGGCTGTTTTGTGAGGTTTTGGGACTTTTTTGGGGGTATTTTCGGTGGTTACAGGGGCTGTTTCATGGGCTATTTTAGGGGTTGTTTCAGGGGTATTTTCGGTGGTTATAGGGGCTGTCTCATGGGTTGTTTCAAGGCCAGTTTGGATGTACAGTGCAAGGATTTATGCGGCTATTTTGGGCATGCAGTGCAGTAATTTATGCGGCTGAACTGGGCAGTTTCGCAGGGGTTTTATGCGTGAAGGGTTGTTGAAGGCAGTGAGTGAGGCTTGCGTGAAGCGGGGTTTATTACAGGCTGTGAGTGGTTTGTGTGAAGCGGTGAAAGGGGTATTGTGAGTTGTGTGCGTGAAGGATTATGCGTGAGTGGGGCTTTTTGCGTTTGGGGCAGGTGGCGTGAGAAGGGTTTTGAGTGAAGTTGGGGCTGCTACGTGAATTGGCAGGTGGCGTGAGTGCTTGCTAGTCACGGACGTGAATGGGTAGGTGGCTTGATGAGAGTTTTGAAGGCTGTACGTCACTTATGCGTTGAGGGACTTATGTGGGGCTGTTTTATTATTGTGCTGTCGGTAAGGTATGCTCACGTCGGTAGTGAGTGTGTTGTTTCATAGAGAGAAATCTGCATGGTTAATGTGTTTCATGTGGCTGCGTTTTAGTGGATGGCTGTGAGGGTGTGTGTTACGTGAGGGGGGGCTTTGTGTGGCCTTTTGGTTGCTACCGTGGATCAAGAAAAGGACGTGTGTCCTTGGCGTGAGATCATGAGTGAATCAAAGAAGGAGGGGCTGTGTGAGTATTTGTGTGTCTAGGGTTTGTTTGTGTTTTTTTTCGTGGGGAGAGAGAGAGCAAAGAGAGAATGGTTAGAGAGAAAGGCGTTGCTGTTTAGGGTTGGCTTTTGTTTGTAGAGAGGGCCTGTGTGAAGAGAGGGTGGCTGCCGAGGGTCAGAGAGTGAGGGTCGTCTAGATTAAGGTTCTTTCATTGTTTTTCCGAGAGAGGGGAATGCGTCAGTGGTAGAGAGAGGATGGCAGAATGAGCTAGGGTTTATTTCTTCTTTGTGAGTTTGAGCTAGGGATGTGTTTTAAATGTTTTAATTATTATTGGATGTGATTTAATGGGCTTGGGCTAGGTGGGCGTGTGGCTTTGGTTTTGGGCTAGGGATGTGTTTTAAAACAGAGGTCCAACAAGCAAACCCGAAGCTAAACGAGTGAATTAAATCCAATAAGATGTCAATTCTTCACTCTTCCTTTCCGACGTCCGTTTGTCGCGACTTCCACAATTTAAAGAGGTAGTGTCTCCATGTGAGACTCATCATCGGGACTTACATGTAAAAATGCAGTGCCTACACCTAGCTTCCTTGGCTTTCAAGGATCTGCAGTCTTTCTTCCAATGAACCTTCTTTCCATAAAAGAAACATTTCCTCTTTCACGTTTTCTTCTCCACCTTACCATTGGGCTTTAGGTGATCTGGAGCCTTGGCCTTGCCCTTATTTTTCTTTGGGCCTCGTGGCTTCAGGTCCGTACCCGTAAGCATGACAGAGGTTTTAAGCTCCGGTTTCAAGTTCTTCTCTGCTTGCTTTATCAGATTGTGCAATTCTGCTAAAGTAGCTTCTTTATCAGACAGATGAAATTGCATAATAAAGTTAGAGAAGTCTTTTGGTAAGGACTGAAGAATTAGATCGTGACTTATCTCATGATCCATGATGAACCCGAGGTTGGCCAAATTTTCAATGTGGCCAATCATCTTAAGCATATGTCCACTAACAGATCCTTCCTTATACCTTGTTTGGAAAAAAGGCACATGACACTTGGAATCTCACGGTATGAACGGAAGTTGCATACAACTCCTTCAAGTGAAAGATGATGGTTTGAGCATCCATATCTTCGTGAGCTTTCTGAAGTTCGTCCGACATAGAGCCAAGCATTATGCAAACTGCTTGCTCATCATCATCGACGTGTTTCTTCTAAGCATCAAATGTATTTTGGTCAGCATCTTCTGTGGGTTCAGGGGGAAATGGTCTTTCAAGAACATAGAAAATCTTTTCTTGTCGTAAGACAATTTTAAGGTTTCTAAACCAGTCATTGTAGTTGTCCCCTTTGAGCTTATGCTCATCAAAGATGGAACGAAGTGATACTCTATTTGCCATTTGAATGTTTGTTAAATATTTTAACCCATCTGTTAAGAGAGAATGTTAAAATTATGAATATGTTTTCATTAATGTTTTATAATAACATTGGCTTTTAATATTATAGAGTTGCTCCCACTCAATTTTTTTAAAATTTTAAGCAAATCGCATCAACCCTAATATGATGGATTTCTTGTAGGCAAAGATCCCATTATCATCATTTCATAACTCCGACTAGGGCCGGTCGTTATAAAATACGATAATTAGGTAGGTTCCCAACCAATTTATCACAATTCCTTGATCATCGGGTTGGGCAATTAAACATGCCATAGTTTATGCTAGTCCTTATGGACACCCAATCTTTGCCACTAAGTTATAAGACCACGCCTAAGGGTCGCTGCGTCTTATGACTCAAAAAATTCAAACCATTGTCAATAGTATGATTTAGGGACAAATTGGTATTGGTCAGTCTGGTAAAGCTTAGTCCTGCCAATACGGTTTAAGCCCTTTGGGTCTATACTTTACAATGGGAGGCAACTTTTAGACTTAAATTATTATTGAGGATTTTAGCAAGTTTAAGTGAATAACTGTCAAATGGATTTCTCCATTGAAAATTTCCCAGAGGGGGGGGGGAGCGAACTCTCTTAAATACCCTTACCTCTTAGGCTCTTATTGCCTTGCTGGTAGGAATAAACAATAGATCATCCAAATTAGTCCAACACTTTAAATATGTTTTAAGGTAAGCTTTGAGTAAATGATTATCTAGATGTCTTCACAGCTTTTCTTTTTGGCTATAAAAAGGTAGTGAGTGAAGGAAGACACCAAATTATTATCTAACTCTAGTAATACCTTTGGTTAAATTAACTTTAGTTTGGAATGTTTTATTAACGCCTTGGTCCCACCCCACTTGTATCTTTTATAATGTCTTTTATTATAAACAAGTGATTTATATTTATTAGCCTTAAAGGTAATAAATCTCTAAGTTCATCATGGAATAATTACTTAGCTAAGGGATAAGCAATACACTCTCTATTTCTTAGAAAGTCTCTAGATGCTTGCACCCTAAAATAATCATGCCAATTCTAATCATACATAGAATCATCAAGTATATGAGTTTTAATATGTTGGAATTATTTTAGACATTAAATAACTTTGATTAATATTTAATTATGATATTGCATTTTATTTTAATCAAATAAATTTACTATTCACATTGTTTTACAGATGCGTGAACTTTAAATGTAATTTCACAATTCAAATCTTAACCAAATCATGCAAAATTTGTGCCTGAATTTAATTTCAGGGTGTTAGCTTTCCAACGAGCTTTTACACACCTAATTTAGAGTTCAAATGAGAGAGAACTAATCAAAACAAAAAGCAGCGCGCTGATACCACTGTAGGGAAGCGGTCGCGAGTGCGCAGCGTAAAATCAAAAATTACGAAATTATGATGCCGCTATCCCTTTGCCCAAGACCCATTTATTTTGATTATTCTACAAGACTAGGCTTGTTACTATATATACTAAGCATAAAAACTCATAAAACATGCAAAGAACATAAACCTAAACATACTAACTATCATAAGAACTCTAATTAAAATAAAGAAAGAAAAAGGCTTACTTGAACTGAAGACTCCTCCAGTCCTCTCTCCAATCTACAAGCTTTTCTCAAACTCAGTAAGCTCTTCCACGTTCCAAAGAGCCAGCCAAGTGTGTGGCCTCCAAAGGTGCAAACACCAAAGCCAAAACTCAATGGCAAGACTACGCCTTGAGTGCACGGGCATTTTGCCCTTGGTGCTAGCCTAGGAAAATACCTCAAAACTTTTAACTCGAGGTTCCTCTAGTCAATTAGACTTAAGGATCATAAAAATCAGTGGCTTACTCTTAAACTTTAGAGTTGCTCACTTATATAAACCCAAGATATGAAAGGTTTGGTGCAAAAATTTGTGAAGAATTCTTTGGGTTTATATAGATGCTCCAAAGACAATAAAATTAATTAAGAATCCGATGTGCGATAATTGCTAATTTAATCTTAGCCATTGGATCTTAATTTAGTGGTTTAATGAGATTATAAAACCCTTATAAGGGTTTGGGCCGAATTGGAATTCAAAACAAATAACAAATAAAAAAAAATTTACTATTCACGTTATTATTCACGTTTTTTTATTTTTTTATTTATTTATTCCATTTCCCAAAGTGCCCCTATCGTCATTCACCATTCCCTATGAACAATCATAAATGATCATATATGCTGTTAAATTTGTATTATGAACTGTTAACCTTTGATTTTCATTTTGTTGTGTGTGACCTTTTGGGTTCCCCTCAAGTTGGACATGAAATGAATCGTGATAATTTAATCGAACATAAATTATCCTCCGATCAGATGGTCGTTCGATTTCAATGACCAAGGTTGACATCTAGCAACATGCCAAGGCCCAAAAATGAGAAGGAAAGATATATATACCCATTTTGTATGCGATTTACATATGATACGGTCCCTCGCCTCACTATATCCCCACCGTTTGACCTAGGGTATGGAAAGTGTCTACCCATATAGTCAAAGGTATGATGTTGATAGTGTCATGAATCGTGCTAACCTAAGAATCTCACATGATTCTTCCGATGTGGCCACAGTCTCAAGCACTGATCACACATATGTTTTATCTTGTTTGGCGAACTGGAATAATACTCTTATAAGAAAATATTATCTGAGAGAGTGGCGATTCTCTGTTGTATCTTTACAAACTTCATATGTTTCAACAAATGACCCAATCATACCCTTATGACCGGATCTTTTGAACCGGGGATGGAGAATGTCAAAGTTATTTGATCCACAATAAGATTGTAAAGACCTCAAGTCTAAGGACTAGTCATACAATCGATACATGAAAATTCTCACATACACATAAGATAAACACTTCATGTGAAAACTTTCGGCGGTCAGTTCGATGGACACGAGCAACTCACGCATCCATGTGATAACCTAGCGGATGAATCTCTGCTAGTATCCTATGATATCGGCTACCCCCACTTAAGGGCGGATTATATCATCATGCTAGTCTCTCCGCTTTGTGAACGCCCAGATTATTCATAAAACTATGACTAGGAACGTTTAAGAGTAATGATTCTCATAAGACGTGGAAGCCATCATCTTATTACTCCAAGGGCTTTATTACAGTGTTTGATGATTCATAATAGTTATGTAAGACACGTATAATAAAGATTTCCATTTTATTAATTAATGAAAATATTTCAAATACATGTACATATAACCCATCCACAAGTTGGGTATATGGCATATCCCTAAAAAAGTTTACACCTCGCGATAATCTGATTGAACACTTTAAAATGATAACGGGCCAACTTGTATGAAAACCTTGATGAGCTTAGAAGGTCCAATCATGATCCGAATGTGCCAAATGCTTGAGACCGATATCCGCACTGGCTTTCATCCAAAAAGGGTAAGCCTTATTATTGCATATTTGTATACTTTTGGATATCTCCAAGTCCATCCCCACAACCGTGATTACCGAGGGCCCAATTTATCGTTTCTAGACAATGGCACGATCCCCATAATAGGCTTAGTCAATATTGTAAATGGGCGGTCTTTGTCTGTTATGATGAAAATGGACTGAGGTAGCCAAGGTACACCCATGTAGCGTAGGAGAGAACGATTTTGTGTACCCCACATTGGTGCATAAAATAAGCCATACCTAGGACAGAAATGGACTTACGACAAGTGTGGGAAGAATAAGGTCGGAAGGATATATGATGTTTTGATAACCACATGCATCTCATGCACCTCATGCATCTCATGCATCTCATGCATACACGTATCATGTTAAACCCTTTGTCTTAAAAGCCATCATAGATATCCGTTGGGTTAGAGAAGAATGAAGACTTGCAAAGAAGAGGTTAGCAAACATGGATGCGTCAGACAGTGAAGATTCCTGCATGGATCAATTGGAATCCAACATCACCAAAGTTTCCGAGCAACTACAAGCTTTAAATAACGCTATGGCCGATTTGACAGTACCCCACACAGTGGGAACATAAAATAACGGGGATGGAAGGCGTGAGGAGCCTCCGAATAGGGTGAGCGAAGAAATCCCTGTTTTTGATGATGACATGGCTGAATATGTCGCGGGAAGGATAGTCGGGTCCCAGGCAAAATTACAGAAACTCAGAGAACAAGTAGAGTCAGTTACCCGCAAGATGAAGAGAAAACATGAGGATCTGTTAGACTATGATGCAATGACTTTTGAAGAACAACAGCCTCCCTAGTTTAAGATGCCTGACATGGCCAAGTTCAACAGAAACGGAGATCCAATGGTCAATCTCCGACAATATGTTTTAGTGATGAGTTCAGTGGGTTTGTCGAAGCGTCAGGTGCAGAAGATGTTTGGGATGTCACTGGAAGGAGCGCCCATAATATAGTATCATGGCTTGGAGAAAAAGGTAATGGATGACTGGAGGGCATTAGCAGAGGCCTTTCTGAGCCAATATGTCACGGACCTGGAGATAGACTTGTCACTCCGTGACCTAGAAAACACCAAACATAAGCCAGAAGAGACTTTCAAGGATTATGTGGATCGCTGGAGAAGCCAGCTCTTGAAGATGCAGACACGACCCTTAGTGAATGACCAGATTAAGATGATCATTAAGGGAACCGAGCCCTCCATTTATAACAAGCTGACAAGGATGACCTCCATGATTAGTGACTTTCGACAGTTAAGAGAAACTGTCATGAATATCGAGGAAGAGGAAGCCGAGAAATGGAAAATTTTACGGCCAGAATAGAAAGACCATTGGGGGGCCTTCAGCAAAAAAATTATTTGTTTTTAGTCCTTAACAGTTAAGCATAAATCCAATGATGAAATTGTTAGCTTTAGGGTGAAATCTTAGAAACGATAAGTTTTTGATGTACTTTTATCTGACACTTTGAGTAGTTGATCTATGTTAGACTCGTAAGCACTTAATTATAGGTTTTTAGCAATGAAAACCTGAGTAGTTGGCAAAGTGACTAGTCTAAGAAATTGCAGGTCGATTAATGACTGTTTGCTTAGATGTCTATCCTGATTTGCTTGTGTTATGATGTGTGGTATGGTTGAAAATAAAAGAAAAGTCTCTAAAGAAAAAAAAATAAACCATCTATAACCGATAAGCGTGAAGCTACCCATGGGCGAGTATTAGGACCATCATGAAGAAAAATGCTACCTTAAAGGGTAGGTGTGTTGAAGAAAAAAAAATGAAAAAAAGAAAGAAAATCATTCCATATTGAGCACATAAAAAACAATTGCAGAGCATAACTGAGATATCTAGGTTGGTTTGTCCCATCGATCCCAATTTTTGAAACGAAATCATTGAGTTGGCTTACCTAGGAATCAAGCTGTAAATGAACCTTTGCACACACACACACACTGTGAGTCTGGCTTAGATGATTTATTCAAAGACTTGGATTTTAGTTGCATTGAGTGTTTTGAAGGTTCTCTGGTTTCATTACTGGGCATTCTTTGAGGACAATAATATGTGTAACTATTGGGACTATTTCATAGCCCGTAATATAGTATGTCGATACATAATGCCACATCACATAGTAATGGACAATTGAGTCCAATTTCAGGGAGATGGCACATTTAGAAACCTGAGAATTGGAAGACATGATCCCAAAAAGATGAGGTCGTTTTCAAAAAGGCGCAATCCACCTTGACCCGGTGTAGGTAGCAAGAGCAGAAAGTGAAGCCAGGTCTAGGGATGACCAATCTACCACCCCACGAGTAAGGGATCTTGAGCCATGGGACCAAAGAGAAAAATTGGCAGTAGGAAACTGTAAGCAGGCCAAGGGGCACCAAAGGCCATGAGAATTTCTAAAGGGGTGAAGAAAACCCTCTAGCGCAAGGAATGCCTAACTAAAGATGACATCAAGCCAATAGGACAAAGAAAACCAATCGAAATAGGGAATGCATCCATGCATACATACGTCGCATACACGAAATTTTTATTTTATGTTCGCAGGCTTTGAAGAAAAAGAAAAACGGCGAGGATGAGCGACTCCAAGAATGGATAGGAACCTCAAAAATGAAGATGAAGAACTCAAAGAATGGAGAACAACCTCGGGAATGAGGAAAAGCAAAGAAACTCGAGAATGAGGACATATTAGGGGTCGAAATGCCTCACCACCATCAATTCAAAAGTTCATGAAGGAATCCTAGGGTCGAGGCCCATATTATCGACAGCTCAGGAATGAATCCTAGGGGGCGATGCCCGCATTATCAAAAGTTTTGGAAATGAATCCCAGGGTCGAGGCCCACATTATCGATAGCTCGGGATGAATCCAAGGGTCGAGGACTAAATTATCGACAGCTCAGGAATGAATCATAGGGGGCGAGGACCATATTATCAACAATTTGGGAATGAATCGCAGAGGTCGAAGCACCTCATCATCATGGAAAAACCCCCAGAGGATCGAAGAGTCACACAAGAGGACCAAGACGCTATCATCAACTCAGTTCGGGAATGAATCATAGAGATCGAAGTATCTCACACCCGATGGTTTGGGAATGAATCCCAGGGGTCGAAGCACCTCTCCATCAACTCAACACAATTTGGGAATGAATCCGAAAGATCGAAGCATCTCACATCCGATGGTTAGGGAATGATTCCCAGGGGTCGAAACACCCCGCCATCAACTCAACACAGTTCGAGAACGAATCCCAAAGATCAAAGCATCTCACATCCGATGGTTTGGGAATGAATCCGAAGGGTCGAAGCACATCGCCATCAACTCAGTCCGGGAATGAATCCCAGAGATCGAAACATCTAACACTGGATGGTTCGGGAATGAATCCCAGGGGTCGAAACACCTCGCCATCAACTCAACTCAGTTCGGGAATGAATCCCAGAGATCTAAGCATCTCACACCCAGCATGGTTCGAGAATGAAGCCTAGGGGTCGAAGCACCTCACCATCAAATCAACTCAGTTCAGGAATGAATCTCAGAGATCGAAGCATCTCACACCCAGCATGGTTCGGGAATGAATCAAAGGGGTCGAAGCACCCCCGCCATTAAATAAGCTCAGTTCGGGAATAAATCATAGAGATCGAAGCATCTCACAGGGATGAATCCTAGGGGTCGAAGCACATCGCCATCAAATCAACTTAGTTCGGGAATAAATCCTAGAGATCGAAGCATATCGTAGGGATGAATCCCAATGGTCGAAGCACCTCGCCATCAAATCAACTAATTTCGGGAATAAATCTTAGAGATCGAAGCATCTCGCAGGGATGAATCCCAGGGGTTGAAGCACCTCACCATCAAATCAACTTAGTTCGGGAATAAATCCTAGAGATCGAAGCATCTCGCAGGGATGAATCTAAGAGGTCGAAGCACCTCACCATTAAATCATCTCAGTTTGGGAATAAATCCTAGAGATCGAAGCATCTCGCAGGGATGAATGCCAGAGGTCGAAGCACCTCGCCATCAACTCAACTCAGTTAGGGAATGAAGCCCAGAGACCAAATCATCTCACACCCAGGATGGTTCGTGAATGAAGCTCGGGGTCGAAGCACCTCGCCATCAACTCAACTCAAAGATCGAAACATCTCACACCAGTAGCGAAACAACAAGTAAGTCCGGTGATGACCGATGAACCAGGTGAGCAAAAATACATGCATAACTTTGATAGGGTTGTCACTGTCATACACTGCACAAGCCCCATCAAAGTGGGGGCCACTCTAGACACTGCATTTTTTGCATGAGCCCAATGATGAGCCTCGTATGGAGGCACTACCTGAAAAGTTGTGGAAGTCGCAGGAAATGAATACCGGAAGGAAAAACTCCAAAATTAGTACCTCATTGGATTCAGACTCACTAGCCAGCCTCAGATTCGCTCAATCGGTTTATGTTTCAAACCTTAGCCTCGGCCCAAAACCCCTGCAACCCATGAAAGCTCATACAATTCATGCCCACGCCAAGCACCACACAAAGCCCATGCAGCACACGCCCAAGGCCCATGAAATCCACTATGCACGCCCAAATAAAGGAAAACCCCATGCAATTCACATGTGAAAATCCCCTCAAACCACTTTCCAATTTTTATTGGGATTTTGGGGATCCCATTCAATTTAACAAGAGATTGTATCCCAAAATAATATATTCCCCCAAATCAATATGATTTATTTCCATGATTTGGAGATCCCTTGTCATTATAAAAATGAGCAATCACCAAACTTGAAAGGGAGGCTTGGCCGAAACAACAAAGCAAAAAACCTAGGCTTTCTATTTCTCAAGGCTTGGACAACACTTCACAACAAAAAACCCTTGACCACTTGTCTTCTTTCACGGCAACTCACAAACAAACAAGTGCCTAAGATCACCAAGAAAAACTGCAAAATACCGAGAGGCAAACGACAAACCGCAAACCATCATAACTGAAATCAACTTGAAACAGCAACCTTCCATCACTGAAGAAATCACCCACAAAAAACCAGCAAAAACACCGAAAAATAGTCCCAAATAAATACCCAAAATTAGTGAAGAACCACCGAAATAATAGTGAGCCAGAAAATAGAAAAACAGCAGCCCAAAATCAACCAAAACAGTATTCCAAAATCAACCAAAATAGCAGCCAAAACAACCAAAAAATAGCAGCCAAAACAACCAAAAACATCAGCCAAAACAACTAAAAATCAGCAACTAGAAAACAGTAAAACAGCAACCAGAAAATATCAAAATAGCAAACACAAAACAGCAACAGAAAACAGCAAAACGGCGAGTGAAATAGCGAACCAGAAACAACAAACAGTGAACCAGCTTCGATCCTTCCAGCAACGGCCTAACGGGCTTCCAAGAAAGTAACTTAAAAGGTAAGACCTGAGGGCACCCTATTTATTTTTATAGTTATGGACACGGCATGCCTGGTTGGACGTGAAATATGTAAGTATGCGAAGTCCTACATCAAAGACGACCAAATTTCTGGTCACATTATTTTTCTCTTTCGGCATTTCGTTATTTAATTTTTTTTTATCTATTTAGAGTTATTTATCTTTTTATTTATTTATTAACTTTCATCGTTATTTTATTATTTCGTATTTAGTTTCGTTATTTATCTTTTTGTCTATTTATCGTTATTTTATTATTTCACCTTTATTTTATTTGTTTATTTTCCGCATATGCATTATTATATTATTTCATGGCTATTTTTTTATCTACATTGCATTAATGATTACGTATGGTATTATTCCTTGTGGTATATTGGATGGAAACCCAGACATAAGTTCTATAGCCGAATCCGAATGGACGGTAGTGCGGTCTCTACTTGGGATACAACTCCACGTACCACTCGGGAAATACTCTTATATGCATTATTAACCCCTTTTTTGTTTACTATTTATTTATTACGCTTTATTTGCTTTTGATTATTATGATCCTTGTTATCCTATCTTGTACTTCTTAATTTAATATGCTCTTATTATTTCTATTAATGTTTATGGGTGTGCAAATTTGTGTTTATTTGAATTATCTTGCATGAACTGCATAAGACTTGGCTATACCATTGTGTGAACCAGTCCATTATACTTGTTGGAGATCTCTAAGTCCCGAGGATCGAATATAAAGCAAGAAATAAGTGCGAATACAACGAGGGAGTTGCGGAATACTCACATCGATCGGTTGAGCGACGCGGTGGACAACAAAAATTTCCTTTTCTGCTCACTGCAGCTCACGGCAGTTTCTGTTTTTGCTCTATGGTGTGCTCGGCAATCATAAAGTTTTTGAGCTCCAAGCTTCGTCAAACGATTCCAAGCTCATGGGTGGACTTCCTTATCACCTTCGCATAACTTCGTAGTGTGCTAGCACTCCCGATTTTGCCACAAAATCGCGACTTTTGCTTCCCATTTTTCTTCTTTGGCTCTTGGTGAACTGCAGAAACCAGAGGAGAAAATAGCCCACTTTGGGCGTGAGAGAAGAGAGGAGTTTTGGCTCCAAAAACATGAACCAATGAGATAGAGAGAGTTAATGAATTGTTTTTAGGTTTTTGTATATCTAATACACAAAACCAAAAAGTCAAATACCAATAAAAATTGTAAATGTCTTTCAAACAACTCCATCAACTCACATCACTCATGAATAGTGACTTGCGTCAATCACTCAAGGTGAAAGACATCTATCACTTGATTGACGAATGATGTGACGCTAGATGCAACTAGTGATTTGACGCTTGATTTGACTTGTGTGCCGCACTCGAATTCGAAATGCGAATGCGCTCTTAAACAATATCGGGCTCGGGTTCGCAAATTCCAAATTAACGAATTTTCCGTTGCGACGTAATTAAATGATTATGCCTAGCGAAATCACTATTCACGTCCCTAACGAATTAATTCTAAATTAACTCGTTCGCCCGAATTAAAATCTAATTTTAATTCCGCGTCAAAATCTAATTTCGTTTAATATATCGAATATATATTAATTAATCGATTAATTCCAAATTAATGTTATCTCTCTTTAATGATATTTTATCCCAGGTAAAATATCTCCGCAATTAATCCCAGATTAATTTTATCTCTCATTTAATTAATCCCAGATTAATAAAAGTGCAAGTCATACGTCATCGGTGAATCTTCGGGAAGCGACCCATGAGATCCCCGAATATGTTGGCAGTAAATTCAGTCGTCGGACTATCCGAACATGTAAGTACCTAATACTACGTTTATACCGATTTACAAGACAATGTTGGCTTCTAGCAAAGCGCCATGCTTACCCAATTCTCCAGAAATATCCTTACAGGAATATAAGGATCTATATCAGGTGTAGTATACGTAGCATTGCGTATTTCGATCCAGTATCGGATGATCACATGCAAGGCCTAGGGCTGGTACAGTGTCTACCCCGTACGAAGCATATATCGTATTACGAGCAACTAGTCTCTTTAATATCGGATAATCATGACCAAGTCATATTATCCTGATGGTTACAACCTTTTTAGAGAACTAGTTCTGTATCCCTACGCGATCATCATCTCCATATGACTGGAGTGATAATTCCATCTTGACATCACACCCAACACACTACGATTCTCAATATACCCAGCAGAGGCGTGCACATAACTTGTTAAAGCCCTGGATGACCACAACCAAAGTATATTGATTATCGCAAGCATTAGCGGTGCAAGTCTCAGGTTAAGACCAAATACACCTACCCTGATTTCGGACTTCCATAGACATATAGTTATACTACCAATGGAATTCCGAGGGGGTCTATCCAGAGCGAAGCTGTTTCCCGTACCATCGGTAAAACACAACCTCCTATTACACTTGCATGAGTATTCTATACCCAAATTTATGAGAACTATGTTGTTATGCCCTCACAACGCGCACAAGTGTAATACTAGTCTTTTACGTATTTATCGATGTCCGATCTCGATAATACTCTGACTAAGGATATTTAATGATTTATCCTTCGTGGATTGATACTGTCTCATATCATTCTCAATCCAGGAACAAATCATAAGGACCTTCTATCATTTATACATCTTGGTGATCTAATCACAAATGATAAGAGTGCAATCTCCTTTGTCACATAGTTAATTTGTACAACAACACCATGATCTGTACAAATAGTGACGCTATGGGTCATAATTGTCCAACAATCTCCCACTTGGCCTATAGCCAGTCACTCGAGTGTTTGACACCCGAACTATGTACGGTTTGCTCAAATTGCTGAGAAAATGGTTTCGTCAGTGGATTTGCATGATTATCGTCTGATGCGATTTATTCAATCATCACATCGCTACGATGTATGACCCAAACGAATCAGATGAATATCCGAAGTATGTATTTGGATCGTTGATGAGACCATTAATTCTTTAGCATGTGCTGAAGCCTAGCTCAGCTGCTAACAGAACTATATCTAATCTAATTAGATTTATATCGACCCAGAAGGCTTCTATTGCTGCCTCAACTGCAGCAATAACCCGCATTTTTGTTTATTCAGTAACAGTATCTTGCTTGGAAGATTTCCAGCTCACTGTTCCGTTATTCAAACTTTATAGTACCGTTTGCGACTTATAGTTGTTTTTATCGGTTTGGAAACTTATAATAGTGATCCTAGTCACTTCAAGTTTTCCATCTCCATAGTTTAAGATAGCATCTTTAGATCTCTAAGATACTAATGGATGTTCTTAATTTCAATCTAGTGACTATCACTTGGATTGGCCTGTCTGTGACTGCATATGCTCAAAGCGTATGAGACACCAGGGCGCGTACATTTTTCAATGTATGATTTCTCGGAGAGTTTTCATGAAAGCCAAGATTTCACCGATTGTATTATGGGAATATCATTTCCAAGAAATGATTTATTATCATTATTTATAGGACAACCACTGTCAGTGCACTCCCACTAACCTCCTTATATACACAAGAATCATTTCGTTTTGAATTAAATCATACACCATTATGATTACATCAAAACGATAATTCTAAGAATCTAATGTTTGCTTCAATCTAAACATGGATCGAATAAGCTGCAAACCTTTTTTGCTAGTTTTGGTACGACAAAACCGCCAGGATGTTGTAAACATCCTCCAAAAGGTTTCCGTTTCAGGAAAGTGATTTTCCCGTTCAGCTGTCATATTTCATAAATGAAACATGCAGCATTAGCAAGCATTATCCAAATGGATTTACCCTGGCAACATGTAAAAGGTTGAATCGTAATCAACACAATGTTGATAACGATACCTTTCCGCTAAAAGCCTAGCTTTATACGTTGGTATGTTGCCATTCATGTATGTCTTCTTTGAAGACTGATATAGTACCATTAGGCACAATGTCTTGCGGTACTACAACCAGTGTCAAAACATAGTTGTTATACATATAATCCATTTCGGATTCATGACACTTTGTCATAATAGGGAGTCGATACCTTGTATCACTTCCTCATACGTAGTCAGTTGGTATACCTCAATAAGATTAACATCTTTATGAGATGAGATCAGAAACCTATACCCCAGGTTGTTTTCTGACTCTCTCCGACTTACGCGGTTCTTGTGTATTCGAAGATTACTGATATAGTTTCATCCTTGATGAACTATTTGTGTTCCATTAAGGAATCGGTGCCTGGAATAGTCTTACTCCGATTTTCATCGAGTTTTATTTTCCTCCCACTTACCACTGCATATAAGGTATTCCTCTTAGGAAAACCGCATGGTGAGCAACAATTAAATTGTTCTCTCGTGAGTTGTATAAGTACTATACTTATGGTATCCCTAGGATAACGTACAATTAGCACTTATCCAATTTGGGTTCTAGTTTGGTATCATCCAAACATATGCCTAGCATACCCAAATCTTTAGGAATGAGAAAACCCGGTTTCTTTCCTGTTCATATCTATTATGATATCTGTCAAACAGATTTTATGGAACCTTATTCAAAATAGGTTCTGCACTGTTAATGTATATCCGTTGAAGGAAATGGTAGCTCAGAGCGACTCATGATTAACCTTATCATGTCCAACAAAATTCGGTTACTCAGTTCGGACACACATTTAAGATTGACGTGTTCCGGGAGGAGTCCTATTGAAAGAATACTATACTCTTTGAAGTATATTAGAAACTTATTGCTTAAGTATTTTCATTACGGTCTTACCGTGACGGTTTAATACTTTGGCCGATCTGTTTGTTTATTTCATGTCGAAACTATAAAGTTTACGATTTGTGTTTCAAAAAAGACACATAACCATAACGAGATGCCACATCCATAAAGGTCACGAAATAATCTTATCCACCTCTAGCCTAGCTAGACATGGGCCCACTTGCTTCACTATGAACTAGGGCTAACAGATCAGTGGCATTGCACTTTTACCAAGTAAATAGTGTTTTAGGCATTTTTCCCAATAAACTAGATTCGTAGACTTTATTTGAATAGGATCAAATCAGTCCTAGTACCCACTCTTCAAAAGTGTGGATATACGAGTCTTGTTTAATTGTGTCTCTGACAACAATGCCACAATAAAGTTTCATCTGATCAAATCAATTTGAGCTATTTGTTTGTCATGTTATATGTTTGAGATTCATTTATATTCAAAATATAAATTTGTTATTCACATCTAATGTGTTTATCTCAATATCATCTTTATATAATAAAACACTTAGTGTTCTAGAATATAAAGGTTTATCCGCAACGGATAATACACTGATATAGAAATAATGTTTCTAGTCAAACTAGTTACATTATAACAGTTTCCAATTTTAGGTACACACCCGAAGGGTAGTTTCGAAATTAGGTATCTACGGTTAAAACAACGACTTTCGTCCTGTTTCCGATTCGCAGATAAATCTCAATCTGAAGTCAGTATCCTGCTCATAGCAGATTCTGAACATCAGTATATATTTATGTACCACACTAAGTATTTAAAATCCAATTTTAATACTAGTTGTGAAAATATTTATGACAAAATTTTTGAAGTCAGAGCCTTGCCCGTCTTCAATTCCTTCATGTCTGCTTTGTCCAAACGGCAGTCACGCTTCCGCGATCCCGTTTGCCACAATTTAGGCAGACATTTTGGGATTGTCATTTATCTTCCCAGAAGATTATAATGATTTTGCCTTTGCCCTTTTCATATTCCAGAAGCCTTTGGCCAAGCCTCGGGTTTCTAGAATATCGAAGTAAGGTGCGACTAGCGCTACTTGCCTTATTGCAAATTTTGACTTTGTCTTCTTGAGAATAGTCATTAACTCTCCAAGAGTTTATCATTGCAATATTTAGTACTTCTAGATCTAATAATAGATCTTTGAAGATCCTTCAATTTCATTATCATACTTTAAGGATCTAATCCTTAGTTCTGATTAAGAAATTAAGGAGTCTATTTGGCAAGATTAATGGATTAAGCACTAAAGTTATCATCACATAAATCTTCCAAAGATTATGCTCTACTATTTGCTTAACTCCGGGCTTAGGCCTAATATGTTATTTTATCAAAAAAGTAACTTATTAGATTTCAGGACTATCTTGAAAATTTATTCCCATTTTGAAAATTAAACCATTTAAATACATTTTCCTTAGGATTATGTTTTAAATGTCAATCTTTCATTTTATCTTGATTCTAAGAGTCAACTATTTAATCAAGTTTTTAGGTACTATTAATTATAATGATATTATAGTCCAACTATTTAATCAACTATAATTAATTGAATCAAATATATTGATTATTATAATCTAATTATATAATCAACTATAAATGAATTATGTTTGAATATAGTCCAACTATTAATTAAAACAACAATTAAAATATTAGTCCAACTAACATTTAAATTTATTTGGCGAATGATATTTGTTTGAGCGTGTATGGCAAGTAATTAAACGAATATTGCAAATTCAATTCTTGCCTCCCACTATTTTTCGGCGAGCCTCTAACCCTCTGTCGAGTACTCGGGAAACCGTGTTTCCTAGCGGGCTAGGATCCCGTTAAATATCACACAATCTTGACTTTGGCCAACAAATTGTATGATAATTAACTAGGTAGATCTCTAAGATCAATTGGATCCAATCCAATTCCTAGATCCAGTATGGGGACGTCCAAGTCCGAAACATATATCTTATATACATCAATATATCTAATATATTACCTAACCTTTTTCCTCTGAATCAATTAAGCCTTGGCTTTGGCACAACAAACTTAGTGATCCCAGTTAAGCGTGACCCATTGACCATGGAAAGCTTCGTAATCAATGTCGATGGACAAGAAGTGGTCTTGACTTTGGCCAACAAACCACAACTTTGACAAGACACTGATATGGAACAAAGCTCTCGTGATTCAAACACATCCTCGACGGACAAAGGCCTTGACTTTGGCCAACAAGCCAATGCTAGTCTTAGATCTTGAGTAAGAATCACTCAATGGAAGGAAAAACGCTTAATATTTGTGAGGGTTTTTCGCGTGCAAATTGGCAAACAATTTATTATCTTTGTTAAGGTCTCATCATCATACACCCTTAAGCATGCATTCTAAACACATAATAAAGCGCATATGAATAAAATAATAATGATATGCGGATGGATACTTTACACATTGATCCTAGTTCAAATCTCTCACTTTCTCTCTCCCGCTAGCACATGTATCACTTCTACCCGTTACACTACACTTCTAAAGAAACCTCATTTACATTGAGGGGAATATGTGAGAAGAGAATACAAAGAATAAGGAGGTAATAAGGCTGGACATGCAGGTCCAATTAATAAATTCCAAATTTATTACAACAATTTCTAAAATTGCCCCACCCATCTAATATCCATCCGATATACATTATTCATGCATCGAAACCATGTATTCACACAAGCATGTTATCAATCAATCTAATCAAATTAATTAATCTGATAATTAGTGATCATCCAATGTTCAAACAACGATTTGATTTTACTCAAGTCAAACTCGTTTTACGAATAAGTACTCAAAGTATGAATTCTCGAATTAAATTAAACTACAAAATTAAATTAAATCAATTTGCATTTAATACTAATTCGCTTATTTAATTCTAAATTAAATATCACACTTTATTTATAAACCTTTACGATTTAAATTCCAAATTTAATCGCTACGGGTCTCAAAGCCCGATTAACGTCCAACGTTAATTTAATTAAAGTCCAATGAGCTTTTAATTAATTTCTTAAGGCGTGGACTTTTGGTCAACTGGGTCGAACCCAATAACCAAAGTCCAATCCGGGAGTTACCCCATAAGCCTAGAAATCAATTTTGGCCCATTAGGCCCAATTAAACTTTAAAGGTCCATTAGTCGCATTTGGGCTTTATGGAAGCGGTTTTGGGGCCAATTGGATCCAACCAATTAGCCTAAACCTAACTTGGTACAACCAAGCCCAATAAGCCCAATTACAACACTTAAGCCCAATTTCACAAAATAGGCCCAACATAATTAATTACAAAAATTACAAATTCCCAATTTAATTACATAAAGTGTATAACACAATTAATTACCCAAATCAATATTTCAAAAACACAAATTTGTCTAATTAATCATGCTCTTTTACAACAAAACATGTCCAACACATTTCATCAAAAATCAAACCTAATTTCATGCCTATTAAGTCTCGGCCAAAGGGGAATTTATGTCAAATTGCAAATCCAATCCAATTGAATCTTAAATCAACATTAAATCATCATTCCCAATTGATTTCCAGCACATCCAATGATTCAAAAAATAAAAATCCAAGACAATTAGGGTTCATGTCCAATTCGGCCAAGCCAAAGAATTTGGGGAAAATTGTTCCAAACCATTTTTCATCAAATTGATCCAATCAATCATCAATAAAAACACATTTAAGCATACTAATTCATCAAATTTCATTAAATCATGCTCAAATTCATTTTACCCAAATTTTAAGCCCTAATCAAATTTCATGCTTTTCAATCTCTCTGATACCATTGTTGGAGATCTCTAAGTCCCGAGGATCGAATATAAAGCAAGAAATAAGTGCGAATACAATGAGGGGGTTGTGGAATACTCACATCGATCGGTTGAGCGACGCGGTGGACAACAAAAATTTGCTTTTCTGCTCACTGCAGCTCACGGCAGTTTCTGTTTTTGCTCCATGGTGTGCTCGGCAATCATCAAGTTTTTGAGCTCCAAGCTTCGTCAAACGATTCCAAGCTCATGGGTGGACTTCCCTATCACCTTCGCATGATTTCGTAATGTGCTAGCAATCCCGATTTTGCAGAAACCAGAGGAGAAAATATCCCACTTTGGGCGTGAGAGAGGAGAGGAGTTTTGGCTCCAAAAATGTGAACCAAAGAGAAAGAGAGAGTTAATGAATTGTTTTTAGGTTTTTCTATATCTAATACACAAAACCAAAAAGTCAAATACCAATAAAAAATTGTAAATGTCTTTCAAACAACTCCATCAACTCACATCGCTCATGAATAGTGACTTGCGTCAATCACTCAAGGTGAAAGACATCTATCACTTGATTGACGAATGATGTGACGCTAGATGCGACTAGCGATTTGACGCTTGATTTGACTTGCGTGCCGCACTCGAATTCGAAATGCGAATGCGCTCGCAAACAATCTCGGGCTTGGGTTCGCTAATTCCAAATTAACGAATTTTCCGTTGCGATGTAATTAAATGATTATGCCTAGCGAAACCACTATTCACTTCGCTAACGAATTAATTCTATATTAACTCGTTCGCCTGAATTAAAATCTAATTTTAATTCCGCGTCGAAATCTAATTTCGTTTAATATATCGAATATATATTAATTAATCGATTAATTCCAAATTAATCATTATCTCTCTTTAAATGATATTTTATCCCAGATAAAATATCTCTGCAATTAATCCCAGATTAATTTTCTCTCTCATTTAATTAATCCCAGATTAATTAAAGTGCGAGACATACGTCATCAGTGAATCTTCAGGAAGCGACCCATGAGATCCCCAGATATGTTGTAGTAAATTCGGTCGTCGGACTATCCGAACATGTAAGTACCTAGTACTACATTTATACCGATTTACAAGACAAGGTTGGCTTCTAGCAAAGCGCCATGCCTAACCAATTCTCCAGAAATATCCTTACAAGAATATAAGAATCTATATCAGGCGTAGTATACATAGTATTGCGTATTTCGATCCTGTATCGGATGATCACATGCAAGGCCTGGGGCTGGTACAGTGTCTGGACCAAACGAAACATATATCGGATTACGAGCAACTAGTCTCTTTAATATCGGATAATCATGACCAAGTCATATTATCCCGACGGTTGCAACCTTTTTAGAGAACCAGTTTTGTATCCCTACGCAATCATCATCTCCATATGACTGGAGTGATACTTCCATCTTGATATCACACCCAACACACTACGATTCTCAATATACCCAGCAGAGGTGTACACAGAACCTGTTAAAGCCCTGGACGACCACAACCAAAGTATATTGATTGTCGCAAGCATTAGCGGTGCAAGTCTCAGGTTAAGACCAAATACACCTACCCTGATTTTGGACTTCCATAGAAACATAGTCATACTACTAATGGAATTCCGAGGGGGTCTATCCAGAGCGAAGCTGTTTCCTGTACCATCGGTAAAACATAACCTCCTGTTACACTTGCATGAGTATCCTATACCCCAATATATGAGAAATATGTCGTTATGCCCTCACAAAGCGCACAAGTGTAATACTAGTCTTTTACGTATTTATCGATGTCCGATCTCGATAATACTCTGACTAGGGATATTTAATGATTTATCCTTCGTGGATTGATATTGTCTCATATCATTCTCATCCAGGAACAAATCATAAGGACCTCATATCATTTATACATCTTGGTGATCTAATCACAAATGATAAGAGTGCAATCTCCTTTGTCACATAGTTAATTTGTACAACAACACCATGATCTGTACAAATAGTGACGCTATGGGTCATAATTGTCCAACAATACTGACATAAGTAAGGGACCATTCTGAACCCAATGGTTTGAGGTCTTCCCTTGCGAGGGCTGAGTGCGGCCTTAAATCTTTTCCTAGTTCACAATGGGTGGCGACTCCTTTATTCTCTGGTTTAGTCCCACGCGTGCTACTACGTACTCTCTACGGGCTGCGAGCCCCACATTATCGTGGTCACCAAGCATCATAGGCATAGCGGTAAACCCCGCTTCACTCCTACACTTCCTCAGTGGATGACTTGATTCCAACATCTTTATTGATTTCAGTACCCATTTCAAAGTAATGGCTTGACATTGCTCCTTCCCTCGGTTCCTTGGATTTGGTTCTATGTTGCTAGGAAGGTTAACTTGCGGTCTGTAACTCTGAGCATTGCCGGTTGTCCTATTGATTCTCTAGAGTTTTCAAAGATGCTGCTTGGCTTTGAATTAATACTGCTTGTGATTGAATTATAACATCATATTTGGATGCTTGATAGTCGTATTTTGTGTCTAGCTTTTTAAACATATCTGCAAGCATATCTTCTATTTATGGCTTCTTTTCATACTCATGGCCTTTGTTTTACTGTTGGAATCCTGGTGGTGGATTTTTCATTTGCCCTGAATTGTTGTTCCATGCAAAATTAGGATGATTCCTCCACCCTGGGTTGTAGGTGTTGGAATATGGATTGTTCCATTGTTTGTTGAATTATTGACATAATTCACCGTCTCATCATGTTGGTTGTATGTTTCTGCCTCTGTTACCCCTCCATATGGTGAACCTGTGAATCCAGCATTAACCTCCATGTTAAGAGTTTCCATATTTTTGTAAATCAGATCCAACTTGGCATTCATTGCTTTGTTGGCTCCAACTTCATAAATTCCAACAATACGTTGGATCATGCTCCTTTCTGTTGGCCACAAAGAATTATTGTTGGCCATTTCTTCAATTAAGTCCCAGGCCTGATCCTCTCATTTTGCAATTAAAGCACCTCCAACAGCAGCATCAATTTTGGTTCTCATTAGTCCAGAAAGTCCATTATAGAAGGTTTGGACTTGTAGCCACTTTGCAATCTCATGATGATGACATTTTCTGAGCTGATCCTTGTACCTTTCCCAAACTTCGCAGAGGGATACAGAATCATGTTGCATAAAGGATGTGATGTCATTCCTCAACTTTGCAGTTCTATCTGAGGGAAAATACTTTGCAAGGAATTTGGTGGCTAGAGTGTTCCAAATTGTGATGGAACCTGCTGGTAGTGAATGTAGCCAAGCTTTAGCTCTGTCTTTCAAGGAATATGGAAACACACGCAGTCTCATTGCTTCTTCAGTTGCTCGATTGTAATTAAATATGCCGTAAATTCCAGGAAGTTGTTGATGTGGGCATTAGGTGTTATGGTTGGTGCTCGAAATGCCAATCCGGATCGTATTTATGTCCGATTCATGAATACGAATAATTTCTTTTTCCATAATATTACTGATTTAATGGTAGAACCTCTTGTCTTTTATATACATATTCGATCTAATTACGATTAGATATCTAATTATGATTAGATTTAAACTAAATCTAATTTAGTGATACATGTATATTAGACAAAGACCCTAAGATTTACAATGTAGTGCGCAGTTACAATGTAGTTGTAATTGATATTGGGAAGCGTCACTATAAGTTGTATATCCTTAAATAAAGTTCTTGGTAAAGATTTACTAACACGAGTCGGTTAGCAAAATCCACGGAGACTAGTACATGTCGAATATCGTGACTTGGTCCGATGGTTTATCGCAATGAACCATGAGTCTCGGGAGACACGTATAGACATGTAGGTGTTTATTGATAAACATTGAATGGCTCAGTAAAGATTTCCTAATATATGGTACACCAACGTCAATAGGAATCTTCTCGAGTTGAGCGAGCATAGTGGTCCTTCGACTTCAGATACCACAGTGGATATATGAGTTATCATCCACACTTTAATGGCAGTCACGTCCCCGATCTATTTAGATCAGACCTCCGCTTGTTCATTGGGTGTGGACTGATGCTCATGATATCCAGTGCGTATCAAGATAGAATCCGTCAGTCTTGTGTACAGTGCATATGTTTCCTACACGTGTTTGCCATCTAGTAAATCCATGGCCGTGGTATAACTTCGGAAGCGAGTTCCGAGGGTTATTTAGAGATCGTAAATTTGAAAGTCGACTATATTATACCATAAGGATTTGTCGTTTGGATAGCCTGTTACGGAGGGATTATACGTATACAATGACATCGACTTGCATAGTTTAGCAAGATTATCTGTGGTCATCATAATTCATGAGTGGGTGAATTATGGACACGAAATTGCATTCTGTGACGGGTAAACCTAAACTTAAAGAGTCCCACAATATGAAGTGTACTCGTTGAGCACTTGGGCAACGCGTTATTAATAATATAGATTATTCATAATACTTCACCGAATTAAATGAGTCAATTCGAGTCGTTTAAACGGTTAAACAAAAATACATGCATTATGGACATTTCGGTCAATTGATAACTAATGTGTATTTATATTTGATATAAAATTTGATTTGATACATATTAATTATTTTTCAAATGAGATTTTGACACGTGTCATTAATATATGTATTTGTTATTTAATGTGAATAAAAATACATATATAATAATAATTCGCATTAATTAATTATTTAGATGTTAAATGTTAAATATCTAGATAATTAAATTATTTCAATATTATATAATTGTTATGCAATATGTTTGATTATTATTGGGTACATGTGGCATGGTTTTATTAAGCTAAAGTTTACAAATCAGATTTGTTAACTTAAAGGTACTATTATTTAATTAGATTTAAAAATGACCAAATTGCCCTTCTTTCTCACCCTAAGTCGGTTTTGGCCTTGTATTTAAAGTGGAAAATTTATTTTCTTCATTCATTCACCTCCATGGCCAAACCTAATCTCCATAATAGCTCCCAAAATTTTCTTGAAGAATCAAGGAAGAAAGTGAAGGAAATCAAGAGAAAGTTTAAGGAATTTAGGAGATTTGGAGGTAATATTCATAACTCTTAAACTTAGAAAACTTGTTTCTTATTCTTGAATATCTAGAATAGTTCTAGGTTTTCTTTCTTTCTCAGATTTTGGGGGCTTTTGATTTGGAGGATGGATTTGGAGGCTAGATGCATGTGTGAAGTTAGATTGGATAATATTATTGTAATATTAGTTCAATTTTGTCATTTGATGACTTGTTACCATTCTAGAGTGTTATGACCAATCTTGTAACTCCTAGAATTATTCTTGGGTTCTTCATTTGTGGTGACTTTGGTTGGTGTAACAATTAATATGATTAATGTTGAGAAAATTGGATTTAAAGCATGAAAAATGATATTTTTGTTACAAAAATCAGATCTGGAAATTCTATGTTTTTGGTGATGAAAATTATGTTGTATAAATATATTGGATGTGTTTTGGGCATTGGAACAATTGTCGGAAATTATTTCGCAGTTGAAATATGCAAAAACGGCGAAAAACGGCGTTACCAGGTGAGTTTCGAGCTTACCGGGTGTCTGCTATCCAAACAGTTAATTGACCACTGTTTGGGAAGCCCAAGAACTTCCCAAGCACTATTGGAGCTGACCTGGGCAGCCCTCATGTGCATTGGGTAGTCGATTCGGTTAAAAACGTGTTTTTATATCATTTTACGGAAAAACATTTTCGTAAACGTTTTGCGATGTTTCTTAACTGTTTATGTCGTTATTTGATATAGAATAAATATGTTTAGGTGAAATATGAATGAATTATTCATATTGGATATTGAATAATTTATTCGGTAATTTAAAAAATTTAAAAATTACGATTTCACCCGAATCGCGAGCATCCGCTGCGCCCGCGCCAAAACCCCAACAAAAATGGTATCAGAGTAGGTATGATCCTTCATCCATTACATTAGTCATGCTTGATACATGATATATAATCCAATTTTGATGTTTTTACATGCATGTGATTTAGATGTTTCTTAACTTTTAGTTCTACGCTAACAGGAAACGTAATGGAAATTTAATGGTTAAGTTAAGTTATGTTTTCTAAGGTAGAATTGAACTGTTTAGAAATTGATATAGATTAAATTCTGAATTTGATGTAGGGCAATGCTTTCTGAGGAATATCCCCGCTTAAATAAGGCGGTAAAGTGACATGTATTGGATGCATGTTTATTGGTTCGTCTTGTCAATACGGTTTATAGGTATCTTTCTATGGCTGCATCCGAGAAAGTGCCAAAGAAATGAGGGTGTAGTTGATAGAATTCTATCGATGTCAGATGTATATTTGATACTAGAAAAATTCAAGTGAGAGTGGAAATCCTGAACGTGCCAAAGCTGTCAGGACTACATCGGTAAATTGAGTTTGTCATTGGTAAGTGAAGCCTAGATACGCCTCCTTGTGAACGTGCCAAAGCTGTTATAACGAGAAATGGTCAGGACTAAAATCAGGAATCACAGTGAGTGTGATTGACAATGAGTTGTCTACCTAATGAATATACGTAGGCGAGATCATGTCAAAGCAGTGAGTCGAAATATATTCATGGGGTCCACTTCTCACTATGGAATTTGATTTAATTATTGAATTCTCATTTTCCGTTGGGGATTACGGTATTACGTAAAGTAGTGGGAGACACTGCTGAGTTAAAAATCCATAACTAAAGCAGTGTGTAATATTATGGAAATTGTCACTTGTGTGTTTTCCTTATTCTATATTGTTGATAGAATTTAAAGTTCTTATCTACTGCATGCATATTATTTGAATATGTTTTTTGACTTTACTTATGGTTGCGAATTTCTAGAATAGGTTCTAGAATGTTAATAGACTTGGATATTGTTAGATTAGTCAAAACCATCGGGAACTGTTGTTCCGATTTTCTTGAAAATCAAGATGGTTAGTGACTTAGTTGCTAAGTCACGATAGGTAATCTAGATAGATATTTGTTTTATGATATAATTCTCTAGAGAGAATATTTTTCTTGTGCAGTAAGAATTGACGTGAATTAGTTCATGTCTCGAGATTCTTGACTGGCATTAAGAAAACTTCATTAGGTATTTGTTTATCTTATGATGACGTTTCTTGGCTTTATTGACTTTTAGAAGTCACGTGTTTGACACAGTTTGCTAATCAATTATTTACAATTATTGTGAGTAATTAAAGGCAAATTATAGAGCTTAAGAAATGAGATGTGTATAGTTGTGTGTTGAGAATATCAATTCTCACAATACGACAACTATAAGTATTGGACACCAAATCTCCCGTCTAGTTATTTAAAATAATGATTGTTTTTGATATTTGATATCAGAACTTGCGACTATTAGATAGTTACTTGTTCTTTATAAATAATTGTTACATATTTTAATATGACTAGTAGTGTCATTGATGAAGAGATAAACATTCAGAAAAATATTTAGTTAACTAAATAACTTAGAACAGTGCTTTATGAGATTTTATCACATAAGCATTAGATGTTTATTATGTATGGTAAGGATGATCTGATACAAGATCACATTATATATCCTTATCCATTTAATGAATATTCTATTCAGGATGTGATTAAATATTATTTAACCAATGATTGTCATTGGACTATAGATTTATTAAACTAATACATTGGATGTATGGAGTTTAATGAATTAGAAATTGTCTTGGATAGTTTTCTTTACTTCGTAACTTAGTTAATGAGTTATCATGACTTAGTTGTGTGTTTCCAAAAGAATATATATTGAACGTCTTGAATGGTTCGAGAACTTTCAATATGTTTCTGATGAAACGCGGATAGAATATTTTGAATGGTCGAAGATATTCTATTTGAAGTTTTGAAAACTATATTCTTAAAAAAAAAAAAATTCATCGTGAGTCTTTGAATTGTTCAAGGATGTTTGATATGATCAAACATATGAATTTATGGCAATTAGTTATAAAGTTATTTAATGAATGCGATTCTTGCTCAATATTATTTTTCTAAAATTCCATCGTGATGGAATTGATCAGTGGGAGAAATCGAATCTTATATGATCTGATTCATTTTATATTGAGTGCTACCGAATTAGTTTTCAATACTCTTGGGGATATCCTCCAGTAACACTAATTCATCTTTTTATTAAGGTTCATTAGTTTCTATAGTTACTTATATGATAAGTATAAGTAGAAAATTCGAATCTCAAAAG
This sequence comes from Zanthoxylum bungeanum, assembly GCA_019454045.1. Classification (NCBI taxonomy): domain Eukaryota; kingdom Viridiplantae; phylum Streptophyta; class Magnoliopsida; order Sapindales; family Rutaceae; genus Zanthoxylum; species Zanthoxylum bungeanum. The sequence continues at coordinate 93,372 of SKCR01020767.1, forward strand.
GTTTGAGATTTGAATCTTTCTTTTTTATAATGGTTATATAATTGAAAGTACTTCAGCCTTGGAGGTACAAGTAAAAGTTTATCATTTATTCTATTTAATAGAATATTATATTCTATTTGATAGAATATCTTTTCTACGATCCCGAGCAATAAAATAGTTTTATTACTTGATGTGTAACATTGGATGTTGTTAGCTATAGAAAAGACTTGACTTATTGAAGTTAAATGAGAGAATGATAAGCTATAAATAGAACAACATAATTAATAAGATGAAATGACCCTAAGACATCTTCCGTATAAGTTTAATAGGATGTCAGAATCATTTACAAAGTATTTGATACTTAATGGTTCTGTTGTTTTCTTATTGAAGAAAATTATCCTATAACTTATAGTGGGAGCGATATTTGATATCGATTTCGGAATTTAGCATTAAACCATAGATCTAAGATTGTCCGTAGCTTACTACGATCAAGTTTGGAACTTGATTGAGCTTTTGTTACGAATTGTTCATAAAATGTGTAAATTGTTTGCGCAGCAAAAGCAAAGTGAGCTTATTAAAGGTTTGACCTTTATAGTATGATAGTGAAAAAGGTTATACTCATCAATCTATTGTAGATTCTGAGGAAACGTGTCTCTAGTCACACTAATTGAACAATTAAAAATATGTTGGTTAATGTTGATATTAAACTATGTAATTTAGTTTAAGAATGCAAAGCGGCGTTCCTTAATGGTTTCTTCGAATGAGAGATCCGTTGTGGTTTCTTTGTTTGTAGAGTTCATTCTAGAATGGCCCTATAGTTTGTATGCTTCTAAGATCACAGTTTGATTTACTAGCTTATAAAGCCTATTGTAGACTCATCTGAGCTTTCCGGAAATTTATGTTCTCTAATTTTGATTACAGTCAGATTGTCTGATTTTATCAAAGCATAGAGAATACATATGTTATAGTATGGTCAGTGGGAGCGTACATATTTCTTCTAGTATTGTATATCCTAACGACATTATCATTATTAATGTAATAATGAGATGTTTGTGAGGTAAAAGATTTACCTAAGTCTATTTTTCTCTGTGAAAGCAGTGGGAGTAATCTCTGTTATATTTGATATAAAGTTTCATATATGATATAAACTAATAGACTTGTGAATACTCTCATTAGTCTTGCATTAGATATCATCTAATAAAGGACACAACAAGACTATCTGTGTGATAGTTAGTATAACTGTTGGACAGTTAGTGTGTCTCTTGTATATAGTATTCTTTTGCATAAAGAATGATCCCTTTGTTGAAAATGAAATTTATTAGAATGTCTAGTCAATCTTACACATCATAGGATGATGGCATAATGAATACTATATTATGTGCGATTAAAGATATTAATTTAATCGTAATTGTTACAAATTATTTTGATATGTTATAGACCATAAGATGTGTCTTAAAACATGTTTTTTGTTATCTTTGAGATACTAAGAACGAGTTTCTTATTCATGGAGAATATAATCCGCAACCATTAGGGTCAGATTAGTTTTGAGTCTAATTATGACGTTAGATGGTCTACGTCATAAAGAGTCAAAAAAGATACAGTTGAAGTGTCACGAATGATTCTACTGTAAGTGGAATTAGTTGTAACTTTTGAAGTATTGACTTATAAAGTTGCAAAGTGACCTTATAGATTAGAAGTTTTGATATTAGTGTTATGTTTGTGGTTGTCTGCATAGTATTTGGATTTGATCACTAAATATATAGACAAATCAGTAGCTGTAGTACAATATTGATGTCGAGCCTGAGTCATATTGATGTATAACTTAGGTTATAAAATATATGAATGATGCTGGCTAAAGGGAAACGATTGGGTTTGTTGGACAAACTCAATTTGTTATAGTGGACATACTTCTTATTGCCTACCTTTTGAGTGTTAGGTGTGCTCTTGAGGGCCATGCGTATGTGATACACATCGAGATGTGTATATGATACCGTTGATTGGCACTAAAGAAAGTGGGAGAAATTGTTAGGGTTGGTGCTCGCAGTGTCAATCCGGATCGTATTTATGTCTGATTCATGAATACGAATAATTTTTTTTTCCATAATATTACTTATTTAATGGTAGCACCTCTTGTCTTTTATATAAATATTCGATCTAATTACGATTAGATATCTAATTATGATTAGATAGAAACTAAATCTGATTTGGTGATAAGTGTATATTAGATAAAGACCCTAGAATTTACAATGTAGTGTGCAGTTACCACGTAGTTTGTAATTGACATTGGGAAGCATCACTATAAGTTGTATATCCTTAAATAAAGTTCCTGGTCAAGATTTACTAACACAGGTCGGTTGGCAAAATCCACTGAGACCGGTACATGTCGTATATCGTGACTTGGTCCGATGGTTTATCCCAATGAACCATGAGTCTCTAGAGACACGTATAGACATGTAGGTGTTTATTTGATAAACACTGAACGACTCACTGAATATTTCCTAATAGATGGTACACCAACGTCAATAGGAATCTTCTCGAGTTGAGTGAGCATAGTGGTCCTTCGACTTGAGATACCACAGTGGATATATTAGTTATCATCCACACTTTGATGGCAGTCACGTCACCGATCTATTTAGATCAGACCTCCGCCTGTTCGATGGGTGTGGACCGATGCTCATGATATCCAGTGCGTATCAAGATAGAATCCGTCAGTCCTGTGTACAAGGCATATGTTTCCTACACGTGTTTGCGATCTAGTAAATCCATGGCCATGGTATAACTTCGGAAGTGAGTTCCGAGTGTTATTTAGAGATCGTAAATTTGAAAGTTGACTATATTAAACCATATGGATTTGACATTTTTATCTATATCCTAGGTATAATATGGATAGCCTGTTACGGAGGTATTATACGTATGCAATGACCTCGACTTGCATAGTTTAGCGAGATTATCCGTGGTCGTCATAATTCATGAGTGGGTGAATTATGGACACGAAATTGGATTTCGTGTCGGATAAACCTAAACTTAGAGAGTCCCATAATATGAAGTGTACTCGTTGAGTACTTGGGCAACACATTATGAATAATATAGATTATTCATAATATTTCACTGAATTAAATGAGTCAATTCGAGTCGTTTAAACAGTTAAATGAAAATACATGGATTAGTGGCATTTCGGTCAATTGATAATTAATGTGTATTTATATTTGATAAAAAAAATTGATTTGATACATAATAATTATGTCAAATGAGATTTTGACACATGCCATTAATATATGTATTTGTTATTTAATGTAAATAAAAATACATATATAATAATAATCACATTAATTAATTATTTAGATGTTTAAATGTTAAATATCTAGATAATTTAATTATTTCATATTTACATTACTAATTGTTATCCAATATGTTTGATTATTATTGATTACATGTCGCATGGTTTTATTAAGCTTAAGGTTTACAAATTGGGTTTGTTAACTTAAAGGTTATTATTATTTAATTAGATTAAAAAAACGACCAAATGACCAAATTTCCCTCTTTCTTACCCTAAGTTGGTTTTGGCCTTGTACTTAAAGTGGAAAATTTTATTTTCTTCATTCATTCACCTCCATGGCTGAGCCTAATCTCCATAAAAGCTCCCAAAATTTTCTTGAAGAATCAGGGAAGAAAATGAAGAAAATCTAGAAAACGTTTAAGGAATTTAGGAGATTTGGAGGTAATCTTCATAACTTGTATCATTTGATGACTTGTTACCATTCTAGAGTGTTATGACCACTCTTGTAACTCCTATAATTATCCTTGGGTTCTTCGTTTGTGGTGACTTTGGTTGGTGTAACAATTAATATGATTAATGTTGAGAAAATTGGATTTAAAGCATGAAAAATGATATTTTTTTACAAAAATCAGATCTGGAAATTCTATGTTTTGGTGATGAAATGTATGTTGCATAAATATATTGGATGTGTTTTGGGCATTGGAACAATTGTTGGAAATTATTTCAGAGTTGAAATATGCGAAAACAGTGAAAACGGCGTTACCAGGTGAGTTTCGAGCTTACCGGGTGTCTGCTATCCAAACAGTGAATTGGCCATTGTTTGGGAAGCCCATGAACTGCCCAAGCACTATTGGAGCTGACATGGGTATCCCCCATGTGCATTGGGTAGTCGGTTCGGTCAAAAACTCATTTTATGCCATTTTACGGAAAAATATTTCCGTAAAGGTTTTGCGATATTTCTTAACTATTTATGTCGTTATTTGATATCGAATAAATATGTTTAGGTGAAATATGGATGAATTATTCATATTGGATATTGAATAATTTATTCGGTAATTTAAAAAGTTTTAAAATTACGATTTCACCCGAACCGCGAGCTTCCGCTGCGCCCGCGCCAATACCCCAACATTAGGATCTTCAGTTATTCCCCCGAACTGAATTGACTGTTGTATCATCTGGATGCATGTTTTGATGTCACACGCATTTTCTTGTAAGGGAGGAAGTACAATGCATGAAATGAAGCCGTCAAACACCGGAATAATTCGGTCTCGAATGGGAATTGGTGGTGCAACCTCCAAAGGTTCAGGTTCCATGTTGATGATTGCTTATTGGCCTTCGCGCCTTTCCCTTCTCAATTTTCTGACGGTTCTTTCAATTTCAGGGTCAAGTGGACGGATTTCAAAGCTTCTGGTTCTTCTCATGTAGTGTCTGAGAACCTGAAACACAAAAAAACAGAAATAATAAATAAAAATAAATTAGACACAAGTAAATGTATCTAACCCCAAAATTAATAGTGAAAGATAAATAAGTCCCTGGCAACGGCGCCAAAAACTTGATCGGTGAAATCACTCACGTAACGCAAACGCATGTATCTCTCAAGTAGTATAAAAAGTATCGATCCCACAAGGACTTAATACCTAGGCTATCAATTTGTGAACTAAATATTTACAAGTATCTAATAGATTGGTTGTTTGATTGGATGGTGATTTTAAACTAAAAACAAGTAAATAAAACAGTGCGAAAGTAAACTAAAGGAGAATTCAATATTTTAAAACTGTATAGGGTTGTGAATCCTTCCAATATCTTTTAAAGATGAAATGGTTATTTCATGTTTGTGCAATATATTGGTTTATTAACCTGGAACATGAAATTATGCAAAAGCCTATGTCGATGGTCAGATGTAAATACCTAGTATAACCCAATTAATCATATGTCTATGTTAACCAAGTTACCTGAATTCATTAAGTTTAAGTTCCAATTGTGGCTACCCCACCCGACAGGTATATGTCTATCCTAGAAGGAAATCTATTAAGGGGTATCTAATCCTTAAGGAAGATCGTGGGCTATTAAGTCTAAGGCTGAAACCTAAAATTCATTCGTCAATTTTATTTTAAGTACATCAATCTTATTAATTGCCAGTTAACAAGAAGCATTAAGCTTAAGACTTAAAAAATAAACCTTTATATTACCCGTAACATGAAATAACCCCTTATAAACCGGTGATATTTGAATTTATCACAACCCCAGATATGGTATTTAGTTACAACATATATCTAAGGCTAGTAAAGACATAAATAAAGTAAATGACATAAAGTAAAAGCTTTGAAATTAAAAAGGTAAATAAAGCAATAAAGAAAATATTGGGGTTAGAGGATCCACTTTTATTACTTCTATTTTAGATATCTCCATATTATAATTTATTAACATGGCATAATATTATCAACCGACCATAAAGGCAGTATCCAATTTAGTCAGGTTAAAATCAATTTAATTAAGTCCAACCGACCATAAAGGCGGTATCTCATTAAGTCAAGTTTTAAATAGTTTATATATTATAATTAAGGGAGATTAATCTAAATATTAGTAATAAAAACTTTACCCTTAACCCCAGCAGAGGGGAGTTACCTCATCATACTGAAAAGTAAAAATAAAGACTGAAAAGTAAAGTAAAAAAAGTATTATTGCTTAAAATAAAAAAAAAATTAAATACAGAAAGCTGTAAATAAAAAAACAAGATACAATATTCTTAGTATTCTTAAGGAAATCCCCAGAAAAAGCTATGAATTTTCCTTCTGATTTCAGCTTCAAATTATAGGCAAAATTCTACCCCGAGCGTCGCGACTCGCCGTTGATTCGAATCGATGTTGACACGTGGCTGTCGGTAGAATTATTGGCTTGGCGTCGTGATGCATTAAGGGGTTATGTGTCGGGACGCGAGATTTGGTAATGACGTCAGTGATGACGCGTGTCGGCAGGCTGGATAATTCTGGAGCGTCATGACGCAAATGAGTTACGCGTCACGACGCGTGAACAGAAAGTTTCCCAATTTGCCATTTTTCATCCGATTTTCTACGTTTAAGCCCTAATTTGATTCCAGAGAGTCCTTTTATTTGATTCATTTCCAAAATAACACAAAACACATCAAAATATTCACAAATCTCAAGAAACTATGCAAAATATTAAGTAAAAGGGATGGTAAATACTGATATATTAACTGTTTATCAAGAGCTTCTGAAGATAAGTGCAATCACTGCTAGAAGGTCGGGCACTAGAAGAGGAACTGTTCTGACTACCTTGCCTAGATTAGGAAGGAAATAGCATCGACATCAGGTACTTTTATTTTTCCAGTTATTGATATCTCATTAGCTTGTGAAGCTATCACATCTAGTTGGATTTTAAATTCTGCTTGTCATGTTCACATTTGCAATTCGTTGCAGGTGCTGAATGAAAGTAGACGGCTGAAATCTGGAAAGATACAGTTACGGTTCGGGAGTGGTGACTCTCTGGATGCGATTGCAGTGGGCTTATGCGAGATTCTCTTACCTAGAGGGAGACTTTTGCTGCAAGACTGTTATATTATACCGGGATGCGTAGTAAATATTATATCACTTTTTGTATTAGATATATAGGGATATCATGTAAATATTAAGAATTGTTCCTTATATTTATGTGATAGAAATAATATTCAGATCCATGTTTGTCCAAATGAGCATGGTCATTATATTTTGCACACTTCTCGATATATTTTGAATACAGGAATTAATAAACATAAATTATCTTAAATATATAATATTGAACTTTTGCCTATGAGGTTAGGTCATATAAGCGTGAAACGCCTAAACCAGTTGGTTAGGAATGGTTTGATTCTGGATCTCACCATTGCACCTTATCCACCCTGTGAATCCTGTATTCTGGATAAAATGACCAAAGCCCTATTTTCGGGTGTGAGACACCAACCCACTGACTTATTGCAGCTCGTATATTCTGATGTATGTGGTCCTATGAGTCACACTGCTCACAGTGGTTTTTATACTTTATTACCTTTACCGATGATGTGTCACGGTACAATTATGTTTATCTGATGAAACATAAATCGGAAACCTTTGAAAAGTTCAAAGAATTCTGAAACGAAGTAGAAAAATAAACTAGTCAATATATTAAATGCCTTCGATCCGGTCGAAGCGGTGAATATATGAGTGGAGAGTTCACTGATTATTTAAAGGAGAATGGGATTCTCGCTCAATATACTTCTTCTAGTACTCCACAACATATTGTAGTGTGATGAGTGGTAAATAGATCACTATTTCCCACTCATTTGACTTAATATTTTGTACAGTTTCTTGAGTTTTGTGAATATTTTGATGTGTTTTGTGGTATTTTATAGATAAATAAAATAATAGGACTCTCTGGAGGCAATTCGGGGCCAAAATAGTGGAAAACATACAAAAAGGGCTAAAAATATAAATTTCCTGCTAAAATGTGTCGTGCTAAAATATGACATCTGCTAACGTGCGCCAGATTCTGCTAACATGCACCGGACACGTGGACCAATCAGAGAAGTTTTGCTATCATACGCCATTATTATCGTGCACCGGCCACGTGTCAACATCTGCTAATATGCGCTGGACACGTGTCACCATCACATGCTGCTGACAATAATCATCAACACGTGTCAATGATGACGTCAGCATCGCTATGCGCAATAATTTTCCCAGTCGTGACACCGACATAATTATTGAGCTGCCGATGCTGACCCCGCCACGTGTCCTCATCTCCGGAAGTTCCGTGCCACGCGTCTATCATCAACGACGCATCGCGATGCGTGAGGCAAAATTTTGCCTATAAATTGAGGCTGAATTTCAGAATTCAATTCATACTTTCTTCTAAGGAATTCCTTACTAAGAAGATTGTATCTTGTTTGTTTATTTACAGCTTTCAGTATTTAATTTTCGCATTAGCACTTTCTTTTACTTACTTTTCAGTCTTTCCTTTCTGTATTTAATTTTATTTACTTTTACGCAATAGTACTTTCTTTTCTTTACTTTTCAGCAATGAGGAGGTAACTCCCCCATGCTGGGTGAAAGGTAAAGCTTTTATTACTAATATTTAGATTAATCTCCCTTAATTATAATATATAAACTATTTAAAACCTGACTTATTGAGGATATCGCCTTTATGGTCGGTTGAACTTAATTATAAAATTAGTTTTACCTGACTAATTTGGATACCGCCTGTATGGTCGGTTGGAATTAATTAATTTGACTAAATCAGGATACCGCCTATATGGTCAGTTGGTAATATCACGCAAAGTTAATATATTATAATAAGTAGATATCTAAATAAAAGTAATAAAAGTGGATCCTCTAACCCCCAGTATTTTCTTTTATTGTACTTTTACATTTTTAAATTTCCAGCATTTACTTTATTTAATTTACAGTATTTACTTTATGTCTTTTACTTTATTTAAGCTTTTACTAGCCTTAGTTATGTGTCGTAACTAAACATGTTATCTGGGGTTGTGATGAATTCCAATATCACCGGTTTATAAGGGGTTATTTTATAGTTTGGGTAATATAAAGGTTTATTTATTAAGTCTTAAGCTTAATGCTTCTTGTTAACTGGCCATTAATAAGATTGATCTGGTAAACTTAAAATAAACTTGACGAAGGAATTTTAGATTTCAGCCTTAGACTTAATAGCCCACGATCTTCTTTGAGGATAAATAACCCTTTAATAATTTTCCTTACAGGATAGACATATACCTGTCGGGTGGGGGTCGCCACAATTGGAACTTAATTTTAATAAATTCAGGTAACTTGGTTGACATAGACATATGATTAATTGGGTTACACTGGGTATTTGCATCTGACCATCGACAGAGGTTTGCATAAATTCGTGTTCCAGGTTAGTAAAACAATATATTACACAAACATGAAATAACCACTTCATTTTTAAAAGATATTGGAAAGATTCACAACTCTGGATAGTTTAATAATCTTGAATTTTCATCAATTTTCTTTTGCAAAATTTTATTTACTTGTTTTAAGTTTAAAGTCATTATTCAGTCAAAACAATCAATCCATTAGATAATCGTAAAAATTTGGCTTCAAAAATTAATAGCTTAGGTATTAAGTCCTCGTGGGATCGATATTTTTTATACTACTTGAACAATACGTGCGCTTGCGTTATAAGCTTGTGATTACGCCGGTCAAGTTTTTTGCGCCGTTGCCGGTGACTTATTTATCTTTCACTATTAATTTTGAGGTTAGATATCTTTGCTTGTATCTAATTTTCTTTTACTTATTATTTCTGTTTTCTTGTGTTTTAGATTCTCAGACACTACATGAGACAAACCAAAAGCTTTGAAATTCGTCTGCTTGACCCAAAAATTGAAAGAACAATCAGACAGTTGATGAGGGAAAGGCGGGAATGCCAAGAAGCACTGATGAACATGGAACCTGAACCTTTGGAAGTTGCACCACCAATTCCCATTCGAGACATAACTATTCCGGTGGTTGACAGCTTCATTTCCTATATTGTACTTCCTCCCTTACCAGTAAATACGTGTGACATCAAGACATGCATCCAAAGGATACATCAGTCAGTTCAGTTTAGGGGGAATGCAACTAAAGATCCTAATGTCCACATCAGCAACTTCCTGGATGTTTTTGGCACTTTCAATTACAATCGAGCAGCTGAAAAAGCAATGAGACTGCGTGTTTTTCCATATTCCTTGAAAGACAGAGCTAAGGCTTGGCTACATTCACTACTAGCAGGTTCCATCACAACTTGGAACACTTTTGCCATAAAATTCCTTGCAAAGTACTTTCCACCAGCCAGAACTGCAAAGTTGAGGAATGACATCACATCCTTTGTGCAACATGACTCAGAATCCATCTGTGAAGCTTGGGAAAGGTACAAGGATTTGCTTAGAAAATATCCTCACCATGAGATTGCAAAGTGGCTACAAGTCCAAACCTTCTATAATGGACTTTCTGGAATAATGAGAACCACAATTGATGCTCTTGCTGGAGGAGCTTTAATAGCAAAAGGAGAAGATCAAGCCTGGGATTTAATTGAAGAAATGGCCAACAACAATTCTTTGTAGCCAATAAAAAGGAGCATGATTCAATGAATTACTGGAATTTATGAAGTTGGAGCCAACACAGCAGTGAATGCCAAGATAGATTAGATATGAAAATTCATGGAAACTCTTAGCATGCAAGGTAATACTAGATCCACAAGTTTACCATATGGAGGAGCACTAGAGACAAACCAACAAGAAGAGATAGTGAATTATGTCAATAATTTCAACAGACAGGGAAACAATCCATATTCCAACACCTACAACCCATGGTGGAGAAATCACCCCAATTTCGCATGGAGCAACAATTCGGGGCAAAGGAACAATCCACCACCCGGATTCCAACAGCAGAACAAAGGCCAAGAGCATGAAAAAGAACCAGGAATAACGGAAGTGCTAGCTCAGTTAAAAAAATATGATGTTATGTTTCAAAGCCAATCAGCTTCTATAAAGGCACTGGAAAATCAAATTGGAGAACTGGCCAATGCTCAGAGTTACAGACCACCAGGTAACCTTCCTAGCAACACAGAACCAAATCCAAGAAACCGAGGGAAGGAGCAATGTCAAGCCATTACTTTGAAAAGCGGTACTGAAATCAACAAAGATGTTGGAATCAATGCATCCATTGAGGAAGTTCCAAAAGATGCAGTTCCACAAATGGAGGAAAAATAAGCAAAGGAAAAAGATCAAGAAAAATTCACTCCACCTCCACCTTTTCCACAGCGACTCCAAAAAAGTAAATTGGACAAGCAGTTTGCTCGATTCTTGGAGGTCTTCAAACACTGCATATCAACATTCCATTTGCAGAAGCTTTGGAAGAAATGCCCAGCTATGTCAAATTTATGAAATACATTCTTTCACGAAAGCGGAGATTGGGAGATTATGAGACAATAGCATTGACAAAAGAATGCAGCGCCATCATTCAGAGGAAACTTCCCCCAAAGTTGAAAGATCCTGGCAGTTTCATTGTCTCATGCACCATTGGAGAACATTACATCGGTAAAAGCTTTATGTGATTTTTAGGTGCAAGTGTTAATTTGATGCCTTTTTCGATTTACAGGAAACTGCAGAATGGAGAAGCAATGCCCACATCAGTCTCTCTGCAACTTGCTGATAAAACGCTCGTATTTCTGAGAGGTGTAGTTTGAATATGTGCTGGTCAAAGTTGACAAACTCATTCTCCCAGTAGATTTCATCAACCATGACATGGAGGAAGACAAAAGATGTACCTATCATTATGGGGAGACCATTCTTGGCTTCAGGTTGAACTGTTATTGATGTACAAAAATGAGAACTAATCATGAAAGTGCAGGACCAAGAAGTTACCTTCAATGTTTTCAAAGCCATGAAATTCCCGAGCGATGAAAATGATGAGGAAGGTTTCAGAATTGATGTTGTTGATAGTATCATCTAGGATACTGATGCAATGCCACCTCTCAGGGATAAACTTAAAGCTTGCATCACCAACATGGCTGACAGTGAGCTAGATGCTGAAATTCTAGAGTGTATCAACTATCTTGACAAACCATTTCGCTTCAAATCAACACCACAGGTGGAAAGTTTGGAATTATCGAAAAAGGAGTGAATCAAGCCCTCAATTGAAGAACCACCACAGCTGGAGCTAAAGCTACTTCTAAGCCATCTCAGGTATGCATTCTTAGGAAATTCTTCTGAATTACCTGTGATTATTTATAAAACATATTCTATTTTCTCAGACCCAAGAACAATTCTTAGATCCAAGTCCTAATCTGCAAGATTTCGGCACCTTTAAGCTTGTTCGTATCAAGTATACAAGCAAAAATATTAGAAGCAAGTGCCACATCGCAAATCTATCATATAATATAAAAAACTTTCATATAATATAAAATAAACAAAGCATAAATAGATCATGGATTTTTAATCTAAAAATGCCTCTCCCACTATTACATGCAATAGTGTAATCCCAAACAGAATGCAAACAAACAATTAATCAAATTAAATATAATAGTGAAAGGTGGATCCCATGAATATATTTCAGCTCACAGCTTTGGCACGATCTCGCCTATGTATATTCATTAGGTAGAAACTAATTTTCAATCACTCACTAGTGACTCCTGGGTTCTGGTCCTCGTCGTTTCTCGTTGTGATAGCTTTCGCACGTTCACAATGAGGTGTACCAAGGTTAAACTTGCCAATGATAAATTCAAGATACTTGCGTAGTCCTGACAGCTTTGGCACATTCAAGATTTCCACTTTCGCTTGAATTTATCTAGTATCACATATACATCCGGTATCGATAAATTTCTATCAACTACACCCTCTCTGCTTTGGCACTTTCTCGGATGCAGCCATAGAACATATATCCATAAACCGTATTGACAAGACGGACCAAGAAATATGCATCCAATACATATGACTTTAAACCTTATTAATTAGGGATTTTTCGCAAAGAGTTTACGTATTTAATTTAATCAAATTCATAAATACAAGCATGCATAAAGCAAGAACAAAATTAAACATTGAATTTAAAGGCATATTAATATCATGTGTTCAGGTTCAGACATGCTCTGATACCATTTTTGTTGGGGTTTTAGACGGTAATTCTGGGTAAATGCAGCGGAATGCGGAAAATCAAAATTTTTTGATTTCAATAATTTTTTTTAGGTAATTAATTACTCAATACTTAAAAACTGAAATTTTACACACAAAAAATCAGATTTTTCATTAATTGTCGTTAGCCCCTAAAATTTTTATTTTTATCATTTTAGACCTAAATTGTCAAATACAATTTTAATTGATTCCAAATAAATCCCAAAATGATTTTGTAACATCCAGAAATTCGGAAACTCTTCCAGAAGGATTTTGTATTGCAGATCGGGTCTCAAATGAGACTATATCGGAGAAAAAAGCATTTAAGTGTTGAAATATTACTCGGAATATTTTAAAATATAGATTTGATGTATTGGAAATCACGTGAAATGAAAGAATCACTTACGCGATTTATGTATATTATTCTATACGGGGAAAGTTTCTTGTTTCGGCAATTTATTAGCAAAAAAAAACTCCTTTTGAGCTGATTTTTAATCCAACGGACTCGTGATTCCGAGACGAACAACTTTCGTGTTGAACATTTTTCCAAATTTCGAGCAGAATAGCCTCAAATCTACATATTTCCGAAGAATGACAAGGTTAATGACTTAATTGCAATTTCGCATGGTCAAAAAGTAATTTCCAAAAATATTTCTATAAATACCATGAAGTTTTCAGAAATTTCAAAAAATGGCATAAGCTTTTCAATCCCTCCCGCGACCCTATATCTCCAAAAATGCAACTTGAGCATCCATGGTCGCACCGGCGGCCTGCCGGCCGACGCGGCCCGACGCGACCAGCCAAAAGGGTGCGCCGGCCACCCCACCGCCTTGTGGTGGCCGGCGGCAACCTAGAACACTGGTGAACATGGAGAAAGTGAATGTGACATACGCGGTTGTGGGTTTCACTATCCTGACTTGTCGTTTTGTTTCACGGCTGGAGCCACCTGCCAAATCGAAGCTCTCGAAGAGTACTACAAGATAGCGGTGATGAATTTTCCGATTCGTGCTCGATTGCATGCAAAACAAGGAGACGATGCGGTAGTGAACAGTAATATTGAATAAATAGTAGCTCCGATCAGAATTTCGTTTATTCCAGCGCGTTCATAGGATCGTTTGGAGTCCGTATATGGCCTCGAAATCTTGGTAAGAGCTCTCGTTAAAAGTCACTAATTTCAAGTTTTCTGCTAAATATTCGGATGTTTCCAAAAGCTTCGTAGAGTAGCGTAATGATATAAATTGAATTTTTTGACCATAAGTATAATGAATATGTGTATATGGTAGAATCTGAGAGAAATCAGAGCGAATATGATCGATCCGATAAGTAAAGCGAGTTTTTCAATAAAGTCGGGTTTCCCATGTATCTGTGCTTTGATGAACGTAATTAATGATATGACTTAATTATGGTGAAACAATAGTATTTGATGAAGTTTTGTAAAGAATTTTAACGAAGTTTCCAAACTTCAGTTTAGTCCTACTCTGAGTGTGGAACCAATGTATGAAATGTGTTGATATGTTTAATGACATGTGCGAGCATTTTTCATATGGTTGAGTTTGTTGAAATGGGATATGAGCCCATTTTGTATGTATTGGATGAGTGAGATGTCACTAGCTCGTAATTAAGTGGGTCAACTTTGTTGTTGTGTATATGGGTAAATGACATTGCATTCAATTGCATTTCATTGCATGACTTACATGATCATATGGTTGTTATGATGATGCATATACATTTTGCATACCTAGAGGGAGACACGGTGCCCATTGACAGATACAGACCCAGTACCAGGGGGACGGTAATGCGTAACGCCCCTGGATCATAGTTATAGTGAGAGGACATTTTCTTTGTAGTTGATTTTTCTTTCCTTTTATAATGTTTTATGTAAAGACTTATGTTTTCGCACATAGGACGCTAGACAGATTTATTTCCAGTTGCTTTAAAGAAAAATTATGCTTAAGAAGACTTGATTTAAAAAGCATGAGTTTTATGATTTTTCGAGGCATGGGGGAAAACCTACCTCAGTATAGAACTTGATACATAAATGGAATTGACGGTTGATATATGTACATGCAGGGGGCTGGAGGGACGGTGATATGTAACGCCCCCAGTTCCTAGTTCAAGACTAGGGATGACAGATGCCCTTAGATCATAGTTTCATAGCTTGGAGGGTAGCATAGATCAGCACCCCCAGTTCTAGTTCAGTGGCTTGGGGGACGACGATACGTAACGCCTCAAGACCACTAGTTTCAGGGATAATAGTTGCATGCTTTGGGGGACGGCGATACGTAACGTCCCAAAGTCATGGGTTCGTATTCCTGGCTCTACTTAAGCATATGGGGGGACGGCGATACGTAACGCCCCATACGTTAGGTTTTCAGAGACAAAGACCAGTTTTTCAATAACAGTTTTCAGATATCAGTTTCAAAAATGGTTTTTAGAACAGATCTTTCAGATACAGATTTTTCAGAAACATATTTTCAGAAATGGATTTTTCAGAGACAGATTTATAGAAAATGATGGTTTATAAACGAGTTTTCAAGAGAAATAGTTTTAAGAGAATCTCAGAGTTTTACATACAGAAAAAGGATTTCCAAAAAAGTTTCAAATGAAGAGATTTATTTTTCAGACAAGAAAAGAATTTTCAGACTGATTGGCTTTCTTATGATATTTTCTTTGATATGGAAGTTCAGTGATATCCATTTCTATTTTATTAGTATCGTAGTATGCTATGAGTATGTACTTTGTATAAATTGTATATTGAACTGTATGGTTGATTTGTGATATTAATGTAAGGGTTGAGTGTTGTGGGTTTACCACACTTAGAATGCAGTTGTGAGGATTCCAATGGATGGAATCAAGCGTCAGTATCTTATATTATACGAAGGTCAGAGGCTTCAGTTCAGTGTTTCAGTAAAAGTTTTACAGCTCATAGTTAGTTAATGCTTTTGTTTAGCTTACGTAATCCATATGAAGTAACCAACCATAGTTTAAGCTGATTAACCACCACGGGTTTGGGATGGCTTTGGCCACAAGTTTGGGTGGTTTGGTAGGCAATAAGTTAGTTCCGATTAGAAGAAAATCTGATGTTGTAGTATATAAAGTATAGCTACAGTGCGGAAAAAAAAGTATCTACATACGTGGATGAATACTTATAGATTGGTGTATGAGAGATGTCAGAATTCCGTAGATGTGAGGTTTAGTGTGAAATCGAGAGGATAAGTTCATTACATTATTGCATTCATTTCAATGAGTAAAGTATCCAGGTCTAACATAAGTAAATGGCCATCGGGTAAGGATGTGATTTATAAATTTGTGTATTTACATATATATGATTTCTATTTAAGTTCATGTTGTCACTTGATATATTTACATAAGACGTGAGTACTTACTGAGCTTTATAACTCACACCCGATTGTTTTTCTAGTTTTGCAGGTTCACATTGGACTTAAAAAGCTAGAATATTTTCCTTGACGTCTTGCAGACAACGGATCACCCCGATGCAGCCAAGTCGGTCTTGAGTCGTTTTATGGTTTTGGGATGTGTAATTGGGCTCCCACAACCTAGTTTATTTATTTGTATCACATGTGTAGTTTTAATCGTGATGAGCATGTAGTTATTTGTAGTTATTTATTTTATATCAGGCCAGAGGCCTATTTACATATGAGTTGAGATTTGTCGGGCCGGAGGCCTATTTGCATATGAGTTGAGATTTGTCAGGTTGGAGGACTATTTGCATGAGTTGAGATGATTACTTTCAGATTTAATATCAGAACACCTCGAGGTGCTGGACTTGGATCCAGGTTTCATGATTTTTAGCAAAGGTCATGCCGAAATTTTAGTAGAAATAGAGGCTTATGGAGATGGGTTTTCCTGTCTCCTGTAGGTAGCATCCTGGCTTCGGGCGGGATGTTACAAATTTATACATGTCTTATACATGAAAATACAATTTGCAACTCAAGAAAACATAATTTCTAGAAATTGCCGAGAGGTCCTTAAACTTTCAAGAATTTACAATTTGGTCCTTTTAGTTCAAAACATGTCAAGATCAAATCCAAAAATTCTCAAATTTAATATACATCATATATACATCAAATTACATCACATATATGAAAAGCCCCAAATTTGGAGTGGGTTATGAACCCTAATTTTACCATTTCCACAAATGGACAAATTAACACCAAATTAATTGAATTCAATACTTTAATTCAATTCTTACCACACCAAACAAGTCTCACCATCATGAAACAACTCAAGAAAAATTTTAGGTCATTTATGAGTGGCTAAGTAGCTCTAGAATGACAACTTCACCATCAAATGGTTAAAAGAATACATATAAACTAATTTCATGCATTCTTTACACATATACATGCTTCATCTTTCTCCAAGAACCCATCCATTAAAATACATACACAAAAGAGTAGAGAAAAATCTAAGCTACACATATTGAAGCTTAGAATGATAGAAACATTTTTCATAAAGAAGAAAGTAAGAAAAACTTACTAATTTTCCAAAAATCCAAGCTTTATTTTGCTTTCTTTCTTCTTCTCTCTCAAACTCTCTTTGTATATGTTTTTAGGGTTCTTAGATAATGAAACAAAAAATGAAAATAAAGCTTATATATTTTTAAGTGGTGACCAAAACCCCTAGAAAAAATATCAAGCAATTTTCAATTTTTATTTCATTAAATAATGTTGGAAAATGACTTAATTAAAATGTTGTATTTATCCATTAAATACCACATTTGGACGAATTAAATCAAGCCATTTATACCAATTAAAAATGGTCATTCCAACCAATTAAAATAAGCCGTCTAACTTACTTTAATAAAGTAAAAAGATATTTATTATTTAATTAATTTAATTATTCAACATTTGAATAATCAAATAATTAAATACAAATATCTTAAATATATTTATTATATTTACATTAAATAATCAAAATACATATATTAATTATAAATATCAAATATCACAATTTGACATTTAATTTATGGCCGAAAGATCCCAAACACATGTATTATCGTTTAACCGTTAAACGACTTATAAATAATCAGTATTATTTATAAAAGTTGCCCTAGTGCCCTACGAGTATATTTCATTAGTGAGACTCTCTAGGTTCAGGCATATCCGTCATAAAATCCAATTTCGTGTCCATAATCTACCCACCCATAAATTATGACGAACACAGATAAACTCTCTGAACCATACAGGTCAAGATCACTGCATACGTATAATCTTTCCGTCATAAGTATCTGAATTATCCCAGAGATGTAGATATAAGCGTCAAATCTCTATAGGTATAATTCTATTGACGATTCTATTAGCAATCTCTTAATAACACTTAGAACTCATTTCTACAGTGCACCACGGGCCCATGGATTTAACAGATTGCTAATTCCATAATGGATACATATGCTTTGTACACAGAACTGACGGATCATATCTTGATACACACAGGATATCCTGAGGATCAGTCCACACCCAATGAACAGGCGGGGGTCTGATCTAAATAGATCGGTGACGTGACTGCCATCAAAGTGTGGAGGATACCTCATACATCCACAGTGGTACCTCAAGTCGAAGGATCACTATGCTAACTCAAACTGAGAAGATTCTTATTGACGTTGGTGTACCATCTATTAAGAATCTTCGGTGAGTCGTTCAATGTTTATCCGATATAAACACCTATATGTCTATACGAGTGTCCCGAGACTCATGGTTCATTGAGAAACCATTGGAATCCAATATTCCAATATACGACATGTACAAGTCTCAGCGGGTTTACTTACTGACCAAGTAATTGTAAACCTTGATCAGGAACAATTAAAGAATGATACTGTTATAATACTGCTCAATTTCAGTTGCGACGCTTTTTTAACTGTATCATAACCAATCATTCTATGTTTATTTACGTCTTTACCATAAAATAAAAAAATTCATATTATAGAAACTGTTTATTTTATTCATTAATAAAAATATTTACAAGAGAATTTACAGGGAAATACATAAGAAATTGGCGCTCAGAGCACCAACCCTAACAAAATCTCTCATTTGCTCTAGTGCCAATATCGATTGTATCTAATACCCATCGACTTCACATGTTTATCAAATAACTTCGGAGGTATGCCCTTCGTGAGCGAGTCTGCTACATTATCTTCACTCAGGACTTTGCAAACGATAATGTAACCTCACGAAACAATCTCTCGAATGATGTGGTACTTTCGTTCCACATGCTTCGATTTCTAATGCACCCTCGATTCCTTTGCTTGCGCAATGGCACCAGTATTATCACAATATAACGAAATCAGATTCTCGATACTTGGGACAACTCCTAGTTTTGTGATAAACTTCTTAAGCTAAACAGCTTTTTTTTGCAGCTTCAGTAGCCGCAATATATTCCGCCTCTGTGGTGGAATCAACTGTAGACCCATGTTTGGAACTTTTCCAACAAAATACACCGCCGTTAAGGGTAAATACGAATCCTGATGTAGACTTTCTATCATCGGGATTCGATTGGAAATTAGAATCCGTATACCAATTAACCTGCAGTTCATTTCCTCCATATATGATAAACTTATCCTTAGTACCTTTAAGATATTTCAGGATATGTTTAACGTCCATCCAATGGTCATTTCCTGGATTGGACTGATATCTACTGGTTACACTAACCGCGTAGCTAATATCAGGCCTCGTACATAACATGGCATACATAATGCTACCCAAATATAAAGCTTAAAAGCTGATTAGACATTTTAAAATCTTCTCATCTTCTTTACGGACACATCTTCTTCGAAAGATGAATCCCATGTCTGAACGGTATATTTGATGTCTTACAGTTAGCAAAATTGTACCATTCTAAGATCTTTCTATGTACGTTGATTGTGATAACCAAATAAGCTTCATTTCTCTATCCCTATAGAGTTTTATACCCAAAATATAAGAACTTCACCCAAGTCTTTCATGGTGAAATTCTTACAGAGGTAAGCTTTGACCCCCTGCATCATTCCTATATCATTCCCAATGATTAGGAGTTTCATCAACATAGAGAACCAAAAATACTATCAAACTCCCATTGGCCTTCTGGTACACACATGATTCTTCCGTATTCTTGAGAAAACCAGACAATTTAATAATCTCGTCGAATTGAAAATTCCAACTTCGCGAAGCTTGCTTAAGTCCATAAATGGACTTCTTAAGCTTACAACCCATGCTTGAGGTTTCGCTGGATACAAAACCCTCCGGCTGTTCCATATAGATTTCTTCATCAAGAAACCCATTTAGAAAAGCCGTTTTGACATCAATTTGCCAAATATCGTAATCATGGTAAGCAGCAATTGACAAACAAAATCCTTATAGACTTCAGCATCGCAACTGGTGAAAAAGTTTCATCGTAGTCGACATCAGGTCGCTGCGTGTAACCTTTAGCTACCAGTCTAGCCTTAAAGGTTTCAACCTTTCCGTCAGGCGCACGCTTCCTCCTGTAAACCCATTTACTACCGATAAGAATAATTTCTTCAGGAAGCGGAACCAAGTCCAAAACTTGATTCTGATGCATAGAGTCTAACTCTGATTTCATGGCCTCTTGCCACTTCGCGGAGTCGATTTCCAACATCACTTCTCTATAAGTGTAAGGGTCATTCTCTTTGATTAAGAGAACATCTAGACTCTTTTCTTGTATCAAGTACAAGTGTCCAGGAGGTCTAGACACCCTTTGAGACCTACGAAATGTGTGTGTTGAAGGTTCTTCATCTATTTGAACTTCAGGTTCCTCCAATAGTTCATTGGTTCCAGGTTGTACTTCATCAAGTTCAACCTATCTATGATCACCTCCTTCAGACAAAAATTCTACTTCTAGAAATTTTACGAAGCGAGCTACGAACACATTTCGATGCTCGGTATCATAAAATAAATATATGTAACATTCGGTGACCCTAGTAACTTATACGTTACCAAAGTATGATGAATATTACGGTTCAGAGTCATAATACTTGATATAAATTATCTTCGAGCAAGTACGTGCTCATAAAATGACATTTAGGACATTCGGTAATTCCTTGAAATTCCGACGCAGAACTTAACTTGCGTCCCATCCCCAATAGCCTTTCGTAATTGGGCCGTAATGCTTTCATACGATGTCCAATTTTTGGAAAGTTAAGACCGAGACCTACAACTTCCGTGTTGAATATTTTCCCAAATTCAAATCAGAAGTAGGTCAAGAACCGTGAATACCGGGACTTCTATAGTAAATTCGGGAATAAGCTAGAATGGAGTGATGTGGCAAAATGTAGACCATTCATTTTCAAAAAAAAAAATCAGCTCTTGCTCTATAAATAGAGAACTATTCATTCATCCCCTTTCCAAGCCAAAAACGTGAAGGGAGGAAGCTTTTCCATTTTCTTTCTTTTATGCCACTTTTGGAGTAGTTGGTGATGTTTCCAACCATATCCCATGACAAGTAAGCTATCTATTCCATTTTCTTCCTTCTAATTTCAGTTTTAAGCTTGAATTATAAAAACCCAATTTGCACCTTTCCTTACCCTAGCAAAGATAATTTCATATTTGGCATTGGTAAAGTTAGTAGTATGCATTCTGAGAAGTGATTTGAAAATATAAACATGTGGTGAGGCTTATATGTGCATGAACATTATTAGAAAATTTTGTTTGTTGATGTAATGATTCTTGATGATGGCTTGTGTTGGGTTAATGGGGTGAGATGGATTTTGAGAAATGTTGAAGATTAGAGGATTACATATGTGATAGTATTAGTATTGGATGAGGTCTATAAATATATTATGTGTTGGGGGTTTGTTTTGTGATTGCATGATATTTAGAATAAATGAGTTTGTTTTAGTTTAAGTTAAAAATCTAAAATTATATATTAAATTAGAAATTAAACATGTTTTATAGGTTATGAAGAGTGCTTATAATATTGTAAATTCTGTTGAGGGTCATTGGATTGGAAGAATTAAATGAGAAGGTGAAATTAGAAAGTTAAGTAATGGTGTTAGGTTAGGATGTTTTCCGGACAGACTATAACGATTTACTTGTAAGTCTAGTTTATAATGTCTGATTTTTGAAGCATAAATTTATGGAAAACCTAGACATATAAGGTAGTAACATATCCAAAATTTATAATTTTTTAACTTAAGATGAGATCGGACCGAATTTCTAAAGTCGGGCTATCTGCTGCCCATGTGCCCAGTTTTTCCAGTTGCACAGTCCCTAAACTTCAGTCCATAACTTGAGTTCTAGGAATCTAAATCATGATCCGTAAAATCAAAAATATAATGGACACGTAAACGAGTATTCTATTAAAATTTCAGCCTTAATTCAACACCCGATTAAGCGCACCAAATTTTCAAAGTTAGTGTTGGTGTACTGAAAGTTTCTGGAAAAAGGGCATAATATGGAGTTTTGCGAAGTAGCTTGTGAGATCCTCGAAAGAGTGTAGTAAAAATTGTTAGACCACCCTAAAATATTAGTAACATAGCGAGGATGGGTTATCATGAATAAAAAATATATTTTGTTAAGTAAGGATATAATTCTCAACCTTGGTACTAACAAATTTTGCTAATTCTAGATTATCATCAAGAGATGCGGTTTCGCAACCATCGCAAGGCGTCACCGGTAAATTCCGAATCAGTGAGTGGACACACTTTTTCTTAAATTGATTTTACATTATGATTGTTTTAAATATCAGACTTACATTTTCCGTATTTAGGGCGTTAGCCACCTTGTTTTGCATTATATCGTAATTAAGCATGTTTCGAGAAATGTTTTAGAAATAGATATTTTCAAAATCATGGTTTTATGTTTTCGAGGCATTGGGAAAACCAAACTCAGTTGTAACTTGTACATATATGGAATTAACGGACATCACATGTGCACATGTAGAGGACTGGGGGGACAGCGATACGTAACGCCCTCATATCCTAGTTCAGGACTAGGGATGGCAGATGCCCATAGATCCTAGTTTCATAGCTTGAAGGGTAGCATATATTCGCACCACTAGTTCTAGTTTAGCGGCTTGGGGGACAGCGATACGTAACGCCCCAAGACCACTAGTTCCAGGAATAGAAGTGGCATGCTTTGGGAGACGGCGATACGTAACGCCCCAAAGTCATGGATTTGCACTCCTGGCTCTAGTTAGGCGTATGTGGGGATGGCAATACGTAACGCCCCCATGTGTCAGGTTTTTCAAAGATGGATTTCAGTGACAGACTTCCAAATAACAAGTTTTCAGAGACACGGTTTTCAGAAATGATAGTTTTCTAAAGAGTTTTAGAAGGAAAAGTTAAACTTAGAGTTTTACTGACAGAAAAGCCTTTTCAGAAAAGTTTCACATAAAAAGTATGTTCTCAGATAAAGAAAGAGTTTTCAAAAAAAGAAGTTTTTGTGAGGACAGATTTGGTTTTATAACCATGAGTTTTCATTATAGCACATCAGTTTCTATTTTAATCATCCACTCACTTAGATCGTTCAAACGATCTAACTCCCCACTCCCAGTGTTTTGTTTTGCAAGCATTCCTGGAGGACGAGCTGGAGAGGATGGATACCGATGGCAGTCACAAGGGTGTTCGGTCCATCAGGTCAATCAGAGATAGAATTCAGTTTAGTCAGAGTCAGGGAATGTCATGTGTCATGTAGTAAAATATTGCATATTTAATGCACTATAAGTATTCACTGTCAGAGTTGTAATATATACTAAAATTGAGTATTTAGTGTGAAAATTGTTATGCATTTATGTTGATATAGTTGGGCATTGGTTTCATGCATAAGTTTATATATGAAATCAGATTAACAGTTGTCAGGTAGTCAGAGGCTCAAGGGAGTAGGACGGCCTATTCTCTGCCGGTAATATTTCTGGAATTGGGATGTTACAAAGATAGTATCATAGCATGATCTAGGGAGTCTGTGTTTGCAGTGGGTAGAGTATTGGGGTCTTGTATACGCAGTATGTCCGGGATACCCGTATGCGAGGCACTACCTCTTGTGGACAATTATGACCCATAGCATCACTATTTGTACAGAACATGGCGTTGTTGTACAAATTAACTATGTGAGAAAGGAAATTGCTCTTTTATCATTTGTAATTGGATTACATGGATATATAAATGATAAAAGTTCATATGATTAGTACCAGATTAATAAGATATGAGACAATATTAATCCACTAAGGTTTAATCATTAAAGAATAGGCTAGTATTACACTTGTGCGTGTTATGGAAGCGTAACGGCATAGTTCTCTTATATTTGGGTATTGGATACTCATGCAAGTGTAATAGGAGGTTCTGTTTACCGATGGTACGGAAACAGCTCGCTCTGGATAGACCCATCGAAATCTCATTGGTAGTATGACTATGTGTCTATTGGAATCCGAATCAGGGTAGGTGTATTTGGTCTTAACCTGAGACTTGCATCGCTAATACTTGCAACAATCAGTATACTTTGGTTTTGGTCGTCTGGGGCTTTAACAGGTTATGTGTACGCCTCTTCTGGGTATACTGATAATCGTAGTGTATTGGGTGTGATGTCAAGATGGAAGTATCACTTTAGTCATATGAAGATGATGATCACGCAGGATACGGAAATGGTACTCTTGTATGCTGCAGCTATCGGGATAATATGACAAGGTCATGATTATCCGATTATAGAGACTAGTTACCAGAGATCTGATATATACTTCGTATGGGGTAGACATAATTCCAGCCCCAGGCCTAGCATGTGACATTCGATACTATATCGTAATACGTAATACTACGTATACTACGCCTGACAAAGATCTTGTATTCCACAGAAGAATATTTCTGGAGAATTGGGTAGGCACGGTCCTTTGCTAGAAGCCAACCATGTCTTGTAAATCGGTGAGAACGTGGTACCGGGTATGCACGTATTCGGATAGTCCGATGACCGTATTTACTGCCAACATATCCATGGATCTCTTGGGTCGCTTCCCGAAGATTCACCGATGAGATTTGACTCGAACAGAAAATTAATCTGTGATTAATTATGAGAGAGAAAATTAATCTGGGATTAATTACAGAAAAAAAAATAATCTGGGATTAATTAACAGAGAAAGAATTAATCTGGGATTAATTGCGTCGAGAATTTATCTAAGATTAAATTCGTCGAGAAAAGAGAACGTGATTAATTTGGAATTAATCGGTAAAGTAAAATTAATAGTGAAATTAGATTTTACTATTTAATTTATTTAATTGGTCTAAAATATTATATTAGATATATTAAATGAAATCAGATTTCAAAGCGGAATTAAAATTATATTTTAATTCAAGCGAACGAATTTATTTAGAATTAATTTTGCGAGACATTATTATTTAATTAAATTGGATTTAATTACGTCGCAACGGAAAGTTTGTTTAATTGGATTAAACGTAACCGAGTCTGAAGTGTGTTGTCTAATCCCACTTGAATTTTGAATTTAATTAAGGTGGTAGTGGTAGTTTGCAAAAGTGAATGATTTTTAGAAAAAACCATTTGCTTTTAACCAACATGGTTTTGGAAACCATATTTAACACACATTTATTTTTTAAACAAGTAACTATTCATCTCTCCCAAATTTCTTCTCTCTTGGCCGAATGGGTTTCTTCTTGGAGGAGAAATTTTTCTTTCAATTTTTGTTCTTGCTAGCACATCAAGGAGTGAATCAAGGTGGTAGAGAAACTCACCCAAGTGTTGGAAACACTCAAGAAGGACTTGGAGCTTCCACCGAAATGCATAAAAAGTTTTGAACTCATCTGATCAATGTGAGTATTTTCCGCAACTCTTTGATTTTATTCACACACAAATCACTCTTAAACGAAGTGTAATTATTTAATTTGGCATTAAATATGAATTAGTATTGAATATAATTTAAATGGATTTAAAATTGTAGTTCGATATAATTCAAGAATACTTACTTTGAGTATTTATTCTTAAACGAGTTGGACTCGCGCAAATCAAATCGTTGTTTGAACATTGGATGGTCACTAATCAAAGATTAATTAATTGGATGAGATTGATTGATAGCATATTTAGTGTGAATACTTGGATGTATGTATGAATAATGTATATCGGATAGATATTAGAAGAGTGAGGGTAATTTTTGAAATTGTTGTAATAAATTTAGAATTTATTAAATTGGACCTGCGAGTCCAGCCTATTATCTCTATTCTCTTTGTATTTCTCTTCTCACCAATTCCCCTCAATGTAAATGAGGTTTCTTTAGAAGTATTATGTAATTGGGTAGAAGTATGAATATTGCTAGCGGGAGAGAGGAATGGAGAGATTTGTTCTAGGAACAATTTGTTATATATCCATCCGAATATCATTATTATTTTATTCGCGCCTTATTATGCTTTTAGAATGCATGTTTAAAGGTTGTATGATGAGACCTAATTAAAGATAATAAATTGTTTGCCAAATCGCGACAAAAACCCTCATTTTATATTAAGCATTTTTCCTTCAATTGAGTGATTCTCTCTCAAGATCCAAGATTGGCATTGGTTTGTTAGCCAAAGTCAAGACCTTTGTCCATCGCGGATGTGTTTGAATCATGAAGGCTTTGTTCCATATCGTACGTCTTGGGCAAGTTGTGATTTTTTGGCCAAAGTCAAGGTCACTTCTTGTTCATCGGCCTCGATTACGAAGCATTCCCACTCAATGGGTCACGCTTAACTGGTATCATTAAGCTTGTTGAGCCAAAGCCAAGGCTTAGTTGATTCACATGAAAAAGGTTAGGGAATATATCGGATATATTGGCATATATTGGATATATGTTTCGGACTTTGAGGTCCACCTACTGGATCTAGGAATTGGATGAGATCCAATTGATCTTAGAGATCTACCTAGTTAAGTTTCATACAACTTGTTGACCAAAGTCAAGGTTGTGTGTTATTTAATGGGATCCTAGCCCACTAGGAAACTAGGTTTCCCGACTACTCCACAGAGGGTTAGAGGCTCGCCGAAAAATAGTGGGAGGCAAATATTAAATTTTCAATTTCGTTTAGATACTTGCCAATACGCGCTCATTCTTTTTTCATCATTAAAAATTTATATATATTAGTTGGACTAATATTCAATTGTTGTTTTAATTAAACAGTTGGACTGTATTCAAACTATTTCATTTATAGATGATTATATAATTGGATATAGTAATCAATATATATTTGAATTTAACCAATCAAATAGTAGTTGATTATATAGTTAGACTATAGTAATCATTATATTCGATAGTACCTGAAATCGTTGATTGGATAGTTGGACTATTGGAATTAAGATAACTGAAAGATTATCGTTTAAAACATAATCCTGGGTGAAAATATCTTTAAGCGGCTTCAATTTTCAATTGGGAATAGAACCTCAGGATAGTCCTAGGAGCCGAGAAGTTACTTTATTTGATAGAGTGACCTCTCGGGCCTGAGCCCGGAGTTGAGCAAATAGTGGAGCATGAGCTTTGGAAGACTCATGGTGATGATAACTTTAGTGCTCAATCTGTTATGCTTGCCGCAAAGACTCCTTAATTTCTTCGTCAGAACTAAAGATTAGATCCTTATAGTATGATATTGAAATTGAAGGATCTTCATAGATCTATTCTTAGATCTTAGAAGTACTGATTGCAAAAGAAAACTCTTGGAGAGTTAATGGCTATGCTCAAGGAGACAGAGCCATAGCTTGCAAAAGGGCAAGAAGCGCAAAACACATCTTACTTCGACATCCCAGAAGGCCAAGGCTTGGTCGAAGGCTTCTGGGGGTGTGAAGAAAAGGGCAAGGCTAAATCGTCACAGTCTTCTGGGATGACAAATGACATATCCCAAGATGTTTGCCTAAACTGTGGCAAACGGGGTCACTGGAAGTGTAACTGCCGTATGGACAAGGCAGACATGAAGGAAGTGAAGACGGGCAAGGCTCCGGCTTCAGGTATGTTTGTTATAAACATGTCCACTGCTGGTTTTAAAATTGGATTTTAGATACTGGATGTGGTACATAAATATATGTACTGATGTACGGGATTTGCTGATAAGGAGGAGACTGGTTTCAGTTGAGATCAACCTATGAGTCGGAAATGGGACGAGAGTCGCTGTTTTGGCTGTGGGAACCTAAGTTTTAGAACTGCCATTTAGGCATGTACTTAAATTAGGAAATTGTTATAATGTATCTAGTTTGACTAGGAACATTATCTCTATATCTAGTTTAACCCGATGCAGGTATACCTTTATATTCTAGAACACTAAGTGTTTTGTTTATAAAGATGATATTGAGATAAGCACATTAGATGTGAATAACATTATTTATATTTAAAAATAAATAAATCTCAAACATATAATATGACAAACAAAAGCTCAAACTTATAAATCTGTTGAGACTTAAAAGTGGCATTGTTGTCTGGACACATTAACAATATTCGTATATCCACACTTTCGAAGAGTGGATACTAGGATGGATTTGATTCTAATTCAAATAATGTCTATGAATCTAGTTTATTAGGCAAAGTACCTAGAACACCTTTTACTAGGTAAAAGTGCAAGTGCCACCGATCTGTTACCCCTCGTTCATAGTGACGTAAGTGGGCCCATGTCTAGCTAGGCTAAAGGTGGATATGAATACTTCGTAACCTTTACGGATGTGGCATCACGTTACGGTTATGTGTATCTTATGAAACACAAGTCAGAAACTTTTGAGTAATTCAAAGAATTTCGACACGAAGTAAGAAAACAGACCGGTAAAAGTATTAAAAACATTACGGACGGACCATAGTGTAAGATACTTAAACATATGAGTTTCAAGATTATATGAAAGAGTATGGTATTCTTTCACAGTGGACTCCTCCCGGGACACCTCAATTTGACGGTGTGTCCGAACAGAGAAACCGAACTTTGTTGGACATGGTAATGTTAATGATGAGTCGCTCTAAGCTACCAATTTCCTTATAAGGATACGCATTAAATAGTGCAATACTTATTTTTAATAAGGTTCCATAAAAATCTATTAGATAGACTTCATATTAGATATGAACAAGAAAGAAACTGGGTTTCTCATTCCTGAAGATTTGGGAATGTTGGGCATCTGCAAAATGTTTGGATGGTACCAAACTAGAACCCAAATCAGATAAGTGCATATTTGTAGGTTGTCCTAAGGAAACCAAAGTATAGTACTTATACAACTCACAAGAGAACAATGTAATTGTTGCTCTCCATGCGGTTTTCCTAAAAGGAATTCCTATATGTAGTGGTAAGTGGGAGGAAAGTAAAACTCGATGAAAAATCAGAGTAATACTGTTCCAGGCACCGAGTCCTCACGGAACACCAACAGTTCATCAGGGATGAAACTGTACCAATATTCTTCGAATACACAAGAACCAAGTAGGTCGGAGAGATTCAGAAAACAACCTAGGAGGTATGGATTTCTGATCTCACCTCATGTAGATATCAATCTTATTGAGGAAGACGAACCGGCTATGTATGAAGAAATGATACAAGGTATCGACTCCTTTTATGGCAAAGTGCCATGAGTCCGAAATGGATTTCATGTATACCAACTAAGTTTGGACACTGGTTGATGTACCAGAAGGCATTGTGCCTATTGGTACTATATGACTCTTCAAGGAAGACATACATGGATGGCAACATACAAATGTACATAGCTAGGCTTGTACAGAAAGGATATCGTCAACGACATAGTGTCGACTATGATGAAATTTTTTCACATGTTGCCATGATTAAATCCATTTGGATAATGCTTGCTAATGCTGCATATTTCATTTATGAAATATGGCATATGGACGTCAAAACCATTTTCCTTAACGAAAACCTTTTAGAGGATGTTTATAAACATCCTGACGGTTTTGTCGTACCAAAACATGCAAACAAGGTTTGCAAGTTAATTCAATCCATTTATGGATTGAAGCAAGCATAGCGTTCTTGGAACCAACATTTTGATGTAATCGTAATGGTTTATGATTTCATTCAAAACGAATATGATTCTTGTGTATATAAGAAGGTTAGTGGGAGCGCACAGTCAGTGAATGTCCTATAAGTTGATGATGTATTGCTTCTTAGAAATAACATTCCCATAATATAATCAGTGAAAGCTTGACTTTCATTAAAATTCTCCATGGAATACCTGGGAGAAGCAGGCTTTATTCTAGGAATAAAGATCTACTGGGATAGATCTAGAAGGCTGCTGACAACCCTCCCAGAGTTCGTACGTTTTTTAGATGTATTTGACTTGATGTCTCATATGCTTTGAGCATATGTAGAAGGAGTAAGGCTAATCCAGGTGATGGTCACTAGATTA
Organism: Zanthoxylum bungeanum; assembly: GCA_019454045.1. Taxonomy (NCBI): domain Eukaryota; kingdom Viridiplantae; phylum Streptophyta; class Magnoliopsida; order Sapindales; family Rutaceae; genus Zanthoxylum; species Zanthoxylum bungeanum. Next base: position 123,568 of record SKCR01020767.1, read on the forward strand.
ATATAAAGAACATCCTTGAGTATCTTGGACGAACTAAGGATGCTTTCTGGGAATATGGGGAAAGGAGAACTTGAGGTGACTAAGTTCACCACTGCAAGTTTCCAAACCAACAAAGACGACTTTAAGTCACAATAAGGGTACATATTTAGTTTGAATAACGGAACTGTGAGCTGGAAATCTTCCAAGCAAGATACTGTTGACGAATAAATAACAAAAGCGGAACATTGTTACAGCTGAGGCAGCAAAAGAAGCATTTTGGATCTATATAATCCTAATTGGATTAGGTATAGTTCTGTTAGCAGCTGAGCTAGGCTACAACACAGGCTAAGGAACCACGGTCTCATCAATGATCCAAGTATGTACTTCGACTAATTCATCTGATTCGTTCGATCATACATCGTGGCGAAGTGATGATCGAATAAATTGCATCAGATAATACCTTGATAATCCGCTGACGAAAGCTATTTCTCAGCAGAAATTTGAGCAACCCGTACATAGTAAGGTGTTAGACACTTTAGTGATTGGCTATAGGCCAAGTGGGAGATTGTTGGACAATTATGACCCATAGCATCACTATTTGTACAAAACATGGTGTTATTGTACAAATTAACTATGTGACAAAAGAAATTGCTCTTTTATCATTTGTAATTGGATTACCTGGATATCTAAATGATAAAAGTCCATATGATTAGTACCGGATTAATAAGATATGAGACAATATTAATCCACTAAGGTTTAATCATTAAATATCCCTAGTCGTAGTATTATCGAGACTAGACATCAATAATGCGGAATAGGCTAGTATTACACTTGTGCGTGTTATGGAAACGTAACGGCATAGTTCTCATATATTTGGGTATTGGATACTCATGCAAGTGTAATAGGAGGTTCTGTTTACCGATGGTACAGAAACAGCTTCGCTCTGGATAGACTCCTCGGAATCCCATTGGTAGTATGACTATGTGTCTATGGGAATCTGAATCAGGGTAGATGTATTTGGTCTTAACCTTAGACTTGCATCGCTAATACTTGCGACAATCAGTATACTTTGGTTTTGGTCATTCGGGGCTTTAACAGGTTCTGTGTACGCCTCTTCTGGGTCTACTGAGAATCGTAGTGTATTGGGTGTGATGTCAAGATGGAAGTATCACTTCAGTCATATGGAGATGATTATCACACAAGATACGAACTGATACTCTTTTATGCTGCAGCTATCGAGATAATATGACAAGTCATGATTATCCGATTATAGAGACTAGTTACCAGAGATCCGATATATTCTTCGTACGGGGCAGACATAATTCCAACCCCAGGCCTAGCATGTGACATTCAATATTGGATCGTAATACGTAATACTACGTATACTACGCCTGACAAAGATTTTGTATTCCCAGAAGAATATTCTGGAGAATTGGGTAGGCACGGTGCTTTGCTAGAAGCCAACCATGTCTTGTAAATCGGTGAGAACGTGGTACCGGGTATGCACGTATTCAGATAGTCCGATGACCGTATTTACTGCCAACATATCCAGGGATCTCTTGGGTCATTTCCCGAAGATTCACCGATGAGATTTGACTCGAACAGAAAATTAATCTGGGATTAATTATGAGAGAGAAATTAATCTGGGATTAATTACGGCAAAAATTAATCTGGGATAAATTAAAGAAAAGAATTAATCTGATTAATTGCGTCGAGAATTTATCTGGGATTAAATTCGTCGAGAAGAGAGAACGCGATTAATTTGAATTAATCGGTAAAGTAAATTTAATAGTGAAATTTGATTTTACTATTTAATTTATTTAATTGGGCTAAAATAATATATTAGATATATTAAATGAAATCGGATTTCAAAGCGAAATTAAAATTAGATTTTAATTCAAGCGAACGAATTAATTTAGAATTAATTCGTTAGCGACTTCCATAATAATTTTGCGAGGCATTATTATTTAATTAAATTAGATTTAATTACGTCGCAACGGATAGTTCGTTTAATTGGATTAAATGTAACCGAGTCTGAAGTGTGTTGTCTAATCCCACTTGAATTTTGAATTTAATTAAGTGGGACCCACCACTCACATCACTTGTCAAAGGTGATGGTGGTAGTTGGCAAAAGTGAATGGTTTTTAGAAAAACCATTTGCTTTTAACCAACATGGTTTTGGAAATCATATTTAACACACATTTATTTTTTAAACAAGTAACTATTCATCTCTCCCAAATTCTTCTCTCTTGGCCGAATGGGTTTCTTCTTGGAGGAGAAATTTTTCTTTCAAGTTTTGTTCTTGCTAGCACATCTAGGAGTGAATCAAGGTGATAGGGTAACTCACCAAGTGTTTGAAACACTCAAGAAGGACTTGGAGCTTCCACCGAAATGCATAAAAAGTTTTGAACTCATCCGATCAATGTGAGTATTTTCCGCAACTCTTTTGATTTTATTCACACACAAAACACTTTTAGACGATCTTGGCCTGTTCTAGGAACACTAACACCTCTCCAGTATCCAATCCTCGAGTACATCCTCAAGTTCTGTAGACATGTTAGTAAGGATTCCCAGAGTTATCTGAATTCTCTAACTAGTAAAAGTAATCACAACCCATATTTTAGCAAGGAATCCTTCTCTAGTTACCCTGGTTTATGTTGGTGTTTTGGGCGAAGGGCGCGTCGGAAGCGCTGTTGGGGGAAATCGTAATTTTAAAACTTTTTCAAATTACCGAACAAATTATTCAATATCTAATATGAATAATCTATTCATTTTCACCTAAACATACATATTATTCGATATCAAATAACGACATAAACAACTGAGAAACTTCGCGAAACTTTTACGAAAACATTTTTCCGTAAAATGACGCAAAACATATTTTGACCGAACCGACCACCCAACACTTATGGGGACTGCCCAGGTCAGCCCCAATAGTGTTAGGGTAGTTCATAGGCTACCCGAACATTGACAAATTCACTGTTTGGATAGCCGTCACCGGAATGGCTCAAAAGTCACCCGGTAACACCATTTTTGGCCGTTTTCGCTTATATCAACTCCGAAACAATTTCCGATAATTTTTCCAACACCCAAAACACATCCAATACATTCAAATGACATCAAATTCATCACCAAAATAGAATCAATTCCAGATCTGATCCAGAACAATTCTATGCATTAAAAGAGTGGTCATAACACTCTAGAATGGCAACGCATCATCAAATGATCAAATTGGATACATATTACAATAATACTACCCAAATCAACTTCACACATGCAAAATACTTCCATCTCCATCCACCACAACCAAAAGCCCTAAATTTTATGAAAAGAAGAAACCCTAGGATCTCATAAGATACTCAAGAAACATGAAACAAATTTTCTAAGCTTAGGTATTTGAAGGATTACCTTTAATCTTCTAATTCCTTAGCCTTTTTCTTGATTTTTTTTCTCTCCCTTGAATCATCAAGCATGATTTGAAGAGTGTTTTGGGTTTCATTTTCGGCCATGGTGGAGTAATTATGATTGACCAAAAATGTCATTATGCATGTGTTATCGTTTAATCGTTTAAACGATTCGAATTAACTCATTTAATCTGTTGAAGTATTATGAATAATCTAAATTATTCATAATATGTTTCCCAAGTATTCAACGAGTACACTTCATATTGTGGGACTCTATAAGTTTAGGTTTATCCATCACGAAATCCAATTTGGTGTCCATAATTCACCCACTCATGAATTATGACGACTACGGATAATCTCGCAAAACTATGCAAGTCGAGGTCAATGCATACGTATAATCCATCTGTCACAGGCTATCCATATCATAAATGGGATATAGATGAAAACGTCAAATCCGTTCGGTATAATATAGTCGATTTTTCAATTTACGATCTCTAAATCACACTCAGAACTGATTTCCGAAGTTATACCATAGCCATGGATTTACTAGATCGTAAACACGTGAAGGATGCATATGCCCTGTACACAGGACTGACGGATCCTCTCTTGATACGCACAGGATATCAGGAGCATATGTCCACACCCAATGAACAGGCGGAGGTTTGATCATTAATAGATCGGTGACGTGACTGCCATCAAAGTGTGGATGATAACTCATATATCCCACAGTGGTATCTCAAGTCAAATTACCACTATGCTCGCTCAACTCGAGAAGATTCATATTGACGTTGGTGTACCATCTATTAGGAAATCTTCAATGAGTCATTCAGTGGTTATCAAATAAACACCTATATGTCTATACGAGTCTCCCGAGACTCATGGTTTATTGGGATAAACCATCGGACCGAGTCACGATATACGATATGTACTGGTCTCAGCGGATTTTACTAACCCACCCGTGTTAGTGAATCTTGACCAGGAATTTTATTTAAGGATATACATCTTATAGTGTACTTCCCAATGTCAATGACAAACTATGTTGTAACTGCGCACTATATGGTAAATCCTAAGGTCTTTGTCTAATATACACGTATCACTAAACTAGATTTTGTTTCAATCTAATCGTAAATAGATATCTAATAGTAATTAGATCGAATATGTGTATAAAAGACAAGAGGTGATACCATTAAATAAGTAATATTATGGAAAATAGAATTGCTCGTATTTATGAATCGGACATAAATACGATCCGGATTGGCACTCCGAGCACCAACCCTATCAATTTCTCTCTCTTGCTCTAGTGCCAATCTACGGTATCATATACACATCTCAATGTATATCACATACTCATAGCCCTCAAGAACTCACCTAGCACTCAAGAGGTAGGCAACAACAAGTAAGCCCGCTTTAAGAAATTGAGTCCGTCCAACAAACTCAATCGTTTTCCTTAGTCAGCATCATTCATATTTTGTAGAATCCAAATTCCACATCAATATGACTCAGACAGTATATCAGTATTGTGTTATAGCTACTGAGTTGTCTATGTATTTAGAGATCAAATGCAAATACTTTGAGCCAATCGCAAGCACTACACTAATATGAAAACTTATAATCTATAGGGTCACTATGCAACTTCATAAGTCAATACTTCATAAGTTAACAACTGATTCCACTAATTTAGTAGAATCAACGGTGACACTCCCACTGCATCTTTTCTGACTTTATATGACGTAGACCATCTAACGTCATAATTAGGATCAAAACTAATCTGACCTTATGGTTGAAGACTAAATTCTCCATGAATAAGAAACTCGTTCTTAATATCTCTTAGATAACAAAGAACATGTTTCAAGATCCATCATATGGTCTGCAGCATATCAAAAAACTCATAATAATTACAATTAAACTTATATCTTCAATCGCATATAATATAGTATTCATTACGACATCATCCTATGATGCATAAGATTGACTAGACATTCTAATCAATCTCTCTTTCGACAAAGGAATCATCATTTCCAAAAGATGAATACTATATATATAAAAGACACGTTAATTGTCAAACAGTTATACTAACGGTCATACAGATAGTCTTACTGTGTTCTTTATAATATCATATCTAATGGACGACTAATGAGAGTATCTCACAAGTCTCTTAGTTTTATATCATATATAAAACTTTATATCAAATATAACAGAGACTACTCATACTGCTTACACGGAGAAAAGAAGACTTAGGATATATACAATGCTAGAAAACACGTGTATACTCCCACTGACCCTATTAACAAAATTATTCTCTATGCTTTGATAAAGTCAGACAATCTGACTGTAATCAAAATTAGAGAACACGAATTTCCGGAAAGCTTATCTGAGCCAATAATAGGCTCTATAAGCTAGTATATCAAACTGTGATCTTAGCAGAATACAAACTCTAGGGCCATTTCAGAACGAACTCTTCAAACAAAGAAACCACAACAGATTTCTCATTCAAAGAAAACATTCAGGAATGCTAGTTTGCATTCTTTAGCCAAAATACATAGTTTAATATCAACATTAACCAACAAATCTTTAATTGTTCAATTAGTGCGACCAGATAAAAGTTTTCTCAGATCTACAATAGATCACTGAGTATAAATTTTCTCACTGTCATACTATAAAGGTCAAACCTTTATCAATCTCACTTTGTTTTTGCTGCGCAAACAATTCGCACATTTTATGAATTATTCATAACAAAAGCTCAATCAAGTTCAAAACTTGATCGTAGTAAGCCATGAACAATCTTAGATCTATGGTTCAATTGTAATTTCCGAAATCAATATCAAATATCGCTCCCACTATAAGTTATAGGATAATTTTCTTTGATAAGAAAACAACAGAACCAATATGTATCAAATACTTTGCAAATGATTCTGACATCCTATTGGACTTATACGGAAGTTGACTAAGGGTCATTTCATCTAATTAATTATGTAGTTCCATTACAGTTTATCACTCTCATATTTGACTTCAATAACTCAAGTCTTTTCTATAATCCCTAACATTTGATGTTACTCACCAAGTAATAAAACAATTTTATTACTCAGGATCGTAGAAAAGATATTCCTTTAAATAGAATACAATATTGTATTAAATAGAATAAATGATAAATTTTTACTTGTACCTTCGAGGCGCAAGTACTTTCAATTATATAACAATTATACAAAAGAAAGTTTCAAATCTCAAACTTTTCAAGATTTGAATTTTCTACTATACATATCATATATGTAACTGAATAGAACCTTAATTAAGGAGATGAATTAGTGTTACTGGAGCATAATCCCAAGAGTAATGAAAGCTAATTCGGCAACACTCAATATCAAATGAATCAAATAATATAAGATTCAATTACTCCCACTGACCAGTTCTATCACGATGGAATCGTAGAAGAATCATATTGAGTAAGAATCAAATTCATTAAATAACCTTAGAACTAATTTTGCCTTAAATTCATATGTTTGATCATATCAAACATCTTTGAACAATTCAAAGATTCACGATGAATTTCAAAGATATAGTTTTCAACACTTCAAATAGAATATCTTTAAACCATTCAAAATATTCTATCTGCGTTTCATCATAAACATATTGAAAGTTCTCGAACAATTCAAGACGTTCAATATATATTCTTTTAGAAACATGCAACCAAGTCATTACAATTCATTAACTAAGTTATGAAGTTAAGAAAACTATCCATGGCAATCTACAATTCATTAAACTACATAATTCCAAAGTATTAGTTTAATGAATCTGTGGTCCAATGACGATCATTGGTTAAGTGAGATTTAATCACATCATGAATATAATATTCATTAAATGGATAAAGATATGTGGTGTGATCTCGTATCAGACCATCCTTTACCATAAGGAACAAGCATCTTATGCTTATGGGATAAAATCTCATAAAGCACTGTTCTAAGTTATTTAGTTAACCGAATATTTTTCTTAATGTTTATATTTTCATTAATGAAACTACTAGTCATATTAAAATATGTAACAACTGTTTATATAGAACAAGTAACTATCCAATAGTCATAAGTTCTGATATCAAATATCAAAACAGTTATTAAACATTATTTTAAATAACTAGACGGGAGATCCGGTATCCAATACCTATAGTTGTCATATTGTGAGAATCGATATTCTCAACACACAACTATACACATCTCATTTCTTAAGCTTTATAATTTAAGCTCAATTATTCACAACAATTGCAAATAATTGATTAGCAAACTGTGTCAATCATGTGACTTCTAAAAGTCACTAAAGCCAAGAAACGTCATTATAAAATAAACAAATACCTAATGGGGTTTTCTTAATGCCAGTCAAGAATTTCAAGACATGAACTAATTCAAATCAATTCTTACTGCATAAGAAACTATTCTTACTAGATAACTATATACAAAACAAATATCTATTTAGATTACCTATCGTGACTTAGCAACTAAGTCACAAACCATCTTGATTTTCAAAAAAATCGGAACAATAGTTCCCGATGGTTTGAACTAATATAATAATATCTAAGTCTACTGTCATTCTATAACCTATTCTAGAAATACGCAACCATAATAAAGTCAGAAAATATATTCAAGTAAAATGCTATGCAGTGAATTAGAAGTATAATTCTATAAACAATATAGAATAAAGAAAACAAAAGCAGCAAATTCCATAAAATTACACACTGCTTTAGTTATGGATTTTTAACCCAGCAGTGTCTCCCACTACTTTACGTAATACCATAATCCCCAACGGAGAACAGAAATTCAATAATTAAATTGAATTCCATAGTGAGAGTAGGATCCCATGAATATATTTCGACTCACAGTTTTGGCACGATCTCGCCTACGTATATTCATTAGGTAGACAACTCATTGTAAATCACTCACCAGTGACTCCTGATTTTGGTCATGACCGTTTCTCGTTATGACAGCTTTGGCACGTTCACAAGGAGGCGTATCAAGGCTTCACTTGCCAATGACAAACTCAAGCTACCGATGTAGTCCTGACAGCTTTGGCACGTTCAGGATTTCCACTTTCACTTGAATTTGTCTAGTATCAATATACAACCGGCATGGATAAAATTCTATCAACTACACCATCACTGCTTTGGCACGGTCTCAGAATGCAGCCACAGAAAGTTACCCATAAACCGTATTGACAAGACGGACCAAGAAACATGCATCTGATACACGTTACTTTACTGCCTTATTTCAATCTAAATCATTTTCTAAGCAATTCAATTCTACCTACAGAAAACATAACTTAACTTAACTATTAAATTTTGTTACGTTTTCCGTTAGTGTAAAATCGAAAAGTCAAGAAACATATAGATTACATTCATGTGCGAATATTAAAATTGGATTACGTATCATATATCAAGCATGACTAATGTAATGGATAAAGCATCAGACCTGCTCTGATACCATTTTTGTTGGTGTTTTGGGCGAAGGGCGCGACGGAAGCGCTGTTCGAGTGAAATCGTAATTTTAAAACTTTTTCAAATTACCGAATAAATTATTCAATATCTAATATGAAAAATTTATTCATATTTCACCTAAACACATTTATTCGATATCAAATAATAACATAAACAAATGAGAAACGTCGCGAAACTTTAAAGAAAATGTTTTTCCGCAAAATAACGCAAAATGCATTTTGGACCGAACCGACCACCCAACACTTATGGGGACTGCCCAGGTCAACCCCAATAGTGTTATGGCAGTGACAAATTCACTGTTTGGACAGCTGTCACCCGGTTTGCTCAAAATTCACCTAGTAACGCCGTTTTTGGCCGTTTTGCTTATTTCAACTCCGAAATAATTTCTGGAAATTGTTCCAACACCAAAAACACATCCAATACATTCAAATGACATCAAATTCATCACCAAAACAGAACCAATTCCAGATCTGATCCAGAACAGAAAATTATCAAATTTCATGCTTTAAATCCAATTTTTCAAGATTAAATCAATTAATCAAGACACCAATCAAAGCCACCACACATGAACCACCCAAGAAAAATTCTAGGCATTAAAAGAGTGGTCATAACACTCTAGAATTGCAACTCATCATCAAATGATCAAATTGGATACATAGTACAATAATACTACCCAAATCAACTTCACACATGCAAAATACTTCCATCTCCATCCACCACAACTAAAAGCCCCAAATTTTATGAAAAGAAGAAACCCTAGGATCTCATAAGATCATCAAGAAAAATGAAACAAATTTTCTAAGCTTTGGTATTTGAAGGATTACCTTTAATCTTCTAATTCCTTAGCTTTTTTCTTAATTTTCTTCTTTATCTTCCTTGAATCATCAAGCATGATTTGGAGAGTGTTTTGGGTTTCATTTTGGGCCATGGTGGAGTAACATGTGAAGAAGAAAAATGTTTCCTCTTTTGAATCATCAAAACCGACTTTAGGGGGTAAAATTGTCATCTTTACAATTTAATCCAATTAAATTAAAGATAAGATTTAAGTTTGGACAAATCAAATTTGCACACTTAAGCTTAATTAAATCATGCCATGTGTATCAATAATAATTAAACATATTGCATAACATTTATGTAATATGAATATTATTTAATTATTCAAATATTTAACATTTAAATATCTAAAAAATTAATTAATATAATTATTATTATATATGCATTTTTATTTACATTAAATAACAAATACATATATTAATGGCATCTATCAAAATCTCATTTGACGATTAATTAATGTGTATCTTATCAAATTAAGTATCAAATACAAATACACAATAATTACGATTGACCAAAAATGCCCTCATGCATATGTTATCGTTTAATCGTTTAAACGATTCAAATTAACTCATTTAATCCGGTGAGTTATTATGAATAATCTGTATTATTCATAACGTGTTGCCCAAGTGCTCAACTAGTACACTTCAAGTTGTGGGACTCTCTAAGTTTAGGTTTATCCGTCAGGAAATCTAATTTCGTGTCCATAATTTACCTACTAATGAATTATGACGACTACGGATAATCTCGCTAAACTATCCAAGTCGAGGTCATTGCATACGTATAATCCCTCTGTCACAGGCTATCCATATTATACCTGGGATATAGATAGAACGGCAAATCTGTTCGGTATAATATAGTCGACTTTTCAATTTACGATCTCTAAATAACACTCGGAATTGATTTCCGAAGTTATACCACGGCCATAGATTTACTAGATCGTAAACACGTGAAGGATGCATATGCCCTGTACACAGGACTGACGGATCCTCTCTTGATATGTACAGGATATCATGAGCATCAGGCCACACCCAACGAACAGGCGGAAGTCTGATCATGAATAGATCGGTAACGTGAATGTCATCAAAGTGTGGAGGATAACTCATATATCCCACAGTGGTATCTCAAGTCAAATGACCACTATGCTCGCTCAACTTGAGAAGATTCATATTGACGTTGGTGTACCGTCTGTTAGGAAATCTTCAGTGAGTCATTCAATGTTTATCAAATAAACACCTACATTTCTATACGAGTCTCCCGAGACATATTGTTCATTGGGATAAACCATTGGACCAAGTCACGATATACAACATGTACTGGTCTCGCAGATTTTACTAACCGACCCGTGTTAGTAAATCTTGACCATGAACTTTATTTAAGGATATACATCTTATAGTGACGCATCCTAATGTCAATTACAAACTACGTTGTAACTGCGTACTATATTGTAAATCCTAGGGTCTTTGTCTAATATACACGTATCACTTAACCATATTTAGTTTCGATCTAATCGTAATTAGATATCTAATCATAATTAGATCGAACATGTGTATAAAAGACAAGAGGTGCTACCATTAAATAAGTAATATTACGAAAAATGGAATTGTTCGTATTTATGAATCGGACATAAATACGATCCGGATTGGCACTCTAAGCACCAACCCTAACAGTTTATCCACAAGAGTTTAAGACAAGTTATGGGGACAAATAGTAAAGTTCAAAGAATAGATATGCAAAAGAGTGAGAAGAGAAAGCTATAAGAACGTAAGTGTGGTATATAGATTTCAAGCAACCATAGCCAATTAGAGATAAAGGTACAGAAACAGATAAATAAGGAAACACCAGAATTTATAGTAGTAAAGAGAACAAAGTGAGCCTAAACAAAAATGAAAGATGCTGAGTAAACCGGAGTAAGAACCCTTCCTTCCTACGAATACTCTTTTTCTAATCAAAGAATTCCCTCAAATTAACCCAATAGCCTTAAGTACTCCATATATATAGAAAGTTTCCAGAGTAACGAATGAGTGTCGGAAAGATAAAAGAATCAAGGAATCATAATTAGATATGGGAGATCCAATAGACAAGAGATGTCAAAAAATGTATAAAGACATTAGACCTCCCAAACCCAGGTTCGCAGGTGATGAAAGGTAAAGATATAGAGAGCAATGACTAATTACCTTAGCCTAAGAATTCGATAGATAAGGTCTCGATCTATCTAGATCCTCATCTCTCAGCAATACCAGTCAAAGAAGCGGCCCTGACGGAGTCTATCTCATACCTACCTTATATTAGTAATAGACTATGACAGGACGTAAAGTAATAGAACAAGAATACCGACACCTATTGAGATATAAATTCTTGTCCCACTCTATACCAGCTTAGATAAAGATAACCGTAAGGCAATTCGATGAAAATTTAACCTAAGTCGGAAACAGGATACACTAAATGTAAGAACAACCAGAGAAGAATTAAGAATGATTTAAAGGATAGAAAAGAAAGAACCTGACCCAAGTCAAAAAGGGATAAGTAGTAGTACTTGTAAGAAACCTATAAATAAGACAAATACCAGTAGAAGTCCGTGAGCTCAAAAGAACATACTCATGAGATGAGAAACACTGAGGATTTAACCAAAATGTACTAGTGCGGGTATAAAGATTATATGGTAAAGTTGTAACCCGTAGTTAGAGTAGAGAGCAGAGATCTAGGAAGTAGCCAGCAGAACAAATCATCATTAACCTCAGTGGCATGACTTAGAGCCAAGAGATAAGATATGAAACAGTAAAGAGAAACAAAAAGTGACAAGAGAATTCAGTACGTACAGTGATATAGGTAACGTAGCTTAAAGAAAACAACGTAAATGGAGACCTCCGAATGTGTGATAAAATTTGTGGAACCCTGAGATATGAAGTAGTCGATTCAGGTCCTGACAAAGCGAACGATAATTCTTCCTTCCGGTAACCCTAGTTCAGTAAGTGTCTGGTCACTCAATCAAGAGTAGGAAGTATGTGTATACCCCTCGACTTGGAACTTAGCAAGGATTTGAATAAGTAAGTAGAAGACGTGGGATAGGATGGACAATTACGAAATAGTAAGATAGTTGAACAGAAGAACAGATAAAACCCAAGAAAGTAAAGGTTCAAAAGAGTAAGGAATCCAAATAAGCAACGTATAGGAACACAGAAGTAAGAAACCCAACTTATACAAGATTAGTAAATGTTTAGTATCCAACCGAAAGAATTGGTAGCGATGTCATAACGTGTATTAATATATGGAGTTTCCAAGGAAGTGCGAACTTAAGAGATTCAAGAAACCGAGATAAGGAGGAAAGTCAAGTAACATAGCAAAATTTAGAAAAGCGGAATAACAGTGGGAGTATGGTAGGAGTTTGAGAGAGCATGAGCCTTATGGAGGTTTTAGTATGAGATAGTATGACTATAGCAAGAGGTAAATTATGAGTAAAGCTGAAATAGATAATTCAGATGATTTTATCAGAAGTACCTAAGTTTGGGAGCTAACACCAGATATGCAGATAATAGAGTCCTAAGCTCATGGACAAATAGCACGTGCAACCGCAGCCCAGGTAATTAGTGAGAATACCGAAACCAGGAAACTCCAGGACAAACTCCACCCTCCCAGCCCTAGTCAGACAACATAAACAAAGATGGACCTCGATGTTCGCCTCGAGATACGCCTAGAAACAAGTGTATATATAGTTAAAGGAGATCGAAACATAAAGCCTTTGAATTTAGTACAAGAGCATAATGGAAGAGGAAAATATCCATAAGTGAGAGTTTTAAAAGAAAAGTTATCTAGATGAAGCAATGAAGAGATAAAGTACTAGTTTATAGTGACAGAGACATAAAAGAATAGCGTTAGACGGGGCTAGAGACATGTAGAGATGATATCCTTCTGGTAAGGAAACAGATATATAGATCATAAAACTTCCAGGTATAGAAGGAGATCAGAAAAGAAGTCATAAGTCAAGGTTTAGAATAGGAACTATTGAGGTTCGGCGACAGTATGAGAGAATATTGAGTAAGCAATGACAGAATGGTGTAACAACAAGATTTATCAGTATTGAAATGAAACTAAAGTTCCATTACATTTTAGTTCACATAATCAAGATGAAGTAACTACCCAGATTGACCTCATTAATACAAAATCCATTCAGTAGATAACACAAGTGAGCAAGAGGTACATGAAGAATCTGACCTTGTATTATGAAGTGCTAAGCCCCACGGATAGTCAGAGATGTGAGAAATTGAAAGAACGGAACCCTTAAGCAGTTGAAGCTTAGTGAGAAAATAGAAAGTTAAATAGTTAAATTATGGAGATGAATATTGGCTTATGATGTGTAAGCAGCGCTAAGGGAAGATACAGACAAGTAATGTTGGGCATAGTTAGAAGTTTAAAAATGAGATTTTTGTAAGACATAACAATAGTTGTAATTTGGCAGTAGTATTAAATATTCAGTAGGAATTTTACGAAACAAGGACTAGGAATTACCATTTAATCAAGAATTCAGGAGGTTATGCATGAAACAAATATTAAGACGAGAAGAAGAGCAATGCATACTTATTAGCTAGAGAATGAACGGTCAGTTTGATGAAGGTTTTGATTGCTAAATCATAATGGAACTAAGATAATATGAGATAGTTTACCGAAAAGTAAAGTCCATGCAGGAAGAAATAGAGTATAAGCTTAGTTATGACTTCTAAGGCATATCATTTTAATCCAGCAGGATAATTCTAGTAAAGTCGTCAGAAGTTGTGATATAAATGATAAAGCGGAGTTGAGAATGAATATGTAGACGGTAAAAAATTGGTGACTTAAGGAATAGCATGTGAATTATGTGGAATGCAATAAGATGCTCAGTATAGAGAATTTCAGATCTAGACAGACTCCAGAATTCCAATTTTAAAAGAGGATTCGAGGACGAATCTTATTTAAGAGGGGGAGAATTTATAACATCCGGTGACCCCGGTAACTTATACGTTACCAAAGACTGATGACTATTACGGTTTAGAGTCATAATAATTGATATAAATTATGTTCGAGCAAGTACGTGCTAATAAAATGACATTGAGGACATTCGGTAATTCCTTGAAATTCTGACGCAGATCTTAGCTTGCGTCCTATCCCCAATAGCCTTTAGTAATAGAGCCATAACTTTTTCATACGATCTCTGATTTTTATGAACTTTATATCTTCAGAAAGATAAGACCGAGATCTACAACTTTCACGTTGAACATTTTCCCTAATTCAAATCAACAGTAGGTCAATCACTATGAATACCGGGACTGCTACAGTAAATTCGGGAATAAGCTAGAATGGTGTGATGTGGCAAAATGTAGACCATTCATTTTCAAACAAAAAATCAGCTCTTGCTCTATAAATAGAGCACTATTCATTCATCCCCTTTCCAAGCCAAAAACATGAAGGGAGGAAACTTTTCCATTTTCTTTTCTTTTATGCCACTTTTGGAGTAATTGGTGATGTTTCCAAGCATATCCCATGACAAGTAATCTCTCTATTCCCTTTTCTTCCTTCTAATTTCAGTTTTAAACTTGAATTATAAAAGCCCCAATTCCCACCTTTCCTTACCCTAGAAAAGAGAATTGCATATTTGGCATTGGTAAAGTTAGTAGTATGCATTCTGAGAAGTGATTTGAAATTATAAACATGTGGTGAGGCTTATATGTGCCTGAACATTATTCGAAAATTATGTTTGTTGATGTAATGATTCTTGATGATGGCTTGTGTTGGGTTAATGGGGTGAGATGGATTTTGAGAAATGTTGAAGATTAGAGGATTACATATGTTATAGTATTAGTATTGGATGAGGTCTATAAATATATAAGGTAGTAACATATCCAAAATTTAGAATTTTTGGACTTAAGATTACACCGGAACGAATTTTTGAAATCAGGCTATATGCTGCCCCTGTGCCCAGTTTTCCAGTTGCACAGCCCCTAAACTTCAGTCCATAACTTGAGTTATAGGAATCTAAATCACGATCCGTAAAATCCAACATAAAATAGACAAGTAAGAAAGTATTCTATTAAAATTTCAGCTCCAAATTCAACCTCGATTAAGTGTACCGAATTTTCAAAGTCAGTATTGGTGCACTGAAATTTTCTTGAAAGAGGGCATAATATGGAGTTTTGTGAAGTAGCATGTGAGATCCTCGAACGAGTGTAGTAAAAATTTTTAGACCACCCTGAAATATTAGTAAACATAGCAAGGATGGGTTATCATGAATAACGAATATATTTTGTTAAGTAAGGATATAATTCTCAACCTTGGTACTAACGAATTTTGCTAATTCTAGATTATCATCAAGAGATGCGGTTCCGCAACCATCGCAAGGCGTCACCGGCAAATTCCGAATCAGTGAGTGGACACACTTTTTCTTAAATTGATTTTACATTATGATTGTTTTAAATATTAGACTTACATTTTCCGCATTTAGGGCGTTAGCCAACCTTGTTTTGCATTATATCGTAATTAAGCATGTTCCGAGAAATATTTTATAAATAGAAATTTTCGAAAGCATGGTTTTATGTTTTCGAGGCATGGGGGAAAAATCCACCTCAGTATGTAACTTGTACTGATATGGAATTGACGGACAGCACATGTGCACATGTAAAGGACTGGGGGGACGGCGATACGTAACGCCCCCAGATCCTAGTTCAGGACTATGGATGACAGATGCCCCTGGATCCTAGTTTCAGAGCTTGGACGGTAGCATAGATCTGCACCCCCAATTCTAGTTCAGTGGCTTGAGGGACGACAATACGTAACGCCCCAAGACCACTAGTTTTAGGGACATAAGTGGTATGCTTTGGGGGACGGCGATACGTAACTCCCCAAAGTCATGTATTTGCACTCCTGGCTCTAGTTAGGCGTATGGGGGACAACGATACGTAACGCCCCCATGCGTCAGTTTTCAGAGATGGATTTCAGTGACAGACTTCCAAAGAAAAAGTTTTCAGAGACACAGTTTTCAGAAATGATAGTTTTCTAAAGAGTTTAAGAAGGAAAAGTTAAACTTAGAGTCTTACTGACAGAAAAGCCTTTTCAGAAAAGTTTCACAGAAAAAGTATGTTCTCGGATAAAGAAAGAGTTTTCAAAAAAAAAGTTTTTCCGGTGACAGATTCGGTTTTATAATCATGATTTTTCATTATAGCACATCAGTTTCTATTTTAATCGTCCACTCACTTAGATTGTTCAAACGATCTAACCCCACACTCCTAGTGTTTTGTTTTGTAGGTATTCCAGGAGGACGAGCTCGAGAGGATGGATACCGATGGCAGTCACTATGGTATTCAGTCCATCAGGTCAAATCAGAGATAGAGTTCAGTTTATTCAGAGTCAGGGAATGTCATGTGTCATGTAGTAAATATTGCATATGTAATGCACTATAAGTATTCATTGTCAGAGTTGTAATGTATACTAAAATTGAGTATTTAGTATGAAAAGTGTTATGTATTTATGTTGATATAGTTGGGCATTGGTTCCATGCATAAGTTTATATATGAAATCAGATTAACAGTTGTCATATAGTCAGAGGCTCAGGGGAGTAGGACGACCTATTCCCTTCCGGTAACATTTCTGGAATGGGGATGTTACAATATCCTTTCGTATTTGAAGGATATCCAACAAACCTAAACTTTTTCCCTTGAGGGGAAAGCTTATCTTGCTGAGCCATTGTAACATAGGCAGGACAGTTCCAAATCTTAATATAATTAAGATTCAATTTCCTACCGGTCCATATCTGATACGGGGTCGTAGGAACATCCTTTGAATGAATCTTATTCAAAAGATGAGCAGCAGTTAAAAGAGCATAACCCCACAAATAATAGGGTAAATCTGAAAAACTTAACAGCGATCGAACCATATCCAATAAAGTCTGATTCCTCCTTTTGGATAATCCATTGTGCTGTGGAGTACCTGCAAAAGTATATTGATCGAGAATCTCATTCTCTTTTAAATAATCGGTGAACTCACAACTCATATATTCACCACCTCGATCAGATCAAAGACATTTAATATATTTACCAGTCTGTTTTTCCACTTCATTTCAGAATTCTTTGAACTTTTCAAAGGTTTTCGATTTCTGTTTCATCAAATAAACATAACCATATCGTGACAGATCATCGGTAAAGGTAATAAAGTATGAAAAACTATTGTGAGCAGTGTGACTCATTGGACCACATACATCAGAATGTATTAGTTCCAATAAGTCAGTGGCTCGGTGTCCTACACCTGAAAATGGGGCTTTGGTCATTTTACCCCGAATGTAAGATTCACAAGTTGGATAAGGTTCAATGGTAAGATCTTGTATCAAACCATTCCTAACCAACTGGGTTAGACGTTTCACGCCTATATGACCCAACCTCATATGCCACAGTTCAATATTATTTATATCAGAAACTTTACGTTTATTAATTCCAGCATTAAAGATATCTTGTGAAGTATGCAAAATGTAACGACCATGCTTATTTGGACAAACTAGGATCTGAACATTATATCTATCATATAAATATAAAGAACGATTCTTAATATTTATATTATATCCTTCAGTATCTAATATAAAAAGTGACACAATATTCGCAACACATCCCGGTACAAAAAAACAGTCATGCAACAAACGCCTCCCACTAGGTAAGGGAATCTCGCATAAGCCCACAGCAACTGCATCTAGAGAGTCGCCACTCGCGAAATGCAACTGCATCTCCCCAGATTTTAGCCTTCTACTTTCCTTCAGCACCTGCAACGAATTGCAAATGTGAATTGGATAAGCAGAATCCAAAATCCAACTGGATGACATAGCTTCACAAGCTAATGAGATATCAATAATGAGAAAAAATAAAAGTAACCCGAAGTATATGCTTTTTCTTTTCTGATCTGGGCCAGGTAATCAGAACAGTTCCTCTTCCAATGGCCGATCTTGCTGCGGTGGTGGCATTTATCTTCGGCATCTCTCTTTGGTTTAGCTATCTTAACCTGTGGTGGAAGATTCGAACCCTTATTTCTCTTACCTCTCTTCTTCTTCCCTTTTTGTTTAGATTGGGAGGAAGTAGAAAGAACAGTGGGTTTAGGAGGGCGAGTCGGTACTCACTTTCCTTAAATCTTCCTCCACAGTTTGGAACATCTTATGCAGCTCCTGGTAAGAACAGCTAATCCCATTCGTATTGAAATACATTAGAAATTGGCGATATGGTGCTAGGAGAGATCCAAGTATGACACTTCGTCCTAAAGTGTCATTCAGAGGAAAATTATAGCACCTCAACTGTTCGATCAAATCAATCAGATGAAGTACTTGGGGGCTCACGGCCTGCCCCTCTTCAAGTTTTGCATGGAATAATTCCATTGCAATTTTATAAACCGAGACATGTTCTTAGTTCATAAATGACTCTCGGAGTCGCATCATCATAGTATATGCGTCAAGCAATCTAAAATATTACCTTTTAAGTTCCAGTGCCAAGGAACTGAGAATATATGATTTGACCCTCCTATCATCATCTCTCCACTTTTGGAGAGTCTCGTGTTCCTCTTGTGTTGCATCATCTGCTATGAAAAGTGGCAACGGACATTCTAACACATATTCTATTTACTCAGACCTAAGAATAATTCTTAGATCCAAGTCCCAATCTACAAAGTTTTCGGAGCCTTTAAGCTTGTTCGTATCAAGTATACGAGCAAAGGGATAAGAAGCAGGTTCCGCCATCGCAAATCTATCATTTAGATAGCGAAAACGGTTAGCAGACAAAATAGTTTCATATAATATAAAATAAACAAAGCATAAATATATCATGGATTTTTAATCTAAAAATGTCCCTCCCACTATTACATGCAATACTGTAATCCCCAAACAGATTGCAAACAAATAATTAATCAAATTAAATATAATAGTGAAAGGAGGATCCCATGAATATATTTCATCTCACAGCTTTGGCACAATCTCGCCTACGTATATTCATTAGGTAGACAACTCATTCTCAATCACTCACGCATGGGTTCCGGTCCTGGTCGTTTCTTGTTGTGACAGCTTTGGCACGTTCACAATGAGGCGTACCAAGGTAATAGCCGAAAGATCCCAAACGCATGTATTATCGTTTAACCGTTAAACGACTTATAAATAATCAGTATTATTTATAAAAGTTGCCCTAATGCCCAACGAGTATATTTCATTAGTGAGACTCTCTAGGTTCGGGCATGTCAGTCACGAAATCCAATTTCGTGTCCATAACCTACCCACCCGTAAATTATGACGAACACGGATAAACTCTCTGAACTATACAGGTCGAGGTCACTGCATACGTATAATCATTCCGTCACAGGTATCCGGATTATCCCAGAGATATAGATATAAACGTCAAATCTCTATAGGTATAATCCCGTCGACGATTCTATTAGCAATTTTTTAATAACACTTAGAACTCATTTCTACAGTGCACCACAGGCCCATGGATTTAACAGATTGCTAATTCCATAATGGATACCTATGCTCTGTACACAGAACTGACGGATCATATCTTGATACACACAAGATATTATGGGATCAGTCCACACCCAACGAACAGGCGGAGGTCTGATCTAAACATATCGGTGGCGTGACTGCCATCAAAGTGTGGAGGATACCTCATACATCCACAGTGCTACCTCAAGTCGAAGGATCACTATTGACCGGTGCGTAATCACACGCGTATAACGCAAGCGCACGTATCGTTCAAGTAGTATAAAAAGTATCGATCCCACGACGACTTAATACCTAATCTATTAATTTTATGAGGTCAAATGATTACTAGTATCTAACAGTTTGTTTGATTGATTTGAAATGGTGATGATTTTGAATTTAAAAATAAGTAAATAAAATTGCGCGAAAGTAGGTTTAATAAAATACAATATTATGAAACTATCTAGGGTTGTGAATCTTTCTAATATCTTTTAAAAGATGAAGTGGTTATTTCATGTTTGTGTAATAAATCGGTT
Organism: Zanthoxylum bungeanum; assembly: GCA_019454045.1. Classification (NCBI taxonomy): domain Eukaryota; kingdom Viridiplantae; phylum Streptophyta; class Magnoliopsida; order Sapindales; family Rutaceae; genus Zanthoxylum; species Zanthoxylum bungeanum. Next base: position 144,256 of record SKCR01020767.1, read on the forward strand.
TACTAACCTGGAACACTAAATTATGCGAAAGCCTCTGTCGATGGTCAGACGTAAATACCCAGTTTAACCCAATTGAACCATATGTCTATGTCAACCAAATTATCTTGATTCATTAAGTTTAAGTTCCAATTATGGCTACCCCCGCCCAACAGGTATATGTCTATCATGTAAGGAAATCTATTAAAGGGTTATCTATCCTCAAGGAAGATCGTGAGCTATTAAGTCTAAGGCTGAAACCTAAAATTCATTTGTCAAGTTTATTTTAGATTTACCAGATCTATCTTATTAGTGGCCAATTAACAAGACGTAGTAAGCTTAAGACTTAATAAATAAACATTTAAATTACTCAAACTATAAAATAACCCCTTATAAACCGGTGATATTAGAATTCATCAGAACCCCAGATAACTAAATTAGTTACAACACATAACTAGGGCTAATAAAAACTTAAAAGTAAAAGACATAAAGTAAAAATGCTGAAAAGTAATTGCGGTTAAGTAAAAGCTGAAAAGTAAATTACAATAAAATAAAATGCTAAGGTAAAATGATCAACTTTTACTTTTTAATATTTAGATATCTCCCTTAATATAATATATTGACTTGTGATTATTTTACCAACCGTCCATATAGGCGGTAACCTGATTAAGTCAAATTAAATCCAACCAGCCATAAAGGCTGAACCAAAATAAACCTGCCATATAGGCGGTAAGAAAATTTAATTACAAACCGACCAATCTGGCGGTATCCTTGATTAGTAAGGTTTAAACCAGATTAAAATGAATTACAAACCGACCAATATAGCGGTATCCTTTTTAAGTCAAATTTTAAATAGTGAATATATTATATTTAAGGGAGATTAATCTAAATAGCAATAGTAAAAGAATTACCTTTCACCCTAGCAAGGGGAAGTTACCTCCTCATGGTGAATAGTAAAAACTGTAAAAAGTAAAGAAAGTAAATTACTATTATTACAGAACGTAATTAAAATTTAATTACAAAACTGAAATTAAAAGAAACTAGATAGAAAACTCTCTATTTACATCAGAGAAATTAGAGAGGAAGGTACATCTGAAACTGAAATTTCGAGCTCTATTTATAGGCGTCAGTAGGGTGTCCGCGTCGCGACGCGCAGCTCGCGTCGCGACGCGAGTGATTGTCGACGTGGCAGCTTCTGGTTCGTCGGCTTCAGATTCTTATCTGACACGTGGAGATTCGGATAAAGAGATAAGGAGACACGTGGCAAAGGGGCCGGGAGTTGAATGATTGAGCTGATGTGGCGATGACGTGGCGCTGACGTGGCGACACGTGGCGAAAGTGACTGTCGGCACCATAGAATGATGACATGTGGCACGCTGTGATTGGTTGATGATGACGTGGCGATGACGTGGCACTTTGACTCAGTCAACTGGTGATGTGGATAATGACGTGGAGTGACACGTGGCGGCACGTGGCGATGGCGACTGTCGGAACTGTAGGATGATGACACGTGGCTCGGCGCACGTTAGTAGATCGGCTGTGATAGTGACACGTGGCACGGCGCACGTTAGCAAAGTCAAACTTCTCAGATTCTGAATTGTGGACCCGGCGCACGTTAGTAAGTTTTGGTGCATGTTAGGCGTCGCGACGCATGAAGCTTGCGCATCGCGACGCAGACAAATTACAAAAATGCCATTTTCGTCATTTGTCACTGTTTTGGCTCCAAATTGCTTCCAATGCTTTCCAAACTTTATTTATCTGTAAAATAACAATAAAACACATCAAAACGTTCACAAAACTCAAGAAACTATACAAAATATTAGGATAAATAAGTGGAAAATAGTGATATAAATACCATTCATCACACCCCCAAACCTAACATTTTGCTAGTCCTCGAGCAAAACACAAAATAAAATAACATAAAAATAAAATTAACTAAGCCATTTTCGTAGGGATCATGGTTGCATTTAGCGTATGCAACAAGCCTTTAAACCCCTAGGTGTCCCTAGTGGACGAATTGTAGTCTCGTGAGGGTTTACAGCAATGATACCTACAAACATTTTACAAATGTAAAGAGGTAGTAAAACTAATGCACACAAAAGCAAAAAGACAAGAGAAAAAAGAATAAAGAAGTTAGTGACTAATCAAGTGAAACTTATACTCCAAGTTACTAGTTGTTTTGTTTCTTTCTAAATTACCGAATAAGTAAATTCTCCGATTATATTTACCATTCTCCATATACACAGCCAACACAATATTAATCAATTCATTTTTTTCTCACAACAGTCACAAGTGCAGTTGAGAAGAGAGTAATATTTTTGTCCTAAAGTTTTATCAGAATTCACACCTTTTTGTAACAATGGAATAATTTTTCTCATTTTTCTAATTTTTTTCTTTGATTTTTGATTTTTTTTTTTTTATTATTTATATACAATATCTTCCATCTATGTAGCGAGTGTTGGGTCGGTGGCTCCCAAACCAGTTGGCTTTAGGGCACTAGGTGTTAAGACACCCATACGGACTTAATTACTCAGACTTCAGATATATATATTTTTGGCAGCATCTTTGATCCATGTAGCGAGCTTTGGGCCAGTGACTCCCAAACCAGTTGGTTTTAGAGCACTAAGTGTTAAAACACCCCTACAGACTTAATAACTCGAATCTCAGACGTTTGTTTTTTTTTTTACTCCATCACTTTTTTAGATGCTTCCTCCAATAAAATTAGAGCACTGAATATTACAAACTTTTCAATTTTAGCTCATGTCTGTATGTTACCATGCATGTTGATAATACCTGCCAACTGAACATATGAAGATCCATTTTAGTCAGTTTTATGGAGAATTTACAAATTAAATAATTTAAAATGAAATAAACAAAAATTAACTTGTTTCAAAAAAAATGGTTTGAGATACGTCTCAGGAGTGGAAATTCCTTACACATCTATCTCTTACCAATTTCAACTTTTTAGTCAAAATAAAAACAAAAACGCAAATTTTTTTTGCAATTTTTGAAAATTTTTCAATTTTTTTTTTGTATTTTTCGAAACAAATGTGGACTAAAAATAAAAACAACACACAACTAAAAATAAGATACTGATCAACTAATTCCCTCCCCCAAACCTAAATAAGACATTGTCCCCAATGTCTTAAACAGTAGAAGAAGAGCTTGAAAGATAGTACCTGGTTAGCTGAAATTCTACACGAAAAGTTAAAGGTTAAGATCCAGATTAATCCTACGCCTCTTACCACGATCGTCCTCAGACCAATTTATCTTTGAAAGGATAGGGTCAATTTGTGGTTCATAGGATAAGATTTGGTAAATTAGATCCGGAGCAGTTCTGGCAGTGAATAGAAGTTCTTTCAGAGGTTTTGACACGAACTCATTTCTTCGGGCATCATCAAGAAACACACAAAGAAAATCATAAAATCCTACAACGTTGTACAGTCCAAGCGGTTTCTGGTGTATGTTCAGGTTCGCCCAAGATAACACTGTAAATATTTCCTCCAATGTGCCCAAGCCACCTGGAAAAGCAATAAAAGTATCAGCACGGTTAATCATTTCTACCAATCGTTCAGACATACCTGGCACGATCAGTTCCTCTCTGTTTGATGGTTCAATAAGATTTGCCTCTGCCAAGGGTTTTGGGATGATTCCCAAAACATGACCGCCTCCTTCCTGTACGGCCTTTGAAACGATCCCCATTAGTCCAAGATTGCCTCCGCCTTATACTAAATGCATATTCCTTGCAGCTAAGACTCGACCCAATTCTTGTGCTGCTTCTACATATTGTAGCTTAACACCTCACTAGTACCGCAAAACACACAGATGTTTTCAACTCGTCTTCTTGAAGTGGCTTCCATTTTTTATGTATTTCTTTCTCAACTCTGGATGACTTCAAAAGTGTAATGACAGACTGAATTTATAGAACCTGAAAAGGGTGAGTAATAATAGCACTATTACCTGCCAAATGACAATTATTAGTTATCAGTAAAATAAATCGTGATAGTCAAAAAGGTCTGGATCCTGTCGGAGAAAATAAAAGAAAACAACAAAAAAAATCACAATTATTAGGAAAAGAGAAAGAGATATAATATGTACAAGAAAAGTAGCGGCTTGATTGACGTCTATGCGTCAGGGACAAGCTTCTCATCCAATTTTCTTATAAATTGGCAAACAGGGCCTTTTTGAGTCAGATTCTCAAGACTTAACTGTTGTCTTTCTTTTTGAAATTGTGCATATAACACACGAATTTCGTGATACACATATCCACTAGGATGCGTCTCAAGAGTTTTAGATATATCATCCAAAGACTCCTTACTCAAGCCATCTCTAATGAAATTAATCTTATCTTCGAGGTTATCAGACATTATTTCTAAAGAACGACAACGAGTATCACAAAACATATGAGCACATTTATAACAGACACACATTCTTTTGGCTCTTCTCTTTTTAGCATATATGCTTCTTCCTAAACCAGGAAGATGTGAAATAAAAGAGTCATAAGACTCACCTGCCAATCGGACCTTGCTTCAATAATCCAACGAATATCAGTAGGAAAACCTTTGATCATCAGTAGTGTCATCTGTTCCAAGCAAGCTTTGTAGACTTTCATCAGAGATTTTTGAGGGAGAAAAGGAAATTGCTTGCGAAGATTTGCGATAGCTTCTTCCATCGTGAAATGAATTTACCTGCAAAAATTAAACACACAAAAATAAAACACACCAGATCATAATATATACACAAATTACATGGGTTGCCTCCCTACGAGCGCTAAGTTTAACGTCGTCAGCTAAACGTGACTTCTCGAACGTTAAGCTGGATCTGAAAGTGTGACACTTTCTTTTTGTCGCTCAAATGATTCTCCCTAGTAGTGCTTGACACGCTTGTTTTTAACCTTGAATGTTTTGTTGAGTCAGGATTACGTATCTCAACGGCTCTGTCTAGTAAAACCTTGGTGATCACAAATGGATCTGACCACCGTGATTTTGGCTTCCATGGGAAGAATTTCACCCTTGATTTATTTAACAGTACCTTCTGCCCTGGTTCCAGTTGTATGCGCACTATCTTCTCATCATGTCTCTTTTTGGCCTTTTCTTTGTACAATTTGGCATCCTCAAAAGGCTGATTGTGAAATTCCTCCAATTCGTTGAGCTGGTGGAACGTTTTCTCTTATGTTGCTTGTAGTGCAAGAATTGGCTTTTTCAGTGCAAAATACGCTTTATCTTCAGGCTCCACAGGCAATTGACATGTTTTAAGTTTGTCAATAGAACTTTGCATTACATTGGAGTTCTGAATGGTACTGTGTATCACATCAAGTCTGAAATATTCCTCCTTCTTTTCATCATCTGGGAAATTCATGGCCTTGAAAACATTGAATGTTACTTGGTCATGTACCCTCATGGTTAATTCTCCTTTTTGTACATCAATAATGGTTCGACCTGTAGGCAAGAATGGTCTCTCGAGGATGATTGGCATGTCTACGTCTTCCTCCATATCAAGGACAATAAAATCTGCTGGGAAAATGAATTTGTCAACCTTGACCAGCACATCCTCAACTACGCCTCTTTGAAATATGAGCGTTATATCAGCAAGTTGTAGAGAGACTGAAGTGGGCATTGTTTCTCCAATCTGCAGTTTCCTGAAAATAGAAAAAGGCATCAAGTTAACACTTGCACCTAAATCACATAAAGCCTTACCAAAGTTATGTTCTCCTATGATGCAAGGAATGGTGAAACTTCCAGGATCTTTCAACTTTGGGGGAAGCTTCCTTTGAATGATAGCACTGTATTCTTCTGTCAATGCTACTATCTCGTAATCTCCCAATCTCCGTTTTCGTGAAAGAAAATCTTTCATGAATTTTACATAGCTCGGCATTTGTTACAAGGCTTGTGCAAATGGAATGTTGATGTGAAGATTTTTGAACACCTCCAGGAATCGAGCAAACTGCTTGTCCAATTTGTTTTTCTGAAGACGTTGAGGAAAATGTGGAGGTGGAGTGATCTGTTCTTTTTCCTTTGCTTCTTTTTCCTCCTTATGTTGCTTTGTTTCTTTTGGAACTTCCTCAGCAGTTGTTTTTTGGCTCCAACATCTTTGTTGATTTCAGTACCACTTTTTAACATGATGGCATGACACTGCTCCTACCCTATGTTCATTGGATTTGGTTTTGTGTTGCTGGGAAGATTCTCTGGCGGTCTATAACTCTGAGCATTGTCCAGTTGTCCGATTTGATTCTCTTGTGCTTTGATGGAAGTAGATTGGCTCTGAAACATAACATCGTACTTTTTTAACTCATTCAGCACTTCTGATATTCCTGGTTCATTTTCCTGCTCATGGCCTTTGTTCTGTTGTTGGAATCCAGGTGGTGGATAGTTCTGCTATTGGAATCCAGGTGGTGGATTATTATTTTGCCTTGAATTGTTGCTCCATGAAAAATTAGGATGATTCCTCCACCCTGGGTTGTAGGTGTTGGAATATGGATTGTTCCCCTATTTGTTGAAATTTTTGACAAAAATCACCGTCTCTTCAAGTTGGTTTGGTTCTGGTGCTCCTCCATATGGTGAACTTGTGGATCTAGTGGTAAGAGTCTCCATAAATTTGCATATCTGATCCAGCTTGGTGTTGACTGCTGTATTGGCTCCACTTTCATAAATTCATGCAATTCTTTGGATCATGCTCCTTTATGTTGGCCACAAGGAATTGTTGTTGGCCATTTCTTCGATTAGGTCCCAGGCTTGATCTTCTCCTTTTGCCATTAAAGCTCCTCTTGCAGCAGCATCGATTGTGGTTCTCATTATTCTAGAAAGTCCATTATAGAATGTTTGGACTTGAAGCCATTTTGGAATCTCATGGTGAGGACATTTCCGGAGCAAATCTTTGTACCTTTCCCAAGCTTCGTAGAGAGTTTCCGAGTCTTGTTGTACAAAGGATGTGATGTCATTTCTTAGCTTTCCAGTTCTGGCTGGTGGAAAGTATTTTGCAAGAAATTTAGTGGCTAAAGTGTTCCAAGTTGTGATGGAACCTGCTGGTAGTGAATGTAGCCAAGCTTTAACTCTATCCTTCAAGGAGTATGGAAAAACATGCAGTCTCATTGCTTCTTCACCTTCTCGGTTGTAATTGAAAGTGCCGCAAACTTCCAGTAAGTTGCTGATGTGGGCATTAGGATCTTCAGTTGCATTTCCCCCAAACTGAACTGACTGCTGAATCATCTGAATGCATGTTTTGATGTCACCCGCATTTGCTGTTAAGGGAGGAAATACAATGCAATAAATGAGTCTGTCAACCACCGAAATTGTTCTGTCTCGAATGGGTATTGGTGGTGCAACTTCCAAAGGTTCAGGTTTCATGTTGACTAAAGCTTCTTGGCCTTCTCGCCTTTCACTTCTCAACTGTCTGATGGTTCTTTCAATTTCCGGGTCAAGCGGTCGAAGTTCAAAGCATCTGGTTCATCTTATGAAGTTTCTGAGAATCTGAAACACAAGAAAACAAAAACAATAAGTAAAAATAAAATTAGATACAAGTAAAGGTATCTAACCTTAAAACTAATAGTGAAAGATAAATAAGTCCCCGGCAACGGCGCCAAAACCTTGACTGGTGCGTAATCACACGCGTATAACGCAGGCAAACGTATCGTTCAAGTAATATAAAAAGTATCAATCCCACGAGGACTTAATACCAAATCTATTAATTTTATGAGGTCAAATGATTACTAGTATCTAAGAGGTTGTTTGATTGATTTGAAATGGTGATGATTTTGAATTTAAAAACAAGTAAATAAAATTGCGCGAAAGTAGGTTTAAGAAAATTCAATATTATGAAACTATCTAGGGTTGTGAATCTTTCTAATATCTTTTAAAAGAAGAAGTGGTTATTTCATGTTTGTGTAATAAATCGGTTTACTAACCTGGAACACTAAATTATGCGAAAGCCTCTGTCGATGGTCAGACGCAAATACCCAGTTTAACCCAATTGAACCATATGTCTATGTCAACCAAATTATCTGGATTCATTAAGTTTATGTTCCAATTATGGCTACCCCCGCCTGACAGGTATATGTTTATCCTGTAAGGAAATCTATTAAAGGGTTATCTATCCTCAAGGAAGATCGTGAGCTATTAAGTCTAAGGCTGTAACCTAAAATTTCTTTGTCAAGTTTATTTTAGATTTACCAGATCTATCTTATTAGTGGCCAATTAACAAGACGCATTAAGCTTAAGACTTAATAAATAAACCTTTAAATTACTCAAACTATAAAATAACCCCTTATAAACCGGTGATATTAGAATTCATCACAACCCCAGATAACTAACTTAGTTACAACACATAACTAGGGCTAGTAAAAACTTAAAAGTAAAAGACATAAAGTAAAAATTTTGAAAAGTAATTATGGTAAAGTAAAAGCTGAAAAGTATATTACAATAAAATAAAATGCTAAGGTAAAAGGATCAACTTTTACTATTTACTATTTACTATTTAGATATCTCCATTAATATAATATATTGACTCGTGATTATTTTACCAACCGGCCATATAGGCGGTAACCTGATTAAGTCAAATTAAGTCCAACCAGCCATAAAGGCGGAACAAAAATAAATCTGCCAAATAGGCGGTAAGAAAATTAAATTACCAACCGACCAATCTGGTAGTATCTTTAATTAGTCAGGTTTAAACCAGATTAAAATGAATTACCAACCGACCAATATAGCGGTATCCTTTTTAAGTCAAATTTTAAATAGTGAATATATTATATTTAAGAAAAATTAATCTAAATAGCAATAGTAAAAGAATTACCTTTCACCCTAGCATGGGGAAGTTACCTCCTCATGGTGAATAGTAAAAACTATAAAAAATAAAGAAAGTAAATTACTATTATTACATAACGTAATTAAAATTTAATTACAAAACTGAAATTAAAAGAAACTAGATAGAAAACTCTCTATTTACATCAGAGAAATTAGAGATGAAGGTATATCTGAAATTGAAATTTTGAGCTCTATTTATATGCGTCAGTAGGGTGTTCGCGTCGCGACGCGAGTGATTGTTGACGTGGCAGCTTCTGGTTCATCGGCTTCAGATTCTTATCTGACACGTGGCAATTTGGATAAAGAGATAAGGTGGCACGTGGCAAGGCGGCTGAGAGCTGAATGATTGAGCTGACGTGGCGATGATGTGGCAACACATGGTGAAAGTGACTGTCGGCACCATAGAATGATGACATGTGGCACACTGTGATTGGTTGATGATGACGTGTCACTTTGACTCGGTCAACTGGTGATGTGGACAATTACGTGGAGTGACATGTGGCGGCACGTGGCGATGGCGACTGTCGGCACCGTAGGATGATGACATGTGGCACGGCGCACGTTAGTAGATCAGTTGTGATGGTGACACGTGGCACGGCGCACATTAGCAAAGTCAAACTTCTCAGATTCTGAATTGTGGACCCGGTGCACGTTAGCAAATCTTGGTTCATGTTAGGCGTCGCGACGCAGGAATCTTGCGCGTCGTGACGCGAACAAATTACCAAAATGCCATTTTCGTCCTTTTTCACTGTTTTGGCTCCAAATTGTTTCCAATGCTTTCCAAACTTTATTTATCTATAAAATAACAATAAAACACATCAAAACGTTCACAAAACTCAAGAAACTATACAAAATATTAGGATAAATTAGTGGGAAATAGTGATATAAATACCACTCATCAACTATGCTCACTCAACCCGAGAAGATTCTTATTGACGTTGGTGTACCATCTATTAAGAATCTTCGGTGAGTCGTTCGTGTTTATCTGATATAAACACCTATGTGTCGATATGAGTCTCCCGAGACTAATGGTTCATTGAGAAACCATTGGAATCCAATATTCCAATATACGATACGTACCAGTCTCAACGGGTTTACTTACTGACCAAGTAATTGTAAACCTTGACCAGGAACAGTTAAAGAATGATACTATTATGATACTGCTCAATGTCAGTTGCGACGCTTTTGCAACTGTATCATAACCAATCATTCTATGGTCATTTACGTCTTTACCATATAATAAAAGAATTCATATTATAGAAACTGTTTATTTTATTATTTAATAAAAATATTTACAAGAGAATTTATAGGGAAATACATAAGAAATTGGCGCTTAGATCACCAACCCTAACAAATTTGTCATGGTAAAGTATAAAGGATAATAAAAGTTGGTATTTCTGAACTTGTATCAATTTATCAATTTTGTCAATCTGTTGATATGTTTGACTTGTTTGTTTATGGTAGCATGGTTACTTACTGAGTTTTTAAAACTCACACCAAACCAATTTGCTAGTTTTGCAGGTTGGATTTCAGATTGGTCAACCACGACAGCTTTGGAAGTCATGCTCGAGACACGGATAACCCAAGCGGCAGTCACCCTGGCAAGTGTCCTGGGAGAAGTTATAGAAGTTTAAAAATTTTAGGATATTTTGGTTATTGATTTATTTTGTCGTGCTGAGCACGCTGTTTTTATATATATTTGTAAATGTTTTGATGGTTTATGATGTGGTGGCCACATAGCCCATGAGTGTTGATAGATGATGTGGGCGGTGTTGGACAGTTATGACCCATAGCGTCACTATTTGTACAGATCATGGTGTTGTTGTACAAATTAACTATGTGATAAATGAAATTGATCTTCTATCATTTGTAATTAGATTACCAAGATGTATAAATGATAGAAGGTCCTTATGATTAGTTCCGGATTGATAAGATATGAGACAGTATCAATCCACAAAGGTTTAATCATTAAATATCCCTAGTCAGAGTATTATCGAGATTGGACATCGATAATGCGAAAAAGACTAGTATTTCACTTGTGCGCGTTGTGAGGGCATAACGACATAGTTCTCATATATTTGGGTATAGGATACCCATGCAAGTGTAGTAGGAGGTTATTTTACCAATGGTACGGAAAACAGCTTCACTCTAGATAGACCCCTCGGAATTCCATTGGTAGTATTACTATGTGTCTATGGAAGTCCGAATCAGGGTAGGTGTATTTAGTCATAACCTGAGACTTGCACCGTTAATACTTACGACAATCAATGTACTTTGGTTTTGGTCGTCCAGGTCTTTAACAGGTTATGTGTACGCCTCATCTGGGTATATTGAGAATCGTAGTGTATTGGGTGTGATGTCAAGATGGAAGTATCACTCCAGTAATAATGGAGATGATGATCACGTAGGATACAGAACTCGTTCTCTTATATGCTGCAGCTATCGGGATATTATGACTAGGTCATGTTTATCCGATTATAGAGACTAGTTACCAGAGATCTGATATGTCTTTCGTACGGGGCAGACACATTTCCAGCCCCAGGCCTTGCACGTCACATCCGATACTGGATCGAAATACGCAATACTACGTATACTACGCCTGATATAGATCACATATTCCTGTAAGGATATTTCTGGAGAATTGGGTAGGCATGGCGCTTTGCTAGAAGCCAACCTTGTCTTGTAAATCGGTACAAATGTAGTACTAGGTACTTACGTGTTCGGATAGTCCGACGACCGGATTTACTGCCAAAATATCCGGGGATCTCATGGGTTGCTTCCCGAAGATTCATCGATGACGTATGACTCGCACTTTAATTAATCTGGGATTAATTTGATGAGAGAGAAAATTAATCTATGATTAATTACGGAGATATTTTATCTGTGATAAAATATCAATTAAAGAGAGAGAACGATTAATTTGGAATTAATCGATAAAATAATATATTCGATATCTTATACGAAATTGGATTTCGACGCGGAATTGAAATTAGATTTTAATTCGGGCGAACGAGTTAATTTAGAATTAATTCGTTAGCAATGTGAATAGTAATTTTGCTAGGCAAAGTTATTTAATTAAATTAGATTTAATTTCGTCGCAACGGAAAATTCGTTAATTTAGAATTAGCGAACTCGAGCCCGATAGTTTTTGCGGGCGCACTCGTATTGTGAATTTAAGTGCGGCCCACAAGTCACATCAAGCGTCAAATCACTAGTCAATCAATGGATGTGATGTCTAGTCACTTTGAGTGATGTGACAATTTGTCATTGTGATTGATGGTGGTAGTTGGCAAAGCTTTAATGGTTTGACTTTTTGGAAAAGGAAAAATGGTATATGTTTATTTGTTTTTTGTGAAAACAATTAACTAATACAATTTTTGTAACAACCAACACATCTCTCTCTCCCACTCTTCTCTTCTTCTCTCTCTCGCCCAAAAGGGCATTTTCAGCTTCTGTTTTTCTGGTCAAAACCGAGAACACAAGGAGAAGAAAAGTGATGTTTTGTTGCAAAATCAAGAGTGCTAGCACACAATGGAGTCATCCTAAGGTGATAGGGAACCGCACCCGTGAGCTTGGAATCACCATTCGAAAGCTTGGAGCTTGGAGCTTGGAGATGGCCGAATTTGAGGAGCTCAAAACCAGTCACGAGGAGAAAAGGTTGGAGTTTTTGTTCATTGCATCGCTCAACCGATCATTGTGAGTATTCCGCAACTTCTTCGAGTATTCACATGTATGTTTCTATGCTTAAATTGATCCTTGGGACCTTAGAGAAACCCAACAATGGTATCAAAGCGAGGTTGAGCATGAAACTTGAATTTAGGGTTAAAAATTGGGTAAATTGATTTTGAGCATGATTTGATAAAATTAATTGATTGAGTATGCTTAAATGATGTTTAATTGAAGTGAGTTGTATTGGATCAATTTCATGAAAAATGGATTGGATCAAATTTTCCCATTTGGTTGGCTTGGCCGAATCATATGGAGCCCTAAATGTCTTGGTATTTTTGATTTTTTTGATTCATTGGATGACTTGAAATCAATTGGGTAATGTTGAATTGGATTTGATTGGATTAAAACTGAATTGGACATGTAAATACCCTAATTGCCGAGACAGAGTAAGCATGAAATGGGTTTGATTTTTGATTAAAATGTGTTTGGACATGTTTTGATGTTAATGAGCATAATTAATTGTGTAAATTGATGTTTTGGAAATATTATTTTGGGTGATTAATTATGGCTATACACTTAAGTAAGTTAATTAAGTTATAAAATTTGGAATTTGGTAATTTAATTAATTGGGCTTATTTTGAAATTGGGCTTAAGAAGTTGTAATTGGGCTTATTGGGCTTGGTTGTACCAAGATGGGTTTAGGCTAAATTGGTTGGATCCAATTGGGCCCAAAACCATATCCATAAAGTCCAATTATGACTAATGAACCTTTAATATTTAATTGGGCCTAATGGACCTAATTGGTTTCTAGGCATATAAGGGTGATTCATTAAATGGGCTTTGGTAATTGCGTTTGACCCATATTGACCAAAAGTCCATGCCTTAAGAAATTAATTGAAAGCCCATTGGACTTTAATTAAATTAACATTGGATGTTAATCGGACTTTGGAGAACCGTAACGATTAGATTTTGAATCTAAGTCATAAAGTTTCCTTAATAAAGTGTATTATTTAATTTGGAATTAAATAGTGAATTAGTATTAAATACAAATTAAATTGGATTTAATGTTGTAGTTTAATTTAATTCAAGAATTCGTACTTTGAGTACTTATTCGCAAAACGAGTCGGACTCGCGCAAAATCAAATCGTTGTTTGAACATTGGATGGTCATTAATTATCAGATTAATTAAATGGATTAGATTGATTGATAACATGCTTGTGTGAATATATGGTTGCGATGCATGAATAATGTATATCGGATGGATATTAGATGGGTGGGGCAATTTTGGAAATTGTTGTAATAAATTTAGAATTTATTAATTGGACATGCGTGTCCAGCCTATTACCTCTTTACTCTTTGTCTTTCTCTTTCTCACACCTCCCCTCAATGTAAATGAGGTTTCTTTAGAAGTGGTATGTAACGGGTAGTAGAAGTAATACTTGTGCTAGCGGGAGAGAGGAAATGGAGAGATATGTTCTAGGAACAATGTGTTAAGTATCCATCCGTATATCATTATTATTTTATTATATGTGCCTTATTATGTGTTTAGAATAGAATGCATGTTTAAGGGGTATGATGATGAGACCTTAACAAAGATAATAAATGGTTGCCAATTTGCACGCGAAAAACCCTCAACATCATATTAAGCGTTTTTCTTCCATTGAGTGATTCTTACTCAAGATCCAAGACTGGCATTGGTTTGTTGGCCAAAGTCAAGACCTTTGTCCATCGAGGATGTGTTTCAATCATGAAGGCTTTGTTCCATATCGGTGTCTTGTCCAAGTTGTGATTTGTT